>CM050169.1:97023286-97511302 GCA_027410445.1 Discoglossus pictus
CTCTCTCTACCCATCTCTCTCTCTCTCTACCCATCTCTCTCTCTCTCTTCCCATCTCTCTCTCTCTCTTCCCATCTCTCTCTCTCCCCATCTCTCTCTCTCCCCATCTCTCTCTCTCTCCCCCTCTCTCTCTCTCCCCCCTATCTCTCTCTCTCTCCCCCTATCTCTCTCTCTCTACCCATCTCTCTCTCTCTACTCATCTCTCTCTTTCTTCCCAACTCTCTCTCTCTCTCTCTTCCCATCTCTCTCTCTTCCCATCTCTCTCTCTCTCTCTTCCCATCTCTCTCTCTCCCCATCTCTCTCTCTCCCCATCTCTCTCTCTCTCTCTCGACCCATCTCTCTCTCTACCCGTCTGTCTCTCTCTCTACCCATCTCTCTCTCTCTACCCATCTGTCTCTCATATTATTGCTATTAAGATGGCGGCTGCGGCCTCGGACCTAATTAACCCCTCTAGACCTAATTAACCCTAAGTCCGCCAGGCTTGAAGATTGAGTTGCTGCCTCAATCCAAGCTCAGGACTGCGGGCTTGAATGACCCCCAAGACAGTAACCCATTCTCCAAGCCCGGCGGACTTGTGGCCACAAATGACAGTACGGGCTAGCGGCGAAGTGCCAGCTAGCCAATGTACTACATGTCATCCTCATGCCCCTCCTAATGCTCCTTAGCAATTACAGCACTGTACAGTGCTGCATTGAATATATATTTACCCCTAAAGATCCGCTGTTGGTCCTTAAAGACACCTCGGCTGACTAACGTTTACCCCCGCGTCAACTAACACATTAACCCTTGCAGTGGGGGTCCCCATCGGGGTCCTTGTTGCATTAAAAAATTTAAATTTTCTGCACTGCGTGGGTCCTGATAGGACCTTAAAGGGACTTAAAGGACCAGCGATCAATAAAACTATTAACCTCTACCGCAGGGGTACTAGTACACCCGGCACCTAAATTTAACCCCATCACGCATGGGGGTCAATATAGACCCCCATGAGACTAAAATTAACCACCCTCAGTCCAGTAGGGGTCTATAGAGAGCCCTATAGGACACTATTAACCCCTAGGTTAACCAAGTTCCATGACGGTCCTCCAGGACCTTCAAAACAAAGTCTAAGCACTACACTACACTATTAACCCAAACTGTACACCATTAACCCCTTAACCCTAACAATACCCCAATTACTCATATTTAACCCTATTTAACCCTAACTGGCCCTATTTAACCATATCTGGAACTAATAACCCTAACTGGGCCTATCTAACCCTAACTGGGCCTATTTAATCCTAACTGTACCTAATAACCCTAACTGGCCCTATTTAATCCTAACTGGGCCTATTTAACCCAAACTGTTCCTTATAATCCTAACTGGCCTATTTAACCCTAACTGGGCCTATTTAACCCTTTCTAGACCTATTTAACCCTAACTGGCCCTATGTAATCCTCACTTGGTCTATTTTACCCTAAATGTACCTAATAACCCTAACTGTCACTATTTAATCCTAACTGGGCCTATTTAGCCCTAACTGGTCCTATTAAACCCTATCTGGAACTAATAACCCTAACTGGGCATATCTAACTTTAACTAAGCCTATCAAACGCTAACTAGTCCTATTTAACCCCTTCTAGGCTTATTTAATCCCATCTCTAAAGGGGGGCAATACAGATTTTTTTTTAAAAAGAGAACATTACACAACCCCCACTACAAAAAATAAAAAAATTATTACACACCTGCAAAGAAAATACATACACAAATATACGTAACATTACAATACAGCAATAAATACATTACAAATATTCCTCTAACTAAAATACATTTCCCCTGTCTACATTACATATCCCCCTGACTACAATACATGACCCCCTATCTATACAGTATTAACCCTATCTATACATTATCCCCTATCTATAAAACAATACCCGTATCTATAAAACAATACCCCCTATCTATAAATTACCCCCATCTATACAACATCACTCCTGATCTACATTACATTAAAACCCCTAAATCTAACCTAAAATATAATAAATAAGACCACTTACCTTGCCTAGATGCTCCTTCAGCGATGATGGGTTTCCTGCTGCAGGTCTCACCCCTAGGAGAAAAAGAAACATCAAATTAGTCAAAAATAAACACTACATAAAAAACAATAAACATTCTAAATATTAAACTTACCTTTCTACTATGTCCCCGTGCTTCTTCTTGTCTTCTACTGGCTGGGACCCTGGAATAAATGAAACATAACATAATTACACACATAAACACAACATACAACACAATAAACATAATATACATTAAACTTACCTTGTCACGATGTCCCTGTCCTTGTCCTCTTCTGCCCCGGCTGGGACCTTGAAAAAAAAGCTGCTCTAAAAATAATAAATGTTTTATAGATAGGGGGTAATGTATAGATGGGGGTAATGTTGTAGAGCTAGGGGGTAATGTATATATAGGGGGTCATGTTTTATAGATAGGGGGTCATATATTGTAGTCAGGGGGATATGTATTGTAGTAAGGGGTATATTTGTAATGTATTTAATTCTGTATTGTAATGCTATGTATATTGGTGTATGTAGGTTTGCAGGAGTGTAATATTTTTATTTAATTTTTTGTAGTGAGGGGTTGTGTAATGTTCTCTTTTTTCATTTTTGTAGTGGGGGTTTGTGTAGTGTTCTTTTTTTATTTTTTGTTGTGGGGGGAGTTGTGTAAAGTTATTTTTTGTAACATAGTTTTTTTTTATTTTGTGTCTCTTCCCTGTCTCCCTCCCCTGTGTCTGTCCCCCCCTCTCCCTCCCCTGTGTCTGCCCCTCCCTCCCCAGTGTCTGTTCTCCCCTCTCCTTCCCCTGTGTCTGTTCTTCCCTCTCCCTCCCCTTTGTCTGTTCCCCCCTCTCTCTCCCCTTGTGGCTGTTCCTCCTCTGTCTTTTTAACCCTCTACTCCCTCTGTGTCTGTTTGCCCTGCTCTCACTCTCCTGTGTCCCTCCCTCCCTCTCCTGTTTCTCTCCCCCTCTCCTGTGTCTTTTCCCCCTCCCTCCCCTGTGTCTATTTTCCCCCTGTCTCCCTGCCCTGTGTCTCCTCCCCCCTCCCTCCCCTGTGTCTCTTCCCCCATCACCCTCCCATGTGTCCTTCCCCTCCCTCCCTCCCCTGTGTCTCTTCCCCCATCCCCCTCCCCTGTGTCTGTCCCCCCTCTACCTCCCCTGTGTCTGCCCCTCCCTCCCCTGTGTCTGTTCTCCCCTCTCTCTCCCCCCTGTATCTGTTGCTCCCTCTCTCTCACTTGTGTCTGTTCACCCCTCTCTCTCCCCTGTGTCTGTTCCTCCCCTGTCTATTTCCACCTCTACTCCCTCTGTGTCTGTTTGCCCTCCCTCCCCCACTCCTGTGTCTCTTCCCCCCTCTCCTGTGTCTCTTCCCCCCTTTCCCTCCCCTATGTATCTTCCCCCCTCTTCCTCCCCTGTGTCTCTCCCCCCTCTCCCTCCCCTGTGTTTCTCCCCCCTACCCTCCCTCCCCTGTGTCTCTCTGCCCCTCTCCCTCCCCGTGTCTCTTCCCCCTCTGCCTCATCCTGTTTCTGGCCCCCCTCTCCCTCCCCTGTGTCTGTTCCCCCCTCTCCCTCCCCTGTGTCTTTAACCCCCTCTACTCCCTCTGTGTCTGTTTGCCCTGCTCCCACTCACCTGTGTCTCTTCCCCCTCCCCAGTGTCTCTTTCCCCTCCACTGTGTCTCTTCACCTCCTCCCCTGTGTCTCTTCCCCTCCCCAGTGTCTCTTTCCCCCCTCCCCAGTGTCTCTTCCCCCGTGTCTGTTACCCTCACCCTTTGCCCTTTTCATCCTCCTCCCTCCCCTCATCCTCCTTCTCCCTCCCCTTATTCTCCTCCCTTCCATCCTCCTCCCTCCCCTCATCCTCCTCCTCCCTTTCCCCCTCTCCAATTAACCTCCCTCCTCTCCCCTCACTTACTTTAATCGCGCTGCTCCTGCTGCTGTCCATCGCGTCTTCCAGCTGTCGGGACACGGCATATGCTAATGCTGTGATGTCACATGCGGTTCATGTCATTAGTATATGCTGGGTCCCAACACAGAAGACTTGATGGACAGCAGCAGGAGCAGTGTGATGAAGGTAAGTGTGGGGAGAGGAGGGGGGGGGGGTAATTGGATAGGGGGAAAGGGAGGAGGAGGTGGAGGGGAGGGAGAGAATGAGGGGAGGGAGAGAATGAGGGGAGGGAGAGAATGAGGGGAGGGAGTGGATGAGGGGAGGGAGAGAATAAGGAGAGGTGGAGGATGAGGAGAGGGAGGGAGGAGGGGGTGATGCGAGGGACACAGTTGCGAGGGCTGCATTTGGCCGCACGGCCGCAGTTGCTGGGGGTTTGCTGTGCTAGCCTGCAACATTAGCAACAACTCGTATTGCTGACAATTATATATGTGATATATATATATATATATATATATATATATATAATATATATATATACATACATATATATATATATATATATATATAGATAGATAGATAGATAGATAGATAGATAGATAGATAGATAGATAGATAGATAGATAGATAGATAGATAGATAGAAATATGGCAAGTCCAAAAGATATTTCTTTACAGATTTCCCTTACATGGATTAGGTTAGTTCCAGTGACATAAATACAGAGTGAGCATGGAGAGCCTCTAGTGATATATACACTATGACCTTTACAAGTCAAGGAGTTTGACGGGAGCCGATGTATGAGGAGAAGATATAAACACTGAACATAAGAAATGGAGCCAAATTAAGATTCCTCTTCATAATGTATCAGTTAATAGATAAAACAGAAGTAACTGCAACTGTATACAGAGCTGGTCTAATACAAAGTCACCAAGTTATATGTAAATATGATGTGCTATTTAATACATAGTGTGGCCATCTGGGTCTCTTACTGTAAATATGAATATTCTGTGCTATTTAAAAGATAAATAGATTAAAGAAAAATGCAAGCTCAAAAAGAAAATGTACTTCACTGTAGGAAGTCAGGTCATTAGAACAAATCTCTCTCCAGAGTCTCTTTCATGTTACCGTAAGGCTGGATGGCACAGAATATTAATAGAATGTGAAACTTTAATCATTTTTAGATTATCATAATGTCACACCCTGTTCTGGTTAAGAAAGGACGGATAGAAAATTAATAATTGACAACAAGGTGTATGTGTACACTAGCCTGGTAAAGTAATGCTATATTTTTTATCAATGTGGCCTTTATATGATAACTAGGAAATTGCCCATTAAAATGAATGAAATTGTAAGGCTAGCAATGCTGGGTGGGATACAATGTGAGGCTTTTGGTCCTCGTTGCTTTTATTTTTAAAGTCCTACGTACCTGGCATTGTTAGTGTAAGTGTTACTGTTTTGGGCGTTGTGTATTTTCAAAGTGCTGCGTGCCTGGCGTTGCAAAGCCTCACTTTCATCTATTTTCAGAATTTTTATGTTTTTCATCCTACATTTTTACCCTCGCTTAGCCAATTCCCGAGCGGCAAAAAACTGCAAATATTGCTCCAATGTGTTTTCTTCTTCACTACAAGGCTACCTGGCTCTCCCCCTGTGCTAATTGTGAGTGTTATTATTTTTTTAAAGTATTTTGCTTGTTTTGGGCTTTTTTTGTAGTTACATGTTTGAACGAACTGCGTGCCTCAACTGATAGCCTCGCTTTGTGAGGCTCGCAGTGCAATGAGAGCCTTCGGCCTCACAGTCGAATGTGCCTCACAGCTCGCAGTTGACTGCTCGCCTTGCTTCGCATGGCTCTCAGGTGTCCCTCGCTGCATGAGGGACGCAAAAGCCTAAGTCATGCGTGCATCAACGGCTCGCTATGCGAGATTCGCCGTTGTGAGGGACGCAAGTGAGTTACTAACATCGCAAACATCCCCAACACTGATGGCTATTATAGTGACTAGTAACTTGCCCATCATAAATTATAGTATCATATGTTATGTTCAACTGTCTGTTCTGTCTCTCTCTGTGCTGTCTCTCTTTGTGCTTTCTCTCTTTGTGTGTCATTTCTCTCTCTGTGCTCCCTCTCTCTCTCTCTCTGGGCACCCTCTCTGTGTGCCAACTGTGTACTGTCTCTCTCTCTCTCTCTGCATCCTCTCTATCTCTGTGCTCTCTCTTGCTGCGCCCTCTCTTTGCGTATGCTCTCTCTTCCTGTGTCATCTCTCTGTGCTCTGTGAGCTCTCTGTCTCTCTCCCTCCCTCTCCCTCCCTCTCTCTGCCTCTCCACTCTATCTCTTCCTCCCTCCCCTCTCTCTTCCTCCCCTCTCTCTCTTCCTCTCTGTCTCCTTCCCTCTCCCTCCCTCTCTCTCTTCTTCCTCCCTCTCTCAACTCTACCTCTCTCCCTTTTTGCGGGATTCAAACAAGTTCCGGGTTACAGGCTTGGTTAAACACAGAACTTACAACCTCCCGAGGCCTTTAATCTTTCACTTTCACAAGAGTTACAATCTCTAAAATCACAAATCGCTATTCAATTGCTCCAATTCCACCAAGGGGCAAATGTTTTCACACCCGTAAATGGCACATAAAGAAGAGAATCCTACGAGTGCTAAAGAGGACCCGCAAGGGGGTTAAACACCTGATCATAGCTCTGTAAATGCAAATAAAAAAACAATACTGCACTGTAAATAACGGGGAAAGTGACGAAAGACATTAGAATTAATTGCAAATCAGCAGTAAAAGAAAATTTATTTTTATGTGTCATTTCAGGGTTATATCGATCTCGGGAATCAATGAGTTAATACATATCAGGCCACCCACATGGACTAGAACAGATTTAGCAGTCATTATTTATTATTTTTAATTTTGAGGGTTTGCGAGTCCCATTGCATATCGGACCCCCGAACCTAATTGATTGACATGTAACCTCCATGTTTTACTGCCGAAATTATGGTCTCATTTTCTATTGGCTGTTTCGAAAATGGAGGTTACGGTCTTGCTTAACTGATTATATTCCTGCCCTGAACTGCTACGCACGAGTGCATGGTTTACGGAGTCAGCTTTGGGCCAGTAACTTGCAGATTCCTTTAATTGCATGGCACCGGAGACGAATGGGAGCCCACCGCAACCCCCATACATACGGCCATAATCCCACGAGATGCGGGGTTGCAATTGAATATGGCTCAAAGTTTGTAGTGTGCTGGCGGAGAAGAGCAATGACAGGCAGCAGTCTAACATAAACACATTAAAGGGATATGGAATGTTTCTCGATTTCACTAGGAATAAAATATGCCTGTGTATATCTTTTTTTCTGCATATTTTCTACCCTCTTCAGCTCATAAAGACAGAAAGGAGAAAATTTAACATTTTGTAAAATCCCACTTTGAATGGTAAAACAGTATTACAAACTGTCATGCCTGAGGTGTTGGGTCTGAGTAGTATGTTATATTTCATCACTTAAAGGACCACTGTGGTAAAAATCTACATGGTATTTTATTTAACTAAACTTGATGGCAAATTAAATGGCGTAATGTTTTTCAGAAAGTAAAAAAGTTAATAAATAACCACAATCTTTGCATTTTTGTATTTTATCCCAAAACTCTGGCACTTAGAAATGCCACATCGTCATTGTGAAGATAAAACCTTCCAGTGTATTCAGCATCCCATCCCACTTCAGGAAGTTGATTACCAGAACAAAATGGTAGCATTAGAGTCCATGTCCGGGTTCAAACTCATGTCTCAGCAGCTACATGCATGGTTTAATGATGCCTCCTAATTAGATACACGGAAGTTTTCTTCTTCTTGAGATAACTTGAGCTTTTTCTTCTAAAGACGGAATTGCATTCAGCAACTTTTGCTCTTCCTTTTCCTTCTTTTAACAACAGCTTCTGCTTCGAACAGTTTAGATTCAAGGCGATGTGTTATAGAGACTGATCAGGTGGAAGTACCTCTTCTAACTTTTGATGCGTATTCTCAGGGGCGGCCCGTCCATTGGGGCATCAGGGCAAATGCCCCCCAAAATATTTTCGTGACCCTGCAAAAAAAAACAACACAACAATGTATTAGTAATAACCCAAAAACAATTAAATATAAGGTGTACATCATCATTCAACTGTTAATACAGTAATAAATGAAGTAAACTATTCCCAGGGACACTGTCACTTTAAGATAACCCCGTGCGCTGTGTGTATATATTAACTAATGCTGCTGTGTATCTATTGTAGCCCCCTGCATCCCTGTGTGATCATATTACACTAGTAAAGTACACTAACCTTTAGACTCTTCTCTTCAATGAGGCCTGGCCTGGCCCCCTGACCGTTAATGCATGCAGCCCACCAGCACAGTGACGATATGCATGGGCGGTCATAAATGTATCAATTTAATGACTGACAGTTTTCCATCATTGACCAATCAATGATGGAAGGCTGTACAGTTGTCAAGAGAACAATGTAAACCCACCCAGACCGTTAGCCCTGAGCGCCCGCCAGCTAAAAGCGCCTCGAGTTTACTTTTTGATTGACATCTACAGTCAATAAAACCACCAGTTGCCTGTCCCTTCCCCCTTTCTGTTTCCTGACCCTGGTCACACTGAGAGACCTCCCTGGCTGAAACTACTCACATCTGCTCTGCCCAACCTAACAGTAAGTCTACCTGCCTGGCATCTGCCCTGCCCCTGGCCAAACCAAACCCCTAGTGCCCCTAATAAAAGGTAGGGTCCCCCCAGTTACCCCACTATGCCTGCCTGGCCTGCCACCTACCCAGCCACCCACCAACTTACCTACCACCGACGACCCTAGGCCTGCAATGCCTGGTGCCACCCCCAGCCATCACCCCCATGTGGCCTGTGCCACCCCCGATCACCCCGATGTGGCCTGCCCTTTGCTATGCCACCGCCCGCTTACACCGATTACGGTGATGGGGGTAGTCGGGTGGTGAGCGGGGGGGCACAGGCCACAAGGGGTTTTTCGGATCACCCCCATGAGGCCTATGCCACCCCTGATCACCTCCATGTCGCCTGTGCCACCCCTGAGGCCCGATCACCACCACCCCGATGTGGCCTATGCTATGCCACCGCCCGATTACCCCGATCACGGTGGTCGGGGTAATCGGGCGGTGAGCGGGGTTGCACAGGCCACATGGGGGTGGATGATCACCCCCATGAGGCCTGTGCCACCCCTGATCGTGGCCTCCATGTGGCCTACGCGGCCACTGACCGACCGATGGCCGCGTGAGCATGACCGACCCCACCCTGATCCAACTACCTACCTAGCAACCCCCCCCCCTATTTTTATTCCATTTTTAGAAGTAACAGGCACATGCATGTGCCTGTCACTTTTAAAGATAAAATAAAAATAAGGGAAGGGAAAAACAATACAGTAAAAACATCACACATACTAAACAAACAATAATACAAATAAAGTAAACAGCACATACATATTAAACAAACAATAATAAAAATAAAGTAAACAGCACATACATATTAAACAAACAATAATAAAAATAAAATAAACAACAGCACATACTTACCTGTCAAATTGACCCCTCCAGCGTTGGCCTTCTGCCCTCAGTGACCTGGATAGTCATAATAATCCAATGTTGATTGAAGCCCATGTCATAAAGTCCAATGTTGATTGAAGCCCATGTCAAATAAATAATCCAATGTTGATTGAAGCCCATGTCACAGTCAAATAAATAATCCAATCTTGATTGAAGCCACTGGTCAAATAAATAATCCAATCTTGATTGAAGCCATTGTCAAAAAATAATCCAATCTTGATTGAAGCCATTGTCCATCCATTCTGGCCCATTGAAAGAGGCCTCCACCAAAAAAAAACCGATGCAAAAAAAAAACAACAACAAACTAACAGAGCTCCTCCTACAAGGAGCTCCACCCGCGATTAATTGGTTTTTCCCACTCTCTGCTTTATATACTAATTTTTGAAGGACTCTGATTGACTGAAATTTTTGATTGACATCGATTTCAACCAATGAGAGTCTTTAAAAAATTAGCAAATCAGCAAGCAGGTATGGAAGCCTGTAAGGGAAAAAAAGGTTAGTTTGAACTTGTTTGACCCTGTATGTATTATACATATTACAGGGCTATTTATGTGATATACATGTTACAGGATAATATCCTGTAACATGTATAGCAAAAAAATAGCACTGTAATATGTATAAAAAATAATGTGTAATAGAAATACATGAACAATATAATAAAATAAGTTATAAAGTACATCAATTAATCAAATAATAAATATCAATTAATATATATTTTTTATGTATATGTTTATGTATATTTATGTATATTTTTTATGTGTGTGTGTGATATATATACATATATATATATATATATATATATATATTGTACCAGGGCGCCCCCTTCTGGCTGGGTTTGCGTCCTGCACTTTCTTATCTCTTTTATACAGGGAGGAAGACACAGCAGGCTTGTCCAAAGTTGAGTTTTACTGCTATTTTATTTGTTAGCACAAAAATAACAAAAACAGTGCTTGTATTCAGCCATAAATCCTACATAAACGTGCTTACTATACTCAGGAACGCCCTGACTATATCCTGTGCAGCTTATCTGTGACAGGGAGTGCCACCTTGTGGCCAGGAAACAAACAGTCTCTTATCTTTGTTATATCGCTACCTTGTGGCCAGGAAACAAACAGTCTCTTATTTGCCTTTTCCTCTACAGCTTCTATCAATCGTTTGTGAAGCATAGTGCCCTTGTCACCCTCTTGTAATGCTGATACAATGAGAATAACATGCATTGGCACCAACCTTTTATCCCTTATTCCTTCTGGCTTCTTAGGGATAGGGTCTTCAGATAATCCTGTCTCAGTGGAATATCTCCAATATGACAGAGGTCTTCTCAGTGTGCAAACTCTAGAACACAGCAGCCTTCCTGACTGTCTCGCTCCAGCACAAATCCCAGCTCTCAGGATCCCCGCAGCTGAGCTGTCCAGGGCTTTCACACACAGCTCACGGCTATTAGGCCCAAGCCTAAGTGAGAGAGACTCCACCCATCTCTCTGCTGCTTTTAAAGGCAGTTCACAGCTGGGCTGCTTCCATTTAGCCACTGATAACTGAATGGAATTAACTCCTTTCATTCTCAGGGGAGAAGTCTTACCGAGCTCTCTTGTGACCCCTAATGGCACTCCATCACAATATATATATATATATATATATTTATTATTTATATATATATATATTGATTGATTGATAGATTTATTGATTGATATATATATATATATATATATATATATATATATTGAGATATACATAAATATATATATATTTATATATTGATTGATTTATATATGGATTATTGATTGATATATATATATATATATATATTTATATATTGATTTATTTATATATTGATTATTGATTTATATATATATGTTTATATATATATATATATATATATATATATATATATATATATATATATTGAGATATATTGAGATATATTGATATCAATTGATATATATTTATTTTTTTTTATTTTTTTTCATGTACAGTTTGGGCCTACATGGTCCCAATTTGTTATTTAGGGTTTTTAAGGTGCAGTTGGGCCTATATGGTCCCAATTTGTTATTTAGGGTTTTTAAGGTGCAGTTGGGGCCTATATCGTCCCAATTTGTTATTTAGGGTTTTTAAGGGGCGGTTGGGGCCTATATGGTCCCAATTTGTTATTTAGGGTTTTTAAGGTGCGGTTGGGGCCTATATGGTCCCAATTTGTTATTTAGGGTTATTAAGGTGCGGTTAGGGCCTATATGGTCCCAATTTGTTATTTAGGGGTTTTTAAGGTGCGGTTGGGGCCTACATGGTCCCAATTTGTTATTTAGGGTTTTTAAGGTGCGGTTGGGGCCTACATGGTCCCAATTTGTTATTTAGGGTTTTAATGGTGCGGTTGGGGCCTACATGGTCCCAATTTGTTATTTAAGGTGTTTAAGGTGCGGTTGGGGCCTATATGGTCCCAATTTGTTATTTAGGGTTTTTAAGGTGCGGTTGGGGCCTATATGGTCACACTTGCTCTTTTAAGGTTTTAAAAGTTAAGGTTCTGGTCTTGAACATTCTAATGTTTTTTTTGTTGTTTTCTATCACTTCCCAGGTGCAAACTATCTGTGGAAGCAGATTTGTTTGGACTCGTTGGTTGACTTACTGGACGTGAATACCCCGAGAAGGAGAGTCAACTGTTGGTGAGTATTATTGCTTTTAATTTTCTGTCCATGCGTATAGGTGCAAATTTGATGTTGATGTAGTCTTGTCACATGAGGGTTTGCAATCTGTAATGTATACCAATGAATTCAACACACTGTTATTTTAAAGTAATTTTGTGACATAATATATATTAATATACCGTGATCTCTTTCTTCTATTGGTATCAGAAATGAATACTATTGACTCTCTACTTGTGAAGCCTTTCGGCACCCTAACCTATGAGGAGAAGGTGGAAGTAAAACGGTTAGGACCTGACCAACCAGAGATAAATCTGCAGCAAATCGCAAGAGATAGAGGGAAGCAATATATCCATACTTTCAATACTGAATGGTACAAGAAGAACGACTGGCTTTGTGGAAGCGTTTCTAGGAAGGCCTTATATTGTTTCCCATGCATCCTATTTGGTGGTGACGCTGCTTGGACCAAAACTGGAGTGACTGACGTAAAACATCTAGCTGACAAATTGGTGAAACACAAAAGTTCTAAAGCTCACTTGGATAACAGGATCAAGTTTGAGATGCTTGGACATGCGAACATTGCAGTTCAACTGGACCAAGGATACCAAGTCAGTATTCAAAAACACAACGAAGAAGTGGCTAACAACAGGTACATCCTTTCCAAGATAATTGTTTGTGTTCGCTTTTGTGGCGCTTTTGAACTGGCATTAAGAGGACACGACGAGAGTGAAAAATCGCTAAATCCAGGAGTGTTTCGAGGCCTGGTGGATTTGGTTGGCAGTATCGATAGTGCAATGGAACAGCATTTGAAGACTGCAACTGTGTTTAAGGGCACGTCCAAAACCGTGCAGAATGGACTGCATGCATGAAGTTATTAAGGAAGTGATTCACCAAGAGCTTAAGGAAGCCCAGTTTGTGGCAATCCAAGAGGATGAAACAACCGATATTTCCGCTAGGACACAGTGCGTTGTAGTCTATCGCTACATTGACAAGAAGCATCAAGTGGTGGAAAGATTTGATGGCTTCACGGAAATTAAATCAACGGATGCAGACTCGATTGCTGCTGTTGTGCTGGAAACACTGAATACTGTTCTCCCAGAGCCAGAAGACAAGAAGAAACTCATAGCTCAAAGCTACGATGGTGCCAGTGTGATGCGTGGAGATCAAGGAGGAGTTCAAAGAAAAATAAAAGACGTGTACCCGAACGCACACTACGTCCATTGCTATGCTCACCAACTGAACCTAATAATGGATAAAGCAGTTTCAAGGATTGGAAGAGTTCGAGTTTTTTTTTCCAACATAGGCGGCATACCATCTTTTTTTTCACGCTCTCCAAAAAGGACTGGAGTTCTGGATGAGGTAGTTGGTAGAAGACTTCCAAGAGGTGCACCGACACGATGGAACTTCAACGTTGGGACCGTGAACGTCATCTACGAGAACAGAGATGCGCTACTTGAGTGTTTCGAGACAATTGAAGCATGTCTAAACTTTGATCCAACATCTATACGTGAAGCCGCCGGTTTCATTGGAATGCTGGAAGACAGGGAGTTCCTTTACTTCCTTAAATTATTTCATTTAATAATGCCACATGTTGACATCCTCTATAGTCAGCTTCAGAAGCGAGACAAGGATACTGTTTATATCAAAAAAGTCACAGAAGACTTTGTCGCCAGCATCCAGAAAATCCATAATTCTGTTGAAGAGATAGAAGCAAGTTTGCCGAGTGATGTAACAGTCCACAGACGGAGTGCGGAGATCTCAACCTTGAGACAACTTTCAAGAGAGGTATGTAACATAGTGGTGGTTCATGCAAAAGAACGTTTTTCATTTTCAAATCACCTAGTCAGTGCCAAACTTGTTCAAAGTGACTTGTATAAAACCCATGACACTTGCTTTCCAACCCAAGCTCTGGAAGACACCGTGCAAGCATATCCAATACTGAAGAAGGAACAATTACGCACTGAGCTGTCACTTCTGTATGGGAAGACAGATTTTCATGCTTGTACAAGTGCTGTTGCTCTGCACAAACTTTTACATCAATTGAATCTGCAGAATGATTTCACAGAGACAGTGAAATTATTAAGAATCCTGATTACAACACCGATGACCACTGCAGAATCAGAAAGATGCTTCTCCACATTGAAGAGGATAAAAACCTTTTTAAGAAGCACCATGTCCCTGGAGCGGTTGAATGCATTGGCGAAGCTCTCAATGGAAAAGCAACTGATTTCCGAGATCCCAGACTTCAATGAAAAAACCATTGAGAAGTTTTGTTCTTTGAAAGATCGCCATGCAAAATTTAAATACAAGTGATTGAAGCAAAGAAGAATGCATACCCCCAGGGTGTGCAAAGATAAACTGTGTTAAGCAGCACCACCTCACTACCTAACATAACTAGTGGTAAGTAAAGTATGAACGGTGTGTGGGTGTGCATATGGAAGGAGCTATGAAAGGTGTGTGCATGGTCAGTAACAATTGTTGAAGCCTTGGCGTGGTTTGAAGGAATTGGAGGCACTTCCAAGGGTAGCTGTCACTTGTGTACGGGAAGCCAGAATTTCATGTCTGTACAAGTGCTGTTGCTCTGCACCAACTTTACCATCAATTTAATCTGCATAATTTCACGCAGAGAGGGAAGCTATAAGGAATCCTGCTTACAACACCGAAGACTACTAAAGAACCAGAAAGATGCTTCTCCACATTGAAGAGGATAAAAAGGTATTTAAGAAGCACCATGGCCCTGTAGAGGTTGAATGCATTGGTTTGAAGGAATTGGAGGCACCTTCAAGGGTACGTAAAGTTCTCAGAAATGGCACCACCTCACTACCAAAAATAACTAGTGGTAAGTAAAGTATGAATGGCGTGTGGGTGTGCATATGGAAGGAGCTATGAAAGGTGTGTGAATGGTCAGTACCAATTGTTGAAGCCTTGGTGTGGCGTTGCTGCTCATATGGTTATCCATATGCTAATTCAACGTGTTTGTTTGACATTGATTATTGTGTTGTCTAAACAGAAGTGAAATGTTGTTGTTTTCTTGAATCCCAAGATCCACTGGTTTGGGCCTATACAGTGCTGATTGGTCTTCTAAGGTATGTTTGGGGCCTATGGTCACACTTGGTCTTCTAAGGTATGTTTGGGGCCTATGGTCACACTTGGTCTTCTAAGGTATGTTTGGGGCCTATATAGTTCCACTTGGTCTTCTAAGGTATGTTTGGGGCCTATGGTCACACTTGGTCTTCTAAGGTATGTTTGGGTCTATATGGTCACACTTGGTCTTCGAAAGGTATGTTTGGGGCCTGTGGTCACACTTGGTCTTCTAAGGTATGTTTGGGGCCTATATAGTTCCACTTGGTCTTCTAAGGTATGTTTGGGGCCTATGGTCACACTTGGTCTTCTAAGGTATGTTTGAAGCCTATATGGTTCCACTTGGTCTTCTAAGGTATGTTTGGGGCCTATGGTCACACTTGGTCTTCTAAGGTATGTTTGGGGCCTATGGTCACACTTGGTCTTCTAAGGTATGTTTGGGGCCTATGGTCACACTTGGTCTTCTAAGGTATGTTTGGGGCCTATATGGTTCCACTTGGTCTTCTAAGGTATTTTTGGGGCCTATGGTCACACTTGGTCTTCTAAGGTATGTTTGAGGCCTATATGGTTCCACTTGGTCTTCTCAGGTATGTTTGGGGCCTATGGTCACACTTGGTCTTCTAAGGTATGTTTGGGGTCTATATGGTCACACTTGGTCTTTTAAGGTATGTTTGGGGCCTATATGGTCACACTTGGTCTTCTAAGGTATGTTTGGGGCCTATGGTCACACTTGGTCTTCTAAGGTATGTTTGGGGCCTATATAGTTCCACTTGGTCTTCTAAGGTATGTTTGGGGCCTATGGTCACACTTGGTCTTCTAAGGTATATTTGAGGCCTATATGGTTCCACTTGGTCTTCTAAGGTATGTTTGGGGCCTATGGTCACACTTGGTCTTCTAAGGTATGTTTGGGGCCTATGGTCACACTTGGTCTTCTAAGGTATGTTTGAGGCCTATATGGTTCCACTTGGTCTTCTAAGGTATGTTTGGGGCCTATATGGTTCCACTTGGTCTTTTAATGTTTTTTAAGTATGGTTTTGTTTTTGAATGGTTTGATTGATTTGCTTGTTTTCTTTCAACCTCAGGTGCAAACCCTATGTGGCTGCAGATTTCTTTCTACTCGTTGGTCAACTTACTGAACGTGAATACCCTGAGAAGAAGACCTGACTAATGGTAGGTGTCACTCCTTTAATTTTTCTGTTAATGCGTATAGGTGCAATTATGATATTGCTGTAGTCTTGTCACATGAGTTTTTTCAATCTATATTGTATACCAATGAATTTAACACATTGTTACTTTACTTCTTGACATTTCTGCATTGCTGATCATGTATTTCAATGGGCTTTACAAGTATAAGGTCATTGGGCGGGGCTTATAAAGGTCATCATGACATCAGAGGGAGGAGTTATAAAAATGGGTGTGGTTTGAAAAAGGGGGAGTGGCTATGTTTCACCCTGTCGCCCCTCCAACTTGAAAAGTCACCAGCCGCCACTGCGTATTCTCCTTATTGGTTTTTGTTAAGCCCTGATCTCTCTACCAGCCAATCATCTGGGAATATTTATTGCTGCTCCGACCTCAGTGCTTGTTGGTTGTCTTCTTTCTCTATTTGGCTAGAGTTCCTGCTCCATTCCTGTTCCCTATTAGACTGATCTTTTGCTGCTGACCCGGATTGTTGCTGACATTGTTGGATTTCTTTGGTCTTTGCTTTGTCTGACCATTCTTTGCCTGTGCTGTTGGACTTGTTACGTTGGACTTTCTATCCTATCGTACTTCGCCCCTGTAGGATTTCACCCGGACAGTCCTTAAAGGTAGATCCCACAGCAACATAATTGCATATACACAGTAATATATCAGAGTCTGTACTGTTTAATTTCCCATTCTAAAACATTTTACATTGATAAGTGTAGTTCTTCAGAATAGGCATTGGACACTACATATTCATATATAATATATTGGATGTCATTTTGATCCCTGGTAGCATTTTTGTTTCTGCAATACTTATTACCACTGAGCAAGCCCAAGGACCTCGGACGAAACGCGTTTGGAATATTGAAGACACATGCAGTGTCTGATCTAATATTCTTTTTAGCTAGCTTTTTTACTAGAGTTTTTACTCTGTTTTGTGCTGCATATATGCTATCTATTGTTGCTGTTTACACCACCCGTATACCTAATAAGATAGGCGGCCCTTAATAGAGGTTTGTCTAGCCACTCCAGGTACAGACACGCATTGGGGCATACCACCCCAAAGAAAGTCTGTTAGGAGACTAGGGTTCAGCTAGGCCCTAGAGGTAAACCAAACCTGCTAGATGAGCCAATAGTAACTATACCCCACATGGAACTTTGAAAATACCTGTGACCTGAGATCTGGCATCCACTTCAGGAAGATCAGGTATACCATCTAATCATTTGCCCTATTGGGAAGATAAACGTGAGTATTATCTGAAGCAAGTGGATGTGGGTTGTATATCTGTTCTTACTATACCTCTTGATATAGAGGTTGATAAATGTGAGTGTACATTTTTTTTGGTTTACATAATTTTATTTGAAATCGAAATAAAATTGCACTAGGAAGTGGCGTGCGCTCTCTGTTCTTCTATTTTTGCATCTCCAAAATAGTATATATTTTAAAAAAGACCACAGTGGCCCTTTAATTGATAAACAAAATAAAAAATTATATATTTGTAAATTTAAATTATGTTTGGAGAAGTGTACATTCCTGGTTGATATACACTGTCGCACAGCGTGAATTTAAAAGGGTGCTATATTGATTCAGAGTTCATACCTTTTTTTAAAGTAGTTAAAGGGCCATATTGAAATACTATTAGAATTTTTGAATTGCATGCATTATTCGCTAAGAAATCAATGTAATGAGTAAAAGAAAAAGAAGAGTTAACCCTTAACACATCAATCTGGGTAGAGCATGGAATGATGGAATCATCTAAGCAGGTCAGTTATTGGTTAACTGGTCAGTGAAATCCTGAGTTCATGGAAAAACTGCTATCAATCACTGTCTTCATCGCACTCTTGGATATCTGTTATTACTCATGCAACAGACAGTAGACAGGATAAACTACATTACAGCCTTAAGTTCAATGTTTTGTTAATCTGAATTTTATGTGATGGATCAAAACACAATAGTCTAAGTTGGTGAAGTGAAATGAGAAAAATATATACATAAAACTATTTTTTAGGATTAGAAAACAGAAAATTGGCATGTGCGTATGTATTTACCCCCTTTGTTATGAAGCCCATAAAAAACTCTTGTGCAACCAATTACCTTCAGAAGTCACATAATTAGTGAAATGATGACCACCTGTGTGCAATCTAGGTGTCACATGATCTGTCATTACATATTCACACCTTTTTATATAGGCCCCAGAGGCTGCAACACATAAGCAAGAGGCACCACTAACCAAACACCATGAAAACCAAGGAACTCTCCAAACAAGGTATAATGTTGTTGTGAAGTACAAGTCAGGGTTGGGTCATAAAAAAGGATCCAAATCTTTGATGATCCCCATGAGCACCATCAAATCTATCATAACCAAATGGAAAGAACATGGCTCAACAGCAAACCTGCCAAGAGACGGCCGCCCACCAAAGCTCATGGACCGGGCAAGGAGGGCATTAATCAAAGAGGCAGCACAGAGACCTAAGGTAACCCTGGAGGAGCTGCAGAGTTTCACAGCAGAGACTGGAGTATCTGTACATAGGACGACAATAAGCCGTACGCTCCATAGAGTTGGGCTTTATGGCAGAGTGGCCAGAAGAAAGCTATTACTTTCAGCAAAAAAACAAAATGGCACATTTTGAGTTTGCAAAAAGGCATGTGGGAGACTCCCAAAATGTATGGAGGAAGGTGCTCTGGTCTGATGGGACTAAAATTAAACTTTTCGGCCATCAAAGAAAATGCTATGTCTGGCGCAAACTGAACACATCACATCACCCAAAGAACACCATCCCCACAGTGAAACATGGTGGTGGCAGTATGGGGATGTTTTTCAGCAGCCAGGACTGGGAAACTGGTCAGAATTGAGTAAGAGATGGATGGTGCTAAATACAGGGATATTCTTGAGCAAAACCTGTACCACTCTGTGCGTGATTTGAGGCTAGGACGGAGGTTCACCTTCCAGCAGGACAATGACCCCAAACACACTGCTAAAGCAACACTTGGGTGGTTTAAGGGGAAACATGTAAGTGTGTTGGAATGGCCTAGTCAAAGCCCAGACCTCAATCCAATAGAAAATCTGTGGTCAGACTTAAAAATTGCTGTTCCCAAGCATAAACCATCCAACTTGAAGGAGCTGGAGTAGTTTTGCAAGGAGGAATGGGCAAAAATTCCAGTGGTAAGATGTGGCACACTCATAGAGATGTATCCAAAGCGACTTGGAGCTGTGATTGCCGCAAAAGGGGGCTCTACATTGACTTTAGGGGGTGAATAGTTATGCACATTGACTTTTTCTGTTATTTTGGCCAATTTGTTGTGTGCTTCACAATAAGAAAAGAAAAAAAAATCTTCAAAATTGTGGGCATGTTCTGTAAATTAAATGATGCAAATCCTCAAACAATCCATGTTATTTTCAGGTTGTGAGGCAACAAAACACAAAAAAATGCCAAGGGGGTGAATACTTTTGCAAGGCACTGTACAATATTGTGCTTTTTCACACCATGAAGAGCACTTGCATTGAGGTAAATAGCCCTTTAAATAAGGTCAAATAATTTTATATTTCATTGTGATTTAAAAAGCTGATGTTTTTTGAGAAAACTTTCATTGAAAATAAGTGGTTTACCCTGATCTTTTGGGTACAGCTCATCTCTGAGAGCTGAAAAAACTTGAATCCCACCCTTAACGCTTATATTCACTGTTTAATTGTCCAGGCTAAAATTATTCTGCACAAATACAGATATAAATGCATTTAGTTGTGCACTGATGATCATGAAATGATTAAAAATTACCTTTTTATGCATTCAAGAAACTACAAATCTATACGGTGAGACAAGTCTTTTAGAAATTAGTTCTTAGAAGAAAATCAAAGACAAGCCCTTGGAGATAATAGCTCTAAGAGTCTTGTGAGAAGCAGCTTTATGGGGCTCAGTATGGCTGGGAGATTATCCCTCTGTTTACAGAGATTACATTAGCTTTTTGTAATCTCTGAAGCTGAATTTAGGAACCCAGCGGAAATAACATTTTAGAGTAATGATCTCACTGGTCAAAAAAGTTTTTGTCTCAGAGCAAATAAGGGTTGTGCTATATGTAATTTATCCCACTGATTTCGAAAATGGTCTCGGAATTGTTCTAGCACTTATAGTATTAATGATATGTCATCTTTAATATAATACATTGTGCTATATAACACATTCATACAGCATTAAGATATGTTCATTTTTCATCAGTAAAATCCTAGTATTATTTTTAACTAGAAAAAAGATAGGTTTGGTGGCTCTAGATGTAATTTAATGTAATGACCTTTTACTTAGGGTGCCACTAAGGGTCGGAAATACATAATAAACAGTGAAAGAGAAAAAGGGACCCTTATTATAGTGCACACCTATGAATCTCAACAATGTAAGAGACCCAATTGATTAAAACTTAGCTTTTAATAAATTACTTAAAAATAGATGCTAAAAAAGCTAAAAATTCAGACACTGCAATATGGAACAGGAAGTGGGAAAGGATATAGGGATATTAATTTACTGGACTTATTATAACGGGCGTTGGTACTCCTTTAAATGTTGTCTCCAAAGTGCTATAATAAAGTAAGGTGCTTGTTGTGCTTACAAAACGTGCCAGTGTTATACACTGTTAAATAAGAAATAAATATAAAGTGTTAGTAAAAAGACTATTATGTATATCTTTTACTAAGTTGAATTCAATAGTGTTAATAAAGTGCTATATTGCGGGAGTATTAAAACTGCCTCATATTCTTCATCAGTGTATCCCTTATAGTATTCCTCGTAGTTCCCTATTATTTAGCTCCTGTTTGGAGTAGCTAGATGGTTCAGTGACATTATCTGGCTCTTGCCTTTATTTAGATCGCTGTGTCCCTGACACTCTATATCTCTCCTTTAGCGTGGAGATCGCGATTAGGACACCTCGCGATGACATCACTAACACGCGCCTCACTTTGCTGCGTCTCTCCCGACGCACGTTTCTCAATTTCCTCAGGGGTTACCGCCATGACACTCAGACTTCCCTATTTATAGTCTCTGTTGTCATGGGAACCGATATTAAGGTTAAAATCAAAGTTTTCTTATTTTTAAAAAAACTTAAAGGATCTCTAAACATTAAAAGCTGCAAACTCACATATCTTATCATTCTTAACCATAAACTTAGACTTGCTATATTTTTAAAAACTTATGGATTAGATAGTATATCAATGTATCTTTTGTTGCTACTATAGCTCTCCACATTCTTATTATTTAAACCTTGAAAATCATTATGTATATATATATATATATATATATATATATATATATGTGAGTTATTAATATACCAAGGATTTTAGAATTTTAAAATAATATAATTCATCTTAATACCTTAGTCAAATAATCTTATTAGATCTCTTTAATAATAAGATTCCCATATTTATATTATCTCTTTTTAGATATGTCTCTTGAGATGTGAATATATTGTTGTATACTAGCAGAACTCAACTAACTTCATTTATTTCCATATTTTTTATTATTTGTAAAGTATTCTTTATTAATAGAGTCTAGTATTAGATTTTATTTGAATTTGGACATTATCCTTAGAGATTAATGTAATATTAATGTAATATATACAATAATTGCCAAAGTAAATGGAGAGTTATATTATTATTAAATTATCATTATAGCAAGTCTTTTATGATATAATGGCTTAAATGTAAGTCCATGATATTATAGAGTTAGTATCAGCTTAAATACTTAGAAAATATTGGATTTTTATTTTCAGATATATGGGGAGAAAGTTAAACCTTCATTAAGGCCCTCAGGTTTTCTAGTCTTTAACAAATAGATCCATCTTGCTTTCATCTTTAGTAACTCTTTATCTATGTTACCTTTTCTAATGGTTGGTTCAATGTGATCTATGGCCATAAAAGAAAGTACTTTCACATCCCCTTTATGTTTGGTGTTGACGTGAATAGCCACTGGTGTATCGTATTCTCTGTTGATACTATAGATGTGTTCCAGAATCCTTCTTCTAAATTCTCTATAGGTTTTACCTATGTACCTCATTCCACATTTGCAAGATATTAAGTAAATAACTCTCTCTGTTTTACATGTTATAAGATACTTCACTTGGTATATCTGTGTTGCATCTTTTGAAGTAAAAGTTTTAGCTGGTTTTAAATACTGACAAGCCTTACAAGACTGACATTTAAAGCAGCCTTTTATTTTTTCTAGCCATGTAGTCTTTTTTGGAATCTCCAGGTGGCTTTTAGATAATACATCTTTTAAATTAGTAGATCTTCTACTTGTTATCTGAGCGTGTTCACTTAAGAAGGGTTTTAGATCTTTATCATCCCTTAATATCTCCCAGTGTTTGTTGAAAATCTTTTTTATGTCGAACCATTTGTCATTGTAGGTTGCAATACATCTGATGATGTTATCTTCATTAAGGGATTTATCCATTAGTAGAGATTCTCTATTGATATTTTTAGCTCTACCATAGGCCTTCTGTAGTGTCTTTTTATTGTATCCACGTTCTTGGAATCTATTTTGTAGGTTCTTAGCCTCTATTTCAAATTGTTGTTCTTCAGAGCAATTTCTTTTAATTCTCAGATATTGCCCAACTGGGATTCCTGAAATCAAAGATTTAGGGTGACTACTTGTAGCGTGTAAAAGGCTATTAGTAGATGTTGGTTTCCTGTATGTATTAGTTGTCAATTTTCCACTTTTTTTGTTTACAGATTGTCAAATCCAGAAAGGTTATGGATGTCTCATTGACCTCTGAGGTCAAATATAGACCCATGTCATTGTTATTCAATTTATTTATAAATTCTTGCAAATGTTGCTGAGTACCACTCCATAAAATTAACACATCATCTATGTAACGAATCCAAAGGTCCACATACTTTGTATAGTTATCCATGTGTTCATTGAACACTACTTGTTCTTCCCACCATCCTAGGTACAGGTTTGCGTATGTGGGGGCACATGCTGTCCCCCGTATCTGGTGATAGAAATTTTGTAAGAACACAAAATAATTATGTGTTAATACATATTTCAATAATTCCATTATGAATTCATTGTGTCTATCTTAGAGAGTGCCTTTCTTCTGTAAAAAATATTAAGTTGCATCTAGGCCTCTCTTGTGTTGAATATTCGTATACAATGATTCTATATCTAGTGACACTAAAAGTGTGTTTTTATTTGTATTCAATCCATTGATTTTCTTTAACACATCTTTAGTATCTCTTACATATGATGTCAATGACACCACATGATCTCTTAATATGGAATCCAAATATTTACTAGAATGTTCTGTTATACATCCTATCCCAGACACTATCGGTCTACCTGGTGGGTTGGAAGAATTTTTGTGGATCTTTGGAATAGAGTAAAATGTGGCTATTTTGGGATTTTGACATTGAGAAATTCCCACTCTTCTTTGGATATTGTTTTATTCATCAAACCTTGATCTAAAATGCTTTTTAGTTCTGTCAGGAATAATTCAGTTGGATCTTTAGGTAGTTTATTATACATAATGATTTTCAAGGTTTAAATAATAAGAATGTGGAGAGCTATAGTAACAACATAAGATACATTGATATACTATCCAATCCATACGTTTTTAAAAATATAGCAAGTCTAAGTTTATGGTTAAGAATTATAAGATATGTGAGTTTGCAGCTTTTAATGTTTAGAGATCCTTTAAGTTTTTTTAAAAATAAGAAAACTTTGATTTTAAACTTAATATCGGTTCCCATGACAACAGAGACTAAAAATAGGGATGTCTGAGTGTCATGGCGGTAACCCCTGAGGAAATTGAGAAACGTGCGTCGGGAGAGAGGCAGCAAAGTGAGGCGCGTGTTAGTGATGTCATTGCGAGGTGTCCTAACCACGATCTCCACGCTAAAGAAGAGATATAGAGTGTCAGGGACACAGCGATCTAAATAAAGACAAGAGCCAGATAATGTCCCTGAACCATCTAGCTACTCCAAACAGGAGCTAAATAATAGGGAACTACGAGGAATACTATAAGGGATACACTGATGAAGAATATGAGGCAGTTTTAATACTCCCGCAATATAGCACTTTATTAACACTATTGAATTCAACTTAGTAAAAGATATACATAATAGTCTTTTTACTAACACTTTATATGTATTTCTTATTTAACAGTGTATAACACTGGCACGTTTTGTAAGCACAACAAGCACCTTACTTTATTATAGCACTTTGGAGACAACATTTAAAGGAGTACCAATGCCCGTTATAATAAGTCCAGTAAATTAATATCCCTATATCCTTTCCCACTTCCTGTTCCATATTGCAGCGTCTGAATTTTTAGCTTTTTTAGCATCTATTTTTAAGTAATTTATTAAAAGCTAAGTTTTAATCAATTGGGTCTCTTACATTGTTGAGATTCATATGTGTGCACTATAAAAAGGGTCCCTTTTTCTCTTTCATTGTTTATTATTATTTTTAACTGTTGAAAATTCTACTGATTAGTCTATGTAAAAAGGGCCCAGAGTAATAAACAGTTGAGTCATATTCTGTGACATGATGCTCTTGAGGTAAGCTTAGTCACGTGTTTGGTTGTTTACTGTATGAGGCAGTGCTCCAGGCCAGTTGGTGGAAAAAGTTTGTTCTTGAACATCTAATGCTGTGTGTATCTGTTATTTGTGTAGTTCTATGTACATTTTATGTTCATAATACGAAGTTGAATAATGCCAATAGATTGTATTCGGCATCCAGACTAATTTTGCTACATTTGGGGTGTGGTGATATTCAAATATCATAAACTTGGTTTTACTCTACTGATTAAGAAGTGTTATGAGCTTTACTTTGGATGCAAAGTTGGTGACCAAGATGAAAGTTGGGCCCCTTATTTTTGTTTTCGTACTTGTGTCAGACTTCTCACAAGTTGGTCAACAGGTTCTCAGCACATAAATTTTGCTGTTCCAATGATTTGGCGAGAACAAAAATTTCACTCCACAGATTTATTTTTGTCTTACAAACATTTCAAGCATCAGTTCTAAATCAAAGCACACTGTGTCTGCCATCAGGTCAGTGCTGCATAGTGAAGAATTGCCTGTGCCAACGCCTCCAGAGGAAGTAATACTTAGTGATGATGAACAAGAAAAAGATCCTTTAGGGCATGGTGATGATGATATAAGGCTTGATCAAACTTCTGTGGCTTCCTGTTCATCATTACAATCACATTTCCTTACCCAAGGAGATCTCAAAGACCTCGACCAAGACTTGATCTAAAAATCTAAAATGCAAGCAGTACTTTTAGGCTCCATGTTGAAAGGCTGGAATCTTCTCTATACGAAAACTAAAGCTTGTTTTAGAGATTGGCATAGTGACTTTAAGGATTTTTTTTCCCTTAAAGATAACCTTGTTTTTTGCAATAATGTTTATTCAGTCTTGGAAGCACTTGGTCAAGAGTACAAAACAGAGGGTAGTGTTTATTTATTGATTCTTCTAAAGTTTGCTTGAAATCCATGCTTCTCCACAAAGGAAATAAGTTTCCATCCGCGCCACTAGCTCATGCTGCCAATATCAAAGAAACTTATGAGAGCATGAAACTCATGCATGAAAATAATCAAATATGAAGTCTTACAAAGTACAGCTGTTTTCTTTGTGAGTGGGACAGCAGGGACTGAAGAAATCATTACACTCAGAAACAATGACCAAAACGAACATCACTAACTCCAGGATAGAAGAATGTTGTCAATACACCACCTATTGATCCAGAAAAAGCGTATCTACCTCCACTACATATAAAGCTTGGTCTTATGAAGAACTTTGTCAAAGCGATGGATCGAAATGGACCTGGATTTACATATTTAAGAAAAAAATTCCCACGGATCAGTGATGCAAAGATCAAAGAGTGGATTTTTGTAGGACTTCAAATAAGACAACATATTAAAGATGAGAACTTTGATAGTCAGTTTAACCAGGCTGAAAAGGCTGTATGGAAATCTGTGAAGAGTGTTTGCCAGAACTTCTTAGGGAATCATAAGGCAGACAACTACAAAGAAATAGTGGATGATCTTTTGCAATCTTACAAGACCATGGGATGTAACATGTCTTTGAAAATCCATTTCTTAAATTCACGCCTGGATTCCTTCCCAGCAAATCTTGGGGAAGTCAGATATGATAAGGTAATAAACAATAATTGATAGGCTGCCCCAACAGCAAAGCTTGTTGTCAACGAAAACCTCTAACACAACAAGGCTCAAGCTAATGGATGTCATTGTGTTGGAGGGACACATTGTGTCTGGAAATTAAGCAGCTGACTGAGACAAAACCACTTCAACCTTTTGATCTTAAAGTGGGTGGAGACCAGCTACACTGGACTATGAAGTTTGAAATGATTAATGTTTAATTAAAATATCTAGCTTGTATTGATAGGGTACTTGAAAGTGTTCCTTTCGTGCCATAAGATGTTTTTGTCTTTGTCATTTCTAGATCAAATATGTTGATTAGATTATCAAAGTATATAGAGATACATATTTTTTTATCAAACATTCATATTTAAATGACAAGCTATGAATCAGTATGAGCCACTATGACAAGGAATGTATCAGTATTTCATACATATTCTCTTACTTCTCCTTTATCTCTGCCTGCATTTTTTAAACTAGCCTCTATTTCTCTGCTTTGTAAAATCTATTCTGAAGAGAGGTGTAGTCTTAAAAGCTTGTCATGTTAGTTTAGTCTAATAAACTGGTGCTGTATCCTGATTGGTTACATGGAATTCGCAAAATAACTGCATGTGTTTATGTCTGCAATGAGTCTTCCAAGCTAAGATATACTTCAGATACGTCTTTATTCCTCACAGACTCTTGTGTTTTTTTTTCTCAGTCAAGTAGAGATGATCTATGAATGTCATCCAAGGTCCTGTAGATCATCAGGAATTATCTGCAAATGTTGTCGATGGTCCTACAGATAGATGGTTAGGAATGAATGGTCTATGAGTGTTGGCCAAGCTCCTGCAGGTAGTTAGTTAGTTCATTAGTTAGGTAGGTAAAGCCTATCGTTGCTGCCAAAGATCATGCAGATAGTTAGTTACATACAGTCTATGGATGTTGTCTAAGGTCCTGTAGAAGCTTGTTAGGAATGGTCTATAAATATATCCAAGGTCCTGCAGAGGGTTTGTTAGGGATGGTCTAAATAGTCCCAAGATCATCAATTACACTAATTCAGAAAATGTACACCTTGTTTTTTTATGACTTTAAAGTAAATTGTTTAACTAACCCTAAATGATATGATGTAGAATGAACTACTTTACACTATAATTGCTGTTTAGCCACCCCAAAAATGGTAAATTAGTTTTTTATTTATCTGATAAAAATACATTTTGTTCCCATAAAGTTTTCTCCCATTTTATTTCTTTTAGAAGAGCACAGACTGTTCCTGATTATTGTTCACACTCTCACACTTATCAGTAAAAGCTGATTATAATCTTTCCTAAGGGTCTTTTCCTACCATTCCATTCTGTCCTCATATATTTATTCCCCCAGGAAGGAGCTGGTACTATAAGCAGCTTCTCCAGTTGTTAATCTGAGCTCTAAATCTTACTACTTACCAAAGCATGTGTTATTTGTAAGCCTATCTGCTTTAACCTAGCTAACGTTGATAAATGGAACATTGTGAACATTTACAGACCCAGTGTTATGACTAACTTATGGGGGCCCAGGATGGGGGACCCCTGAACTTCACCAGAAAGGGCCTATATGGCCCAAGATCGAACTGCCACCGCACTAAACAAAATTACTATTTTGATATAAATGTAATAACCTGTGCAATGTCAGGCCCCAGAGCATGGCCTGTGAGTATTTAGGCCTAGTAAGAATTGTTTATAGTGTTCAGGTTATGGTTAGTACATGATACTGTTATGCCAAGTCCTTTTTCAAAGTACCATTTAAAAGTAATGGTAAAATGTTTTGAATAGTGATTTGACATAACAAATGTGATCTGGGGTCATTGTATACAATAAATAATGCATTTGCGCTAGAAGTAGGCCCTAGGATATGATAATGTTATATAAAAATCATTCAGTCACTTATGGGACAAAGGGTTAAGTTTCTAGAAGAATGTAAGTGGATATACGACTACTGTGAGCAGCCAGGCATGCATCCTCCCTGGCCTCAAATGATTGTAAAGGGGAACGTTAGTTTATGGCCTCTGTGAAATCAGAGCTAGAAAAAGAGGGATGAGGGTTGGTAACGTTTGTGACGTGGTGTGGGGAAATTCTTTTGGTGTTTGTAAGTTTTCTGTACAAGCCAAAATAAACAGTCAGTCTAAGCTGGACATTCTACAAAAAGGAATACCTGTCTGTGTCTGCTTTGTACTACTCAATGGTACTTGTGCTCTTCTTATGTCCTAAGAAACGGGATCTGATTGTGCTTGTAACTAATCATATTGGAATTGCTGGGGATACTGAGGTCTTGAACACAAAAAGTCATGACCCAGAGAGAGGAAATTTGGGTGCATGTGGTTCCCCAAATCTAGGGCCATCACACCTAGAGATTTGTTCTCATATAAACTAGAACTTTCCATAATGTAATTTATTCTGCGTGTCCCATTTTCACATTCCAGCAGCTATGCAGAAGCTAAGTAATAGTTTTATCAAATTCATTAGTGCTTGAGGGTCATCAACACCTGATGGCAAATAGACCATAGAGGCTATAAAAAATACAATAGCAAAACGTTATACAATACCAATTTCAAATCTGGAAAGAAGAATTACCAGATGTAGAATGAAGTAAGTTGTGGCTGCAGTGGACTCTATCATCAGTTACTAGTACATCAGTTGTGGCACCAATATTGAGTTAGACGGTTACACTCTATCTCTTATCAGCCCCAAACAAATGGGTTATGTGATACAATGGGGGTCCTTAATAAAGCATCCAGGTTCTGCGGAACAGATTAGTAGTAGTATGCATATAGATAAGTACCACAGGCGTCCACATGGTTTGGGTCCCGTTTGAGCTTCTATATAGGTACTGGATGAGGAGACCATCACAATGCTAGTACAAGAAGCAGAAAATATGGTGTGAGAAAGTAGCTATGGATAGGGAATGCCTCCCGGGTCAGCAAGTAAAGTTTATTAGAGCTAACACCACAAAATGAGTTACAGGCAGCTTGGAAAGGGTCCATTAGATTGCTCATATATCATCTTTAAAGGGACAATGTATTCAGCACAACTTGAAGCACAACACTGTAACATATTCATAAAAACGTATTTAAATACTTTTTACATTTTTTTCAATAGGTGCTTTTTTCACATAAAAAATCCTAAAAGAAGTGTATATTTACTTTAGCTCTGGCAAACCCCCCAGGCAGACTTGGCAGCAAGAGCTCCGTGCTCAGAGCAGAAATAGAAAGTGATTTAACCCTTCTCAAATACATCTGTGCAGAGAAATTACTGATTCAAACTGCTAAATTTGTGATTTGGGAGTTAACCAGTAGCTGAATGCATTCCAGAACCCAAGGAAAGCCATAAATCTATGTGTGTAGCATGTTCTACCACTCGCTATCGCCATGTGCTGTTAATCATGGGGCAGTCAGGAGTCTGTTTGTAAACAGACCAAAGACCATACATTTTCATGCTGTTATTAGTGTAATTTAAAAAAAAAGCAATTGATAATTTTAACACAGAATTGTGTGCTCTTTCACATCAAGAAGAGCACTTATGGTGAGGTAACTATCACTTTAACTACTTAATAAAAAAATGTAATTAATAAATGTAAACGAGAATATGCTACAGCTACATAACATATACTGTATATTTTTTTATTATTGATAATAATAAAAAAGTATCTGAGAATTTGAACCTTCAACCTTCTATGAGGAGGTTAGTAGGAACCTGGATCAAGGCAACTCAGTGGATGTAGTCTTTTTGGATTTTGCAAAGGCTTTTGACTATTGTGCAAACTAAGGGATACAGGAATTTCAGTAAATATCTGCTCATGGATTGAGAGCTGGCTAAAAGACAGGAAGCAAAGGGTTGTTGTAAATGGAACATACTACGATTGCACTAATGTGGAAAGTGGGGTTCCTCAGGGTTCAGTATTAGGTCCTCTCCTTTTTAACATATTTATTAATGACTTAGAGATAGGATTGGAGTGTGGGGTCTCCATTTTCGCTGATGACACAAAGTTGTGCAAGGTAATTAAATCAGATAATGATGTGCTTTCCCTCCAAGGGGATTTACATAAAATTGAGGAATGGGCATCTAAATGGCAGATGATATTTAATACGAATAAATGTAAGGTTATGCATCTGGGAAGGAAAAATAGCCATGCAATTTATAATCTTAATGGAGCAAATCTAGGGGTATCAGATATTGAAAGGGATTTGGGAGTGCTTGTGGACAACCACCTAGGTAACAGTGCTCAAAGCCAAGCAGCAGCTGCAAAGGCAAATAAAATATTAGCATGTATTAGTAAGGGTATAGAAGCCAGGGAAGCAAATATAATTCTGCCACTATACAAATCTCTAGTACGCCCTCATTTGGAATATGGAGTACAATTTTGGGCACCACTTCATAAAAAGGACATTTTAGACTGGAAAAGGTACAGAGAAGGGCAACAAAACTAATAAGGGGAATGGAGGGGCTAAGTTATGAAGAAAGACTAAGCAAATTAAACTTATTTTCTCTAGAAAAAAGGTGCCTAAGAGGAGATATGATTACCTTATATAAATACATCCAGGGTCAGTATAAAGATTTGTCAGGGGAGCTTTTTGTGCCAAGAGGTTTTCAACTGACAAGAGGACATCCCTTGAGGTTAGAAGTAAAAAGATTCCACCTCAAAGAAAGAAAAGGGTTCTTCACAGTAAGGGTGGTTAATCTGTGTTTCTCTACTAGAGGAGGTGGTGACAGTGGATTCGATAGATAACTTTAAAAGGGGACTAGATTTATTTCTAAATAAAAAGGGAATTCAGGGTTATCATGGATAATTAGAGAGACAGTATTCATCCAAACTTTTTACATTTCCCTTTGAGACAATTGGCTAAGTCTCGCTTGTAGTTTTTTTGGGGGGGATTTTTTCTGTTTGCCTTCCTCTGGACTAATTAATAATTAAAAAAAATCAAACAAACAAACAATAAATAATTGATTAATAATTAGTTAACAACTAATTAATTAATAGTTAATCCGCATATTGCAGATCAGAGGAGATCTTAAAAGGTTGAACTTGATGGACTGAAAGTCTTTTTTCAACCTTAAATACTATGGGCCTCATTCTATTATCGGCCGTAAATCGGCCGTAAGGCTGCGATTCCTTGCGTGGGTTCTGTTACCTCGCAATTCTATTATACGGCCCCGCAAGTATCCCCCCTTACGGCCGGCCGCATATCTTGGAACCGGCCGTAAGCTCCAAAATCTTTAAAGTCAAATATAAATTGAAGACTGCACTATAAATCTTTGTAAATGCTAGGGATCATATTGGGGGACATGAGGATTAATAGTAACCCACTCTCAAGCTTGCACATCGGCCCAAACCCGAGTTGACATTAACTCTTTATTTTCCGGCCGCAGCGTGGGCGGGTCTGAGGTGCTCCAAGCACTCTGGACTTTTTACATGGATATTTGACATATATTAAAAAATTATTTATTTACGGATTTAAGTATAGGGGAATGTTGTGCTATTTTTGCTAACACCTAAAATCACTTTATAGTCTCCTCAGAGTGCAGGATGGCTTTATTTGGGCTATATTTTGTGCTTAATTGGTGCTAGCGGGACCTCTTTCCTGCAAGTAAGCTGCGGCTCGCTTTTAGCCTTGCAGAGAGGGTTCCCGGGGCAATTGAATTGCAAATAGGATTTTCTTGCGGCCGATTCTCTTGCGGCCGTTTTAGATCAAAGGCTTTTCTCCGTAGTGAGCGGCCGCAAGGGATAGCAAGGCGCTGGCCGCAAGCCTGCCGGAATCCCCGGCCGGAGGGGAATAGAATAGCCGAATAGCTTGCGGCCGGTCCTTGCGGCCCCGCATCTCCTACGGCCGATAATAGAACGAGGCCCTATGTAACTATGTAACCACAGCATCCCCATGTGCAGCTCACTGTACTCTCCTCATATTTGATACTCTGTGAGCTAAAACACAGATTTGTAGCTACATAAGACATGTATACTATGTGAAGCCCTGCAGCCGATTCTAATTAATATCCATTACCAAACAACAGCTCCCCTACTGGATGTCGTGGTGAAGGGGCTTTGTGTATCTCAATGAAGCTGTGAGCTATACCATGTAGGGTCACCCAAGATGGGCAAGTCATAGCAGAGAGGTCAGACACATTGCGGTCCACTGGAGAATGAACTGGCACCCATTTCTGTATCTTTGACAAGAAAACCGTGCCATATGGTCACCGAGAGTCTGACACGTCTGAAGGAATAAACAACAACAATCAACAGCTCAGCACAGTGAGAGGAAACAGCTGAGAATATTATATTATATTAGAAATCTCAAAGCCCTATAATTTTTCTCTCCCATAATCTTTTCCTGTTCTCAGCATTTCTCTTTCCCTCATTATTAAGATGTATATATTTGCACTAAATCATATTTATTTACATTTGTATTGTGGTGATTCTAAATATGGCAAAGCTATAGGCAATAAAAAGTACTTTTCAATTGAATATTGTAAAAAAATAATTTTCTTATATTAAAATTATATTGACCTAGAGCCCTATTCTATTAGAAGCCCGCAAATGCCGTGAACTTGTAATCTTTGCTGTGGGTGTATTTTTCTCTAAATGTTTAGATGTATTCTATTGACTAAAACCTTCAACTTACCTCCTCAGGCCTAATCTCATCAACGCTGCCTTTTTAAGTCGGATTTCAGTGGGCGTGATCATATGATCTGACAATATTTAAGCAAGACCGTAACTTACTTCTTAGACACAGCCAATAGTAAATGGCACTGTCATCGGAGGCTACAAATTAATAAGTGCAAATAAGTGATATCTGCTGATTGGAACTGTAAAAATTGCATTAAAATGTATTGGATCATCTCTTTTAGTCCATGGGGGTGTTATGATATGTATTAACCCTTTGAATCCCGGGATCGGTATTACTCAGAAATAACTTTTAAAATAATATTTTTTAATTGCATATTTGTGAGTTTGAGACAATTCTGCAATTAATTAAAATGTCTTCCCATGCTTATAAAGTACAGTACTTGAAAGTGTTTGAAAAATCCCTTGTGATACCTATTTAGCACTCTAGTGCGATCTAGCACTATGGGTATAAAAGAATATCGATTTTGTGTAACATTAATTATTTAGAGCTCATAATATTCGAGCTGTGCTAAAACAAATGAAGTTCTAAGGCCGATTTTGCATCTTTGGCTGGCCTGTAGTGATAGGCGGGGAACTCGTAATCGGATTGGGAGTAGCTAATAGAATATGTGGGAATTTTAGAGTGATTTTAAGTGTATACATTTATACATTCGGTAATGGGTCCCTTGTTAATAATTATTAAACCCCGATCTCATTATTTCTCTCCCCGGCCTAAATACTAAAGCTCTGCCATTGGGGAAGCTCTCTATTTTTATGTTATTCTAAGGAAACATCCGTTTCTGTATCATTACCTTGTCGTGGTGAAGGGGATTGTGTACCTCAATGAAGCTATGAGCTATACCCAAGATGAGCAGGTCATAGAAGAGAAGTCAGACAAATTGTGGTCCATGGAAGAAGGAACTGGCAACCCACTCCAGTATGTAGCATATTCACAGTAAAATATAATGTCAATAAATAAACCTTTGAATATAGTTTGGTTACATTTCAATATAATCACTTACTTTTGGGGGGTATTTATTCTCCTCTCCTATAAGTATGCATGTCCCCTCCCTCAGTGCAGGGTCTCTGTCTCTTTGCATTGTTTATATTAGGGGAAAACACAGCCCAGCATTACTAGAGTGTACACGGCTCATACACAGACATAATTTTGTCTTGTGCAATGTATACTTTAGGATAAGGACACTTCAGGGAAAAAGTGCAAACAGCCAGTGACCCTGCACTGAAGGAGCAAGGAAAAGGTCAGAGAGAAACACCGATACCTACAGTAGGGCAAAAAAGTATTAAAACAATGTAAGGAATTACACTGAAATGTAATAAAAATATGGTTTTGCATTAATATGGTTTAATATGATTATGGTTTTAAAGTGTGACGGCTTTACAGTGTCCCTTTAATAAGCCCTCACAGTATAGTCTGTATGTCTCAGATAGTACAATAGACATTGACACCCGCACCAGATTGATGTGGATATTTCAGATCTATTTTTTTTAAAAAGCCACATACAACCCAGATATATGTCCTAAAACTACTAAAGTCCTGCAGTGAATCGCTTTGTATTATCTCCTTTTTTCTGTACTGTACAATATGTCTCCTCTTCCCTCTCTATGGAAATAATAATTTTATTGTCGATTGATTAAAAGACTATTCTAGAGTTTATAATAAGCCAGATCTGATAAATATGTATGTTCCTGACCTCCTGGGTGATCCTGTATCTATCACATCTCTAATGGTTAAACACACAGTAGGGTTGGTCGTTGGGAGCTTATTAGGTAATTACCAGTTTGTGACTCTGATGGCTGTGTTGAGGTGACTTCTCTAAAGCAGGAAGATGATGAGATCCATTACGATTGAAACAGTGCTGTCTGTAGATAGGTCTCCTAACTCGTTAATCCATCACATGCTTTAAAGCTGTGTAATACTGCAAGCATATGACTAAAAGGAGCCATGTATAAAGGATTATTGGATTAAAGAGGTAAAATGCTTAATGGACTCATTTGCCTGTCCCTGCCCAGTTTCCCAGAGTGCAGTGAAACAATTGTATATCGTGAAATTCTGAGCAGGAAATATGTTTTTTAAATTGTTAAATGTTTTTGTAATTTTTAGACATCTAAATGTAAACACAAATGCACTATTTATTTACTGTTCTTTTCATATGAAGACTTTGCAGCTTTTCATATTATCAGTCTGTATTTGTTCTCAGGTCTCTCACTCAGTGACAAGATCTTGCATCACTTACACAGCAGGTGACAAGGGACACATTCAGCCAGCGGTTAGCAGAGAGCTCCCTGTCAGCACCATGAGTCCATCATGATTGCACTGTCCGGATTTCAGTTTGTGGCCTAGAAATGTCTTATCATGTAAATAAAGGGTTGGAGTGAAATAGAAAGAGAAAATAAATTATAAAATAGAAAGAACCTGTAATTCCCTAATTCAGTATAATATCAGTTTCTAGAAGGATTTGAACCTAGGACCTTCAGCACCACAAACTGGAGTCTGTACTTACTGTGCTATGTACTTAGTTAAAACCCTAATATGAAAGTAGTATTAAGCACTATAGGGAACATTATTCCTGGAACAATTTTCTGTTCCTAATTCAGTATAACCGATTAGACAGAGCCCATCTAAACAATAACCGACCTTCTAATAAATCAATGACCGTCTTATGTTCTCACTTTAAACTGAACCGGTCATGCAAGTTATTCAGTTACTTGAAGTGCTCTGAGGTTTATTCTGAAATCAATGTATATCCTTAGAGATTATTTTATCTGTCTACTACAATGTGTAGTGTCAATGCTTTCTGTAGGAATAATGGAAATATCATCAATCACCAACGTCCCTCCATTATGGGAAAACAGCTGAACAAACTATGATTTGTTACTCCATAGTAAAGGTTTCTGCACTATCACCTCTGTCTTTTAAAGTTAATACTCCCAAAGGCTTAAGACTTATAGGAGATTTTGATCAGACGCTCCAAGCAGAGACCTGGACTACTTTTATGGAGCACTGTAGTGTAATATGTTTTATTATTCTATGGTAGGGAACTAATATTGATAATGGGTAACCTTATAATAAGGTAAAATCTAAAAATTCTTAAATTATTTACCTGTTTATGCAACTGTATGTACTACTGTCCACTGCCTCTGTTGTCTTATTAGGCTTCCTCCTGTATTAGTATATTAAGTTGGTGGGAACCTTGACTGAGATTAGCTCATTGACACTCAGTGAATTGCTATTTGCTCCTATAGTTTCTACAGCCCACAGTTTTCAGAAAAGTTCTGAGTGGATTTTTATTGATTTAATCACATGACATATAAATGCCCTGACAGCAGGTGGTAATTATCAGTGTTGTGTTAACATATAAATGCTAATTTGCTGTGTGATTTAATCACTGATTCTGTCACTCAGTGTAGACCCGCCCCCTAAATAATCTGTCTCAGGAGTCTCTTCCCAGACAAGCTCCAGCTCAGAGGAGACGTTCTATTGATCTGGAAATAAATCAGTTCACTCTGGGAGTCAGATGAGGTTATAACAGAAGTTACAGCTGCTTTCAGGGCCTTGTGAGGCTTCATTAGGAAGTAGCACGAGAAGAACAGTCCCTGCACTATCACTTTGTAGAGAGTCTGGGATTTTCTAATAAAGATAAATCAGTATATTATATAGAAATGACACAGGACAGAGATACACAAACATTATCTGGCTGCTCCTTGAATCTCTCTACAATAAAATGTCTTCACCGAGGGTCGTGAAGGGGCCAAGATGCCTGAATTCTATATAACGTTTGGTGTATTTATTATCTGTTATGTACAATTATGCTGTGCTGGAAGCAGCCATTTGTGTTTGTATTTCTCTGCTTTTACATCTGGAGTAAATCAAAATGGGAGTCCATTTTGTATGACACAGGGATCCATAAGACAATTACTCCAAGATGTTACACTTTTGGAAAGTTTTGTGGTATCTTTGAGAGGTTTCTGGAAAGACGGATGAGGTTCTGGATATGGATTTTGAGGTTTTGATACTTAGAGTACATCTTTAAGGACACCCCCTTGCCGGGGTAAACATTTTTGGGGTCAGGTGAGATGTTTAGAGACAGAGTACTGTCTCTTTAACTGCTGCTTCGGCTCTTAGCAATGGTTTGAATACAATCTGCAACTGGTCTTTGGTAAACTATTTCTTTCAGCTTTTGGCAGGTCCGGAACTGCCCTGGTTTGAGAGTGATCCGTAAAATCTTATTAGCATAGGTTTTAAATGTAAAAGTCTAATGGATTAACTTGTAATCTTTTAGCAGTGCAAAAAACAATAGATATTTGTGCTGTGCTTTTCGGCCTTGTTGTACCCCAGTCACTCGTAGGAGTTCTCTCGTAATGTTTTTGGGATAGGTGATTAACATACCTAGAGGCATTTACTTTGGTCTTAAACATGGTGTAATCTGCGATAGAGGGGATTAGAATGGGGGCAATCTTTTTGGAGCTCTAATAGGGTTCCATAGCTAAAACTGTTTGGTAAACGCTGTATCTAAACTTCTAATATTTTAACATCCGATAACATTGACAGAGTTAGAAATTTTTTATGTAAATTACAAAGAAATGTCTATCTAATAAGGTCAATGGTTGGACCATAATCTGTTAAATCTTGTCTCGGGTCAGTGCTATTTTTTCACAGCTCATTTTTCTCTCTCTTTTACTCTGCGTAACATTCATATTGTATTATAAAAGTAACGAAGAGACCAGCAAGAGATGTAGGAGTTACAGTGAAGATCGGAACTTCACCACAGCAATGTCCTCTTCTGTATTTATAGCTGCAGGTTATAGTAATGCAACATGTTTTTCAGGAAAATTAAAATAAACATCACACCAAAATCAAGTTGTTAAATTATTCTTAAAGAACATGGAAAACTAGTTGTACATTGTACTAGCCACTTGGTTCTAAAGTGAATTATTCTTGGGAAAACCAGCATTTATTCTGCTGTATTCTTATGTAAATAAGAACTGTTTTAAAGTGCTAGGATTGTAGTCTGCTAGTCTGCTTGTCTGTCTTGATGGTGACAAAACAATGTCTCCTAAGGCCTTCATGCAACGAGGAATAATTTAATGTACAGAATAAAACCTAATATATTGTATTCAGTTTTTAATGCTGTTTAAGATTAAAGAAACGTCTTTACATTGCATTAACACACCTTATCCTGCAGTATAATGCCAGTGACCTCACGGTTTTAATGTCTATTTTAAATTAAACAATTTCTCTAGACGTTGGTGATTAAGCAGGAAAGTGGCTTTAAAAGTCATTGTAATGAGATGTCCCCATTAAAGGGGTGATTTACTGCCCTACATGCCGGTTCTCCAGCTGTAACATTATTTTATGTTATTAACGTTTACTAATATTAGAAACTCTGCAACATTCCATAATGATAACATTAATAATAATAATTATACACTGTATTCATAAAGTTTATACATCAAAGGTAAACAGAGAGCAAAGGGGAAGTGCACAAAGATTATATTACATTATCCTAAAATATTCTATGGTCTAACAGCAAATCATAATGCATCTTCTTGTGTTCTTCTTTCCCTTAAAGCTTTTACTTTGCAAACTTTGATAAACTCCTTATAGATGTTTTCAGGCTGCAGTCCTTAAACTACCAATAGTCCCTGAACTTCATTCAGGTGGTCGATATGGATATAAAAAAAATAATTCTATTTCTCAGAATTTATAAACAATTAGCAGAGAAGTATCTGCATTTAGAGTAGTAACTACATGATGGTAATAATAATAGTAACATATTTAAGTTTCCCTATTCTTAACTTTCTCTAATCTAACACCTGCTACTTATATCAGAACTAGCGAATTGCCCGTCAAAAAATGACAGCAATGAAATTGTAAGTGAGCTAATGCTGTTTGGTGTATAATATCAAATAAATCTACTTTACCTATTTTGAAGTAATATATGCAAGAATTCTGTTGAAGAGCTGACAATCTGTTTTGAGGTTGCTGCAGCATTAGTGGCGTGGAGCTGCTGTGTAAGCGTCATGAATGTGTGCGGTGTAATAGTGTGCATGCGCGAGACCAATCCGGTAGCGTAGCTGTGTACTTCTGCATTGTATAGGTTATTTTTCTAAAATGGCGGCTACTGTGTGGTATGCGTCTGTAGCGGAATATCCGTGGTGTTTTGTGGTGTTTTGCGTGTTTGTGGTGGTGTTTTGCCTGTTTAGAGTCCTGCAGCCTCGTTTTCATTTTGTTCGGCGGCCATTTTTTCTCTCGCGTAGAGAATTTTTTTGTGTCTAAACTCTTTTATTTTGAGTTAAATTAATGTGTAACTTCATTTTTTGAGGTCCTGGATGCTCCCTCTTGCTGTAGGTAAGCTTTTTATGTATGTGTTGTGTGTATTTATTGTGTTTTACATTTTTTGATGTTCACGGGTTGTGGGCAATTTTTGCGAGGTCGTAATGTGTAGTAACGTGTCTCGTATGTTGTTTGCGTTACGAAGTAAAGTTTGTGGCGCTCCTTGTCAGCAACTGAGTATAAGATATATGTGATATATATATATATATATATATGTGATATATATGTGATATATATATATATATATATATATGTGATATATAAAGTTGTGCTTTGTCAATATCTCTAATCTATCTACTACATAATTTTATAACGTTATCAGCCAGCAGTAACATTTAGGGGCCATGACTCCCTGGCTCTGGGACTTGTGAAGCCTTGTATCACATCTAATAAAGTATACTATGGACAGAGACCTGAAAGTGGAACACACTGAGAGGAAAAGTAAAGTGTAACTACTATAGATACTGAACTGAGTGTTTATGGAAGTCTCTTATGTTAAAAGGTTATAGGAGAGCTGTCAGAGGGAACAATTATATAAAGGAAATATAAATATTTAGAAGGGCAGCGCTGTGCTATCACTTCCTCTCCCTTACATAGGACGAATATAATCACCACACACAGTCCCAGTGTATCACACACATAGCAGGGCTCCCGGTGCATGGTGGGCAGTTCCCAGCACTATATGAAGGAATCTCACACACAGCATGGAGGCAACTGCATGGTGTTCAGGGTGACAGGGACACCATACATACGGCGGGAGCCCGTCTGTCTCCCCAACCTCCTCCGGTGTCCTCAGCTCATGCTCGGACAGCACCACTTCCTGATCCACTTACTCCTCCTCCTGCTACTGAATACGGAGAGCGGCAAGGGACAAACCAAGACCGCGAAGCACCGGAACAGGACTGGTATCCTAGCAACAGGAGGAGAGGGACATAGAGGCTGTACGGCAATCACCGGCAAAATACAAAAACATTGCCAGCGCTCCAGCGTCGGGGCTACAGGTTAGATGGGTTGGGGCTACGGGTTAGATGTAGGGGTTACAGGTTAGATGTAGGGGTTAGTTGTAGCCGTTGCTCACGCTTGCGGGCTCACAGTTGCTGGCCAGGAGCGCCTTCGGCGCTCCTGGCCAGCAACTGCGGCCCTCGCTTCGCGAGCCCGCAAGCGTGAGCAACGGCTCGTATGCTCACAACTATATATGTGATCACACATTACGTGGAGCCACTCTATCCACATACAGGCACAGCGGGCCTCATTCAATTGCGATTTGGCAAATTGAATAGGGCTCTATATAAGCACATAGCATATTTTTTACAGAAGTTTTTAGTCAGTGAACTTCTATCCAAAAGCAAGTTCTGCACTAACTAAAAACTTCTTTAAAAAAATATGCTATGTGCTTATATAGGGCCCTATTCAATTGGCCAAATCACAATTGAATGAGGCCCAGTGAGCCTACCAATAGAAACACTGCATTTGGGTATGGATTTTAAACCTTTACTAATCTTCATGCAAACAGCAGCACAATGCAGAGATCTACAGACCAGTGTCTGGCTTCCTTCTACAAGGGGACTACACATCCTATGATTTCTTCCTGCACAAACTGCCATCACTGATTGTTACAATGTATTTAAATTTATTAGCTGCCTGTCATTGACAAAAATGAATTATGAATGTTATGCTAATTTTAGCAGAGATATTCAGGGGAGCCACTGCTTGTAAACTCAAGAGATTTAGCAAACATTAGGGTGAGTTTGTTATTGTTTATTTTGGTATTTCAATCAATTTTCCGTTGTGTTTTTTATGTACATAATGTTAGGTCCTCATTGATCCCCAATGTTGGATAAGGATCCATGGGGTCCCCTGTGGTAGTAGGAAGGGTAGAATGGTAGTCTGGCAGTTGTATATGTCACCTTCTCATTGTGCAGATAAAAATGTCCTGTGTACTCATAGTCTCCTCCCACCTCAGGAAGTTGATAAGCATAACAGAAAATAAGAGTAATGTTTTAGAGGCCTGATTATTATTAGTATTATTATTATTTAATTCTACAAACATGTTGCTTATTTGCAAGTGTATTTACTAGTAGAGGTTATTTTACATTTTTGACCACAGTGGCCCTTTAAGCTCCAATTTCTGTGCTAGCCGACGGTGGAGCAGTACCCTATGTGTACACAATTTTTTTTAGAAACGGAGCTTTGAAATCTGTGCATTCTGATTGGATAGACTTTAAGCAATCAGATACGTGATGGGAGTAATTCAAACACTCAATTCTGTGCAATTCTGATTGGAATCTGTAAAAATAACATATAAGGTGAAGCTCAATTCAATTAACTTTTTTCATAAAGCAGCATTTTTTTTTCTTTATGAGGATGCCCATTGCACTGACTGAAGAGGAGGACAAGGGGTTACATTTTCTGTTGTGTTTTTTATGTACGTAATGTTAGGTCCTCATTGATCCACAATGTTGGATTAGGATCCATGGGGGTCCCCCGTGTTAGTAGGAAGGTAACCATGGGGGTCCTTGATGACTGCCATGGTATAGCTGTTAATAATAGGTGCCACAGGGTCCATAGGAATCTCTGTTTTATAGGAGTTAATATTTGGTCCTGTGGGGGATTACAGACATGTTGCTGCTGTTATATTTTTGTTATTGGAGGAATTGATACGTGCAAAATACATAACATGTGCCCTATCTTATCCAGACCATGCAGCTATCCTGATTGGAAGATGGAGGGTAGACTATGAAGGGTTAAACCTGCTTCATGATAGATGACTGTACTGAGATTCAGACTCAGTCCCCTGCAAGAACACATTGGAGCTAGAGCAATAGTGGTTATTGTTCTCAGAAATATGTAGATAACATACAAACTAGACTGGCCTTTCGGCTCTTCTCTGCCATCAAAATGTATGTTGAAATGCGTATGATTTATCCATAATAAAAAAAAACATATACAGAGACTTATTGTATCTACCACTCAATTTCCATTCTGTTAAAAATGTTTCATGCAAGAACAAACATGTTTCTTTACCAGTCGGCAGGCAGCTGTTGGTATCCCAAGATACAAGAACATTAAGTGGCTGTTGATCTTGTAGAGATGTCACGACTCCGGCCTCATCACTTGTTACATTAAAAGACCTTTTGTAGAATGTGAGTAGAAATTAATCAATGTCTGAAATGAAAATGGATCCAGTGTGTGTTCAAAATGTGATTTAACAAGTGGCTGCCGCTCAGCAAGTCTGGCTCTGACACATTTCAGTTTCTGCTGTCTCAGCGATGATTGCTATGAGGGTTGTTTAGTTTAGCAACAGTCGGTGACACATCAGTGCTACAGAAAACCCAGACTGTATTAACATGTTGTGGCTGCACAATGACTGCTAGCCTAGAAACCACAGAATGTATTTGCATTTAAAACCAGCTCAGTGACTACTAGCCCAGAATGCCAGAGTGTATTAGCATACAGAGACTGCTCAGTGACTGCTAGCCCAGAAACCCCAAAGTGTATTATCATGCAGAGACTGATGTGTCTACTAGCCCAAAAATCCCCAGTGTATATTAGCGGTAATATTGAATGTGCGGTGGTAGAGGTAAATAGAGGAGCAGCAAATTCCAAAAGAATATTAGTAGGAGTATGCTATATACCCCAAAATATAGCTGAAAGTGAGGAAATACAATTATTGTTACAGATTGGAAATGCAGCTATGCATAGGCAAGTTCTAATAATGGGAGATTTTAATTACCCTGAAATAAACTGGATAAATGAGACCAGCAGCTGAGCTAAGGGGAGCAGGTTCTTGGGTAGACTCAAGGATCATTGTCTGGCCCAGGTAATACAGGAGCCTACTAGAAATGGGGCCATCTTAGATTTAGTCATCACAAATAATATCAATATAGTATCAAATGTTGGAATAGGGCAACCTTTGGGAAACAGTGATCACAACACAGTCTCGTTTGAGATTGAAATAAAATAAAAAAAATGTAAGGGGCCAACAAAAACTCTTAATTTTAAAAGGGCAGATTTTAACGGTCTAAGGGCAGCAATACAAAGTATAGACTGGGACAGAGAACTGATAGGTAAAAACACTGAACATAAATGGACAACATTTAAATCCTTACTAAATATACATACACATCGGCATATACAGTGTGGGAATAAAAGTAAAAGGAGTAAATCCCATCCAATGTGGCTTAACAATGATTTAAAGAACAAGATACGGAGTAAAAACAGGCATTTAAATTATACAAACAAGAGGTGACAGAGACTGCTTTACAGGAATACAAGGAAATCAACAAGGCTTGCAAAAGGGCGATAAGACTGGCTAAAATAGAAAATGAAAAATGTATTGCAAAAGAGAGTAAGACTAAGCCTAAAATGTGTTGAAATATATTAATGGGAATAAGGCGAGGAAGGAAGCTATAGGAACATTACAATGTGATACAGGCTGTCTGACACTTAGTGATCAGGAAAAGGCAGATAAGCTAAATACCATATATACTTGAGTATAAGCCGAGGCACCTATTTTACCACAGAATACTGGGAAAACGTAGTGACTTGAGTATAAGCCGAGGGTGGGAAATGTGCCTCCTCATCCTCCCTTCTCAACCCCCTCATCATCCTCAATCCCCCTCCTCAATCCTCCTCCTCAACCCCCCTCCTCAACCCCCCTCCCCCTCCTCATCCTTCCTCCTCATCCCCCTCCTCAACCACCCTCCTCAATCCCCCCTCATCCTCAACCCCCCTCCCCAATCCCCCCTCATCATCAACCCCCCTCCTCAACCTCAACCCCCTCCTCAACCTCTCTCCTCATCCTCAACCCCCTTCCTCATCCTCAACCCCCCTCCTCATCCTCAACCCCCCTCCTCAACCACTCTCCCCCTCCTCATCCTCCCTCTTCAACCCCCTCCTCAACCCCCCTCCTCATCCTCCCTCCTCAACCCCCCTCCTCAACCTCTCTCCTCAACCCCCTCCTCATCCTCATCCTTCTCAGTGTTGTGCTATTAAGAGCACTCTGTGTCTTTTCCTTGACTTTTTGATTAGTAAAGTTTTTACATTTTTTTTACATATCAATGTGACTTTATAAATAGTGCTTTTGTGCTTAATGGGAGTAATTTACTGTAACTAAGACTCCCTTAAAGTGCTTTTGCAGTTGTGACACAGTTTTTTAATTATACCTCTTTGGACATATTACATATATGCCCTTTGATTGTATTATGAATTGCTCCGTGCTGTTAGTTCCACTGCTCTTACTCTGATATTGTTATCTCAATAGCTAAGATACTTAGGGCCTCATTCAAATGCGAGTTGACCAATTGAATAGGGCTCTATAGAAGCACAGAGCATATTTTTTTACAGACATTTTTAGTAAGTGAACTTCTATCCAAAACCTAGGTCTTCACTAACTAAAAACTTCTGAATAAACAAAATATGCTATGTGATTATATAGAGCCCTATTCAATTGGCCGAATCGCAATTTAATAAGGCTCTATGTAACTATGCAGAGACGGATCAGTGTCTACTAGCCCAGAACCCCAGAGTGTATTAGCATGCAGAGACTGCTCAGTGACTACAAGCCCAGAACCCCAGATTGTATTAACATGCAGAGACTGCTCAGTGACTACTAGTCCAGAACCACCAGATTGTATTAGCATTCAGAGACTGCTCAGTGACTACCAGCCCAGAACCCCAGATTGTATTAGCATGCAGAGACTGCTCAGTGACTACTAGCCCAGAACCCCAGATTGTATTAGCATGCAGAGACTGCTCAGTGACTACTAGTCCAGAACCACCAGATTGTATTAGCATTCAGAGACTGCTCAGTGACTACCAGCCCAGAACCCCAGATTGTATTAGCATGCAGAGACTGCTCAGTGACTACTAGCCCAGAACCCCAGATTGTATTAGCATGCAGAGACTGCTCAGTGACTACTAGCCTGGGACCCCAGATTGTATTAGCATGCAGAGACTGCTCAGTGACTACTAGTCCAGAACCACCAGATTGTATTAGCATTCAGAGACTGCTCAGTGACTACTAGCCCAGAACCCCAGATTGTATTAGCATGCAGAGACTGCTCAGTGTCTACGAGCCCAGAACCACTAATACATGACCCCCAGTGAGTATTAGCACTCAAAGCCTGCTCATTGACTACTAGCACAGGATCCCAGTGTCGCCAGTTACACATTTTTTACTCTGGGGTAAGAATTGCATGCATTGACTGACAATGGTTCCTAAGTCTACCAAAAGTTGCTTTCCTACAGATGATAGAAGTATGTTTTCCACATTTTAATTTTTTTTATGCAAGCAATTTTAACACTGAAAGCTTGATCATTTAAAGAAAGGATGGCAGACAACTTGCTCATTCACACAATTAAGTTATTTGGATAGTTACTGTCATTGAGCCCCATTCAATTGAGGTTTTTGGCGATCCGGTAGCCCGTAAGTGAGGTTGCAAGTTAATTTGCTATTCAATTGTTGCCTTTTTGCAGGCTCCAAACGGGTCACGAGTTACGGCCTAGAAAAAATTGCAAAGGTTAAACTCGTACCTTACAGCCTCCCGAATCCTTTGACCTTTCACTTCTGTAAGAGTTACGATGGCTAAAATCGCAAATCGCTATTCAATTGCTCCAGTTCCCAAGGCCGCAAATGGTTTCACACCAGTAAATAGCAAATGTAGGAGAAAATCCTATGAGTTCTAGAGAGGACCCGCAAGGGGGTTTAACCCCTGTTCGTAGCACTGTAAATGCAAATAAATATCAATACTGCACTGTAAATAACAGGGAATTAATTGCACAACAGTCTCAAGCCCGCAAATCGGCAATAAAAATAAATGTATTTTAATGTTTCATTTATATGATCTCGGGAGTTAATACATATCAGGCCATATGGACAAGAACAGTATTAGCATTCATTTTTATTATTTTGTATTTTGTGGGTTTGAGAGTCTGATCGCATATCGGACCCCCCAAACTTAATTGATTGACATGTAACCTCCATGTTTTACTGCAGTAACAATGACAGTTTTATTTTCTATTGGCTTGTTTAGTTGATCATATTCCCGTCCTGAACTGCTACGGAAGAATGCATGGTTTACGGAGTAAGCTTTCAGTCCATAACTTGCGCCCCCAAACATACAGCCTGTATCCTGCGAGATGCGTTCTTGCAATTGAATCGGGCTCTTTGTATTTAGAGGCTGGAGCCCAAAGGCTGGAGTAGAGGATAGACAATGACAAACAAGCCTTCCAACCAGAATGTCTATATCATGGATTTGTGTGGCAGAGATTTCTATCAACGTCTGCTCTCAGTTTATTATTAGTGTTTATATGATACTAGCCACTTACCCGTCAAAAATGACTGCATAATATTTGCAAGCCTCGCAAGCTGCCGTACATTGCAAAGCCAGGCAATGCGAGGCTTGCAATGCACGGCTTCTCTCTCTCCTTCCCTCCTTCTGTGTCCTCTCCCTCCCTCTTCTCTCCTTCTCTCTCCTCTCCACGAGCCTCGCAATTAGTGGCTTCGGCACCCATTGCAGGCCTCGCAATGAGCGCCCTTGGCGCCGATTGCGGGCCTCTTGTCACAAATAACGGGATATTTGACTTTACTCTCCCCCTTGTGTCTCTTCCCTCCCTCTCCCTCCCCTGTGTCTCTTCCCTCCCTTCCCTGTGTCTCTTCCCTTCCTCTCCCCCGTGTCTCTTTCCCCCCTCTCCCTCCCCTGTGTCTCTTTCCCATCCTCTCCATTACCCTTTGTCTCTTTGCCCCCTCTTCCTCTCATGTGTCTTTTCCCCCCACCTCTCCCCCCCCCCTTCTACCTTGTGGGCCTATTGCCTTAGGCGCTCATTGTGGGCCCCGCAATGAGTGGCTTTACCACTCATTGCGGGCATCGGCATGTGCTCTGTGCATGCGCAAAGCGGCAACTTTGCAGGACTCTCCCTCCTTCCCCTCTCCCTTCTGTGGGCATTACGGGCCGCACAATGAGTGCCTTCGCCTTGCAGGCTGCTCCCCCCTGCGTCTATTGTGGCCTCCCCCTGCCCTACCTTGTGGGCCTGTTGCAGGCCTCGCAATGAGCGGCTTTCTATGCAGAAACAGCCAATATAAATGGCTCCCGTCATCATTACGTCAGTAAAACATGGAGACAACACGTCAATCAAATAGTGTTCCGGGGTCTCATATGCGAAGTACAAAATAATAAAATGAATGAAGTCAATGTTTTAGTCCATGTGGGTGGCATGATATGTATTAAATTATTGATTCCCAAGATTGATATAACCACAAAATGACACATATAACATATCATTTTATATTGCAGAATTACAGGCTTGAGACTGTTGTGCAATTAATTCTAATGTTGTACATTTACAGTGCATTATAGGATTTATATTTGCATTTACAGTGCTCCAGACATGTCTGTAACCCCTTTGCAGGTCCTATCTGGTACTCGTAGGATTTGTGAAAAAATTTGCGGGCTTGAGGCATTGCAGCAATTAAATAGAGATTTTCAATTTTAGCGATCAGAAGTCTTGCGTCCGTGAAAGATCAAAGGCTTGGTAGGTCTGTAACTTTGGTTTGTAACCATTGCAATGAATCGGATGCCGGAGCCCGTAACCAGTTTAGACCCCTGAAAAAGATGCCAATTGAATAACAAATTAGATTGCGGACTCCCTTCCGGACGCCACAATATAGACTTGCTCTGCAATGGACTTCAATATCTGGCACTTCTGAGCTTCTGAGAATAAGATGGCATGTGGAAGTGACTGAGCCATCGTTTGAATTTATACTATGACTTAGTAGCTTTCTGGAAACACTATCACATTATGTAACTGTTCTTTAATGAAGGATTAGCTTTACGAACAATGCAACAATGTAATGTTTCAATTAAATTATAGAAAAATCTGTAATATTAAACATAACTTTTTTATTATTACAGAATGTTCGTTTCTCACAAAGATGTCAAGAGCAAAACCAATATGCAAAATCAATGTTATTAAAAACTACTCCAATGGTCTCTGAAACAAGGTATGATGTAAATTTAAGCAAACAAGCATCAAACTGGTTAAATACTTGAGGGCAGTAGCTCTTATTGTATCTGGTCCCAATTAGCCAAAAAGGATAATTGGTGTAGATCCTAATTGTTGGAGAGACTTTGAACCTCATTCAATTGAGGTTTTCGGGAGATCTGGGCTCGGAAATGTAGAGTTGCGAATGCTAAAATCGAAAATCGCTGTTCAATTGTTCCGATTCCCCCTTGCTAACAACTCTGTCAAGCCCACAAATAGCAAAAGTCAAACCACAAGTTACTGGTACCAAGGAGGTCTCGCAAAAGGGCTCAAAGACATGTCCGGAGCACTTTAAAAGCAAATACAAAATCAATACAGTACTTTTATTAAAAGTGAAAGTGATGATAGGTCTTAGAGTTAATAGCACAACATTCTCTAACTCGCAAATCGGCCCAACAAAATACTATATATTTCATGTTTAAGTTCCGTGTTATATCCATCCTGGCAATCAATGTGTTAATACATATAATGGAACTTGCATGTAATAGAATATCATATTTACGGCTTTATCAATATTGCATTATATCTGGAATGCGGGTCCGATCGTAACTCGTAATTCAAGCCCGTAGGACTTCAATGAAAAATGGAGGTTGGATTTCAAAGTCCTACGGGCTTGAACCACGAGTCACGATCTGACCCACATTCTATTGGCTGTTTCTAACCGGGAGTTATGGCCTTGCGTCAGCGATCATGTTCAAGCTCGCAAATGCTACTTTCGATAGCATGGTCTGCAATGTGCGCTGTCAGGCCGAAACTTGCGGGCAGGAGGCCCGCAGTCTTAAGTCCTATACTTACATAACTTGCGCCTCCAAATTGAATAAGGCTCTTTGTAAGCAGAGCAGATACAAATATACATTTAGTTGGATTACCCCACAATTAAAATTCTGGAAATGTTTAGCATTAATAGAGTTTATGATAAATGTTTAACTGCTGTTACCCTCAGAAATAACACTGATAAACTAGTTTATTACCCCTCTCTGTGCATTTCACCAGATAATGGTGGCTATATAGAAAAAAATAAAAAGTACATCCCTCACTATCCAAGCAGCTCTGATTCGGTGTCCTGCTGTGTATCTAAGTGTTAGTCTTTAATACATGTTTACATTTAATGGTTTGTGATCATTAGTAGATATGTTAAGAGCCAACAGCAGCCTCCGGCTATTCTGAAGATGCAGCAAATGTTATAACACCAAACAGCACATTGAAGAATTCAGAATAATGTACTTAACACTTCCTTTTATACCCTGAAGCAATGATAATGCAGTGAGCACCAGTCAGCGTGTAAAGTATATCACATAACACATGCCAGTGGTTGTATTAATGTTCTCTACATGTGTAAGAAAACAGAAACATAGCATAGATTTATTAGTATGGGTCACAAAAGATGCCATTAATATCTTTGTAATGAGATCTCTTATGAAGACTATCTTCCTTATTTTATTGCTATTTATGCAGATTTTCAAGAGAAGATAAGGATGTGTGAGGCTTAAACTTTTTGTTATGTCAGACAAAACGGAAAATCAAATTAGTAGGTCATATTTACCAATCAGTAAATATGAACCATGCAGACTAATATATTGTCAGTCTTAGATCATTCATAGATACTCCTATATGGATGTAACTCCTTCTGGATCGCTACCTTGTCGTGGTGAAGGGGCTTCTAGACCTCAATGAAGCTGTGAGCTATACCATGTAGGGCCATCCAGGATGTGCAGGTCATAGCAAGGAGATCAGACAAATCACGGTCAACAGGAGAAGGAACTTGCAAATAAATCCAGTATTTTTGCTATGAAAACCTATGGATAAGCACAACCAGAAACATAACAAACATGGCTGGCATGCTGTTGTCCATAGTGTCATGGGGAGTCAGACATAACTGTATGACTAATAAACAAAAATATAAATATAAAGGGGTGCATAGTGTTAAATAAGAATCTTATAGTACAGAAAAAGCACATACTTTAATTTAGCACATATAATACTTATTTGTCTTCAAAGAAGGATATAGCAAAATGAGGGGATATACTGTGTATCTCAAAGTTAACTTTTATTACTGTACATGGAAATAATACAGCAAGGTATAATATACACATACCTAGACTTCTTCTTTCAACCCACATATGTAAAAACTAATTAAGGGTGGGTTAACATATCATAATATATTGATTAAAATGTGATTGATCCATAATATTGTCAATAGGTATAAGGTAGCTCCATTAAAGCACATCATAGCATAATATGGATACCATTTTATATAATAATCTATTTAAGTTCAGTCCCAGAGATTCACCTATATCCACTCAAAACAATTTCCTAAATGTAAGCATCAAAAATGCAGAACAAATATATTCTCCCTCCCCTCTGTAAGCAGATTGCCCAAACACTAAAGCAATTTGTTGTTGTTTAGTCATACAGTCGTGTCCGACTCTCCGTGACTCTATGGACCACAGCACACCAGGTGCATCTCTCAGTCACTGCCCCTCTCAGCTCCATCACGATCATGTTCATTGTTTCAGTGACCTCATCTATCCATCTCCGCCTCTGTCGTCCCTTTCTTCTTGAGCCTTCAATCTTTCCCAGCATCAGAGTCTTTTCTAGGGAATCCTGCCGTCTCATGATATGGCCAAAATATTTGAGCTACAGGCTCATGATCATACCTTCTAGTGAACAGTTTGTCTTGATTTCCTGAAGTATTGATTTATTGGATCTTCTAGCAGTCCAAGGGACCCTAAGCAGTCTACTCCAACACCACAATTCAAAGGCGTCAATTCTACGGTGCTCAGATTTCTTCATGGTCCAGCTCTCACAGCTGTATGTTACTACTGGGAATACCATAGTTCGAACTATGTGGACCTTTGTTGATAGTTTGATATCTTTACTTTTTACTAGCTTGTCCAAGCTTGCCATAGCTTTCCTCCCCAGAAGCAAACGTCTTTTAATTTCAGTATTACAGTCACCATCTGCAGAGATCTAGAATCCAAGAAAAATAAAATCGGTCACTGCCTCCACTTCTTCCCTGTCTATTTGCCAGGAAGTGAGATTACCTTTTGCCATGTTCTTCGTCTTTTTAACATTGAGCAGCAGGAAAACTTTTGCACTCTCTTCTTTTACCCTCATCAATAAGTCCTTTAGTTTCTCCTCACGTTCAGCCAACAGAGTAGTATTATTGGCGTATCTGAGGTTGTTGATATTCCTTCCAGCGATATTGATTCCGGCTTTGGATTCATCCAGTCTGGCCTTACGCATGATGTATTCTGCATATAAGGTGAATAAATAAGGTGACAATATACAACCTTGTTACACTTCTTTTATCTTGAACCATTCTGTTGTCCCATGTTCGGTTCTGAGCATGGCTTCTTGGTCCACATACAAATTCTTTAGGAGGAGAATGAGATGATCTGGTACTCCTATTTTTTTAAGGACATGCCACATTAGTTGTGATTCACACAGTCAAAGGCTTTAGAATAGTCTAGGAAGCAGAAGTAAATATTTTTTTGGAACTCTCATGCTTTCTCTATTATCCAGTGGACATTGGCAATTTTATTTTTATTTTTTATAATTTTTATTTATTACAAAGTTTACAAACATTAAAATCCAAATATCAAAACATCAAAATTTATACACAATCAAACAGAAAAAAAAAAAAGAGATATTGGCAATTTGATCTCTTGTGCCTCTTACTTTGCGGAACCAGGCTTGCACATCTGGTAGTTCCTGGTCTATATATTGTTGGAGTCTGACGTGTGGGATCTTAAGCCTTACCTTGCTGGCATGTGAAATGAGCACAATTGTATAATAATTGGAACACTCTTTGGCACTACCTTTTTGGGGGATTAGGATGTAGACTGACTGTCACGATCTGCTTCTTCAAGGGGGCTTGATATGAACCTAGTTCAAACCTACCCCAGCAGAATCATGTAGTTCCTGTTCTCTGTGCCACAAAAGATGGCTTCTGAAGAGGTACAGGCAGAGAATACTGCATTCAGGTTATTTAGTGGCCCATGACAAGACCACTTCCCAAGTCAGGATACAACACACAGAAATAGTCTCACACCTTGTATATGTGAAAACTATCTCTCAACCTTTATTGAATGATCAAAACAACATATTTATACTCTCCAATACCACACCCTTGTATACATTTGTGTAAGTGTGATGTCAGACCATCTGGTTTACAACCTTGGGCTATCAAAGCTCTTGAGATCAAATTCACTAGATATCTATACCTGACTAGTGAACAAACCTTTATGTTAAACTCAAGTGTTTGCTTAGGACTACTTGAAGTACATGCATCTGTCTTGACCCAAGGTCTGTATGTCTGAGTGTGCAATGATCTGCAGCTAACTTCTATGCAGAGCATTTCTACCGATTCTACATATGTTCTATATAACATTTCCCCTCTTATCACATATTATAATTGTGTAACTCCGATTCGGCGTCACGCTGCATTGCGTAGTGCGTACGACTTAGCGATGACCCCCAGCGAGGCGAGCCGTTAAATCGTAGCACTTTGGCAATGAGAGTCATTTTTTGACGGGCAATACGCTAGTAATATATAATAACTAGTATACATAATAACCATGTACAGGTAACATATAACTACGCACAATAATACATAAATCCAATGCAACAATGTCATGCTCCCTTGGCCATATTCATAAATTACAGGCAATATGAGTCCTTAAACAATTAAATCATGAAACTGACCTTTTCCAGTCTATTGGCCATTGTTGAGATTCCAAACGTGTTGGCATAAGGCAAGTAACACTTTCACAGCATCATCCTGTATAATTTTGAGTAGTTCAATTGGGATTTCATCACCTCATTCAGCCGTATTATCAGCAAGACACCCTAGGGCCCATCTCACTTAACTCTCCAAGATGTCTGGCCACCACTGCTGTAAAGATCCTTCCTGCATAGATTTTCAGTGTATTCCTGCAAGCTCTTCTTTATCTGATGTTCTTCTGTTAAGTCCCTAACATTTTTGTCTGTTATCACGCCAACTTTTGCATGGAAGGTGCTTTTTAGGTCCCCAATTTTCTTGAAGAGATTTCTTGATTTACCCATTTAGTTATCTTCTTCAATCTCTTTCCATTGATGAAAGCAGCCCAGGAAAGAAGGAAAGTGAAAGGTAATGGAGATAAGAAAAGATTTGTCCAACTGAATTCAGAATTCCAGAGGATAGCAAGAAGAGACAAGGAGACATTCTACAATGAGCAGACAGACAATTTTCTTTCTTTTAGGGATATTATTTGTTGCTGTTTCCTGGATTATGTTGCAAACTTCAGTCCAAAGTTCTTCAGGCATTCTATCTTCCATGTCTAGTTCCTTAAATCTATTAGTTACTTCCACTGCATATTCACAAGGGATATTATTTATTTTGTATCTACTTGGTCTAATGGTTTTCCCTCTTTTCTTCAGTTTCATTTTCAACTTTGCAATAAGAAGCTCATGGTCTGAGCCGCAGTCAGCTCTAGGTCTTGTTTTTGTTGACTGTATATAGCTCCTCCATCATTAGCTGCAAAGTATATAGTCAATCTGATTTCTATATTTTCCATCTGGTGATGTCCATGTGTAGGGTTATGTCTGAGGCTGCTGGAAGAGGGTGTTTGCTACGACCAGAGAATTATCTTTTCAGAATTCTACTCATCTCTGACCTGCTTCATTTTGTACTCTAAGGCCAAATTTGCCAGTTATTCCAGGTGTCTTTTGGTTCCCTACTTTAACATTCCAATCTCCTATTGATGATAGTAACATCTTCTCTTGGTGCTATATCTATGATGTGTTTAATGTTTCTGTAGAACTGGACTAAAGCAATACTATTAGCAATTGAATTCACTTCTTGGGGGTTTAGGTGGTGACCAGAAGTGGCGTCACCAGAACTGAGATAGGGATGCCTGATGCATATTTTGCACCTGGTTTCTAAGACAGATTTACAAAAGTATGACGAGAACTTACTTTTATATAATATTTTTACGAACAAAACCTCTTGTGTTTACAACTATTTTTCTAAGATTTTTTCTACAATTTTATCTCACAGCTAATCACAATTTTTATTTCAGAAATGTTTCATTTAAACAACCTATACAGCTTTATTTTTGTGTTAATGAAAGTACAAGACGTAAGCAACATATGTGAATATCCCGTCTGAGTCTTTCACAGATAAATAATACTTATGTAATGTTTGAATGGTGAAGGTGGTCTCTGTAAATCCTTTGGGTGTCATGGATTAATCAGAAAGTTTTTCCTCTCAATATTATGAGTCATTTTGAAGAATAAAGCAAGGTACATTGTTGCAATATCCTCACCTCAAAAGAAAATTACATTTCAGAGAATTTAGCTTTGTATTCAGCTTCTGATTAATCTGTAGAGGTGGAGAGAACAGAACAAGTGGGCTTCATACAATGAAATATGTCTTCTTCCATGGTACATGAGGATTATTGGTTTGATGAAGTGAACGAAATGGAGGGGTATAGAGATGAGAGGGATAAAGAGGAATGGTGGGTGTAGAGACGAAGAGAGTAAAACTTAATTTGTGTTGCTATAGAAGTAAACCTGAAATAGTGAATCATATTTTTATACAATTCTGTTAGCATAAATGGTGTAACAACAAAAAGAGACAAGAGGAAACCATGCATTGTTTGTTGTCAGTCTTCAGTATTTTTCCTCAATTTTCTAATTCCATATGGAAAAGTGCTCTCCTGTGCTATATACAATACTCTACGGGAGGTCTTACTAGTAACCTACAATCAGTATAACCTCCCCTGTCTATTACTAGTATCTGTAGAGAGGTACTTGGCATCCATTGCGTTGGATGCTACGACAATGGGCGCATTCTATGAGAGTTTTGCGCAGAGCAGAAACTCATCATCCCCAACAGAGTTTTCCAGCAAAAAGACAAACTGGATGCATCCTCTGTCTAAGCACTGGCATCTTATAGACTATATTCTGGTACAGCAGTGAGACCTTCGAGATGTCCTGCTCACCAGAGTGATGCCCAGCGCATAATGTAATATGGACCACCATCTGGTGTATTGCAATCTTCAACTCCCCTTTTAATCCTAATCCAAAGAGGAAAGGAGCCCCAAGGAAAAAGCTAGTCAGCTGAAGTGAAGGCCACCTTCAAGGGCAAATCTCCAGTCAAGACTAGAGGATTGCAGATGCTTCATGGATCCCTTCACAGATGCTCTATGGGAACATCTCAAAACTAGCATCCGGTAGACTTCTGAAGAGGTCCTAGGGTTCTCCACAAAGAAGAAAAAATACTGGTTTGACGAAAACAGTCAGTAAATCCATGAATTACTGTTCAAAAAGAGATATGTTCATTAATTGCATCTCGCTCAGCTGCCCTGCCCTAAAATCTTATCATTAGTCTGCACCTAGCTACTGACCTCATATGGTCATGTCATTTTTACCTGTCTTATTATTAGTCTGCTCCCTACCTACTGACCCCAGATGCTCATGTCATTTTTACCTGTCTTATCATTAGTCTGCTCCTACCTACTGACCCCAGATGGTCATGTCATTTTTACCTGTCTTATCATTAATCTGCTCCTACCTACTGACCCCAGGTGGTCATGTCATTTTTACCTGTCTTATCATTAGTCTGCTCCCTAACTGCTGACCCCAGATGGTCATGTCATTTTTACCTGTCTTATCATTAGTCTGCTCCTACCTACTTACCCCATATGGTCATGTCATTTTTACCTGTCTTATCATTAGTCTGCTCCCTACCTACTGTCCCCAGATGCTCATGTCATTTTTTTACCTGTCTTATCATTAGTCTGCTCCTACCTACTGCCCCTAGATGGTTATGTCATTTTTAACTGTCTTATCATTAGTCTGCTCGTACCTAGTGACCCAGATGGTCATGACATTTTTACCTGTCTTATCATTAGTATGCCCCTACCGACTGACCCAGATGGTCATGTCATTTTTACCTGTCTTATCATTTGTCTGCTCCTATCTAGTGACCATATATGGGCATGTCATTTTTACCTGTCTTACCATTAGTTTGCTCCCTACCTACTGACCCCAGATGGTCATGTCATTTTTACTTGTCTTATCATTAATCTTCTCCTACCTACTGACCACAGATGGCCATGTTATTTTACCTGTCTTATCATTAGCCTACTCCCAGCTAGTGACCACATATGGGCGTGTCATTTTACCTGTCTTATCATTAGTCTGCTCTCTACCTACTGACCCCAGATGGTCATGCCATTTTTACCTGTCGTATCATTAGTATGCCCCTACCGACTGACCCAAGATGGTCATGTCATTTTCACCTGTCTTATTATTTTTCTGCTCCTATCTACTGACCCCACATGCTCATGTCATTTTTACCTGTCTTATCATTAAACTGCTCCGAACTACTGACCCCAGGTGGTCATGTCGATTTTACTTGTCTTATCATTAGTCTGCTCCTACCTACTGACCCGAGATGGTCATGTAATTTTTAATTGTCTTATCATTAGTCTGCTCCCTAACTGCTGACCCCAGATGGTCATGTAATTTTTACCTGTCTTATCATTAGTCTGCTCCTACCTACTGACCCCACATGGTCATGTCATTTTTACCTGTCTTATCATTAGTCTGCTCCTACCTAGTGACCCGGATAGTCGTGTCATTTTTACCTGTCTTATCATTAGTCTGCACACTACCTACTTACCCCAGATGGTTATGTCATTTTTACCTGTCTTATCATTAGTATGCCCCTACCTACTGATCCCAGATGGTCATGTCATTTTTACCTGTCTTATCATTAGTCTGCTCCTACCTACTGCCCCTAGATGGTCATGTCATTTTTACCTGCCTTATCATTAGTCTGCTCCTACCTACTGCCCCTAGATGGTTATGTCGTTTTTAACTGTCTTATCATTAGTCTGGTCGTACCTAGTGACCCAGATGGTCATGCCATTTTTACCTGTCTTATCATTAGTATGCCCATACCGACTGACCCCAGATGGTCATGTCATTTTTACCTGTCTTATAATTTGTCTGCTCTTATCTACTGACCCCAGATGCTCATGTTATTTTTTACCTGACTTATCATTAATCTGCTCCTACCTACTGACCCCAGGTGGTCATGTCATTTTTACTTGTCTTATCATTAGTCTGTTCCTACCTACTGACCCCAGATGGTCATGTCATTTTTACCTGTCTTATCATTAGTTTTCTCCCTAACTGCTGACCCCACATGGTCATGTAGTTTTTACCTGTCTTATCATTAGTCTGCTCCTACCTACTGACCCCACATGGTCATGTCAGTTTTACCTGTCTTATCATTAATCTGCTCCTACCTACTGACCCCAGGTGGTCATGTCAATTTTACTTGTCTTATCATTAGTCTGTTCCTACCTACTGACCCCAGATGGTCATGTAATTTTTACCTGTCTTATCATTAGTCTGCTACCTAACTGCTGACCCAAGATGGTCATGTCATTTTTACCTGTCTTATCATTAGTCTGCTCCTACCTACTGACCCCACATGGTCATGTCATTTTTACCTGTCTTTTAATTACTCTGCTCCTACCTGGTGACCCAGATGGTCATGTCATTTTTACCTGTCTTATCATTAGTCTGCACACTACCTACTTACCCCAGATGGTCATGTCATTTTTACCTGTCTTATCATTAGTATGCCCCTACCTACTGATCCCAGATGGTCATGTCATTTTTACTTATCTTATCATTAGCCTACTCCTACCTAGTAACCACATATGGGTGTGTAATTTGTTACCTGTCTTATCATTAGTTTGCTCCCTACCTACTGACCCCAGATGGTCATGTAATTTTTACCTGTCTTATCATTGGTTTACCAACATGTAGATTTGCTTCTAGGTTCTCAAAAGGGGATCCCCACCCCCACCACTCAGATTTCTTACATATACTGACCGGGACCAATTGGGTTCCGTACCATATGGTCAATAGATAGATCAGTAACTTATTCCTACTTCACAAGTAGGGAAGCCAAGGTTGGAGAGACTTCCTTCCGTGCCCTCAGCACTGTTGTGCCTTTAATTGTTTCTGTGGGGCAGTAGTCTCATTAATATGCTGCAACTAAAACCAAGGGTGAAATATGCCAAAAATTGTTAGGAATAAAGGCAATGAAAATAGTGTAGCAGTCATTGCTTGTACCGCACGGTATTAATGTCACTCTGCTAGTGGGATTTAATTTTTTTGTCCCAAGTTCACATCATACTTTTTGGGGATTGTGATTCTCCATGATGCAGCTTTATATTTTCAGCGTTTATTTGAATACAAACTGGAATGGCCTATGGTCCCTTTTATTGTTTGTATGTGCGTCTGGGGCTACTACTGGTCTTTCAATTTCTTTTCATTTTCACTTTTAATATGTGTTTTTAATGGGAGCCAGATTAGTATTTCTGGGTATAATTGGGAAATAGTGCATTAGAGCACACTAGCGTGCATACCTAGGTTTTGTTGACAGATTCAGAGCATATAGTTAGAAATGGGACACTAACATAGGTTTGTCCCACAGTTAGGAGGATCATTTGAGATCACAGGGTTTCTTTCTACCCCTTTTAGTGGCTATTTGTATATTAATTGACCATTAGTGCATTTGGGAATGCACTTTGATTGAGAGGTGCCTCTCCCTATTGTGTATATGTACTCAAGGATTAATGGCTATATCTATACACATTTACTGAATTCCTTTATTATGTACACTCTATACAGCTTACTCTCTGGAGGAATGTATGTCAATTTTGGCCCGCCTTCAATTGATCCCAGAACCTACCACCCCAGAATCTTCCCACCTACAGCCTCCCCAATGCCCAACTCTACAGAGTGGTCAAAAGCACCAAAACACAAGCGGCCTCGGAATCCTCAACACAGGGGGTGAACCCCGGTGGCTTGAATTCCTACCACAGACCCCTAATGGACAGCCCTAACCTGTGAGCTTTTCGCTCCTCACCTAAGAGAGACTGAATCATAGGTGCTAGTTACCCACAAGATTTCTGGACTTTGCATGATAAATGCTTTGGAGTCTCTCCCTTAGGATTGAGCTCCAGAGCCAGAAATTTGTAAGCAGTAGATGGCCAACTGACCAAACCGGAACTTTCCTTAGAGTGTAGTCTCTCAGGGTTATTTTAATATGTTTGGCCACACCATGGGCCTCTATTCACTTGCTCTTTATGGTTTACCAACATGTAGATTTGCTTCTAGGTTCTCAAAAGGGGATCCCCACCCCCACCACTCAGATTTCTTACATATACTGACCGGGACCAATTGGGTTCCGTACCATATGGTCAATAGATAGATCAGTAACTTATTCCTACTTCACAAGTAGGGAAGCCAAGGTTGGAGAGACTTCCTTCCGTGCCCTCAGCACTGTTGTGCCTTTAATTGTTTTTGTGGGGCAGTAGTCTCATCATGTATTTGTTATATGCACTGTTGATAAAGTTGAAGTTTGCTATGTACTTAAAAAAAACATTTCTGCTCTGACTGTTCCTTCCTGTCATAGGTTCTTAGGTCCTGACCTTCTCTTCCAGCTCCTGCGGTGCCCTGCCACCCCTCACCAGACTTTGCTTGAACGGCGGTGCCAACTCTTTTCTCTTTCCATAAACAGCTTCCACCCTTTCAGGTACCATGAATAACTCCTCCTTTACTTTTCTCACACATAATGTTAAAGGGTTAAATTCTCCATTTAAATGGTGCAAAGCCTCCGGTCATCTTCTTGCAAGAGGCCCATTTTGCCAAAGATAAAACCCTCTCTTACTTACACAGATAATACCCTGTTTTTGTCATTTCTACACATCCCTCTAAAAAGACAGGAGTGGCTATCCTGCTTCATAAGGATTTCCCTTTTACTTAGGGAGTAAAAAAATAGACCCAGAAGGTAACTTTGTTATTTTAAGTGGCTCATTATTAAATACTAAGATTTCCTTAGTAGCCCTTTACTCCCTCACAACCCACCCTCATAACACACTTGTTAAATTACTTTCCATTCTTAATCCCTAGATACAGGCAAAATTATTATTGGGGGATTTCAATCTGGCTCTAAACCCTAATTTAGATAGATCCTCTAGGGCTCAGGGGAACAAATTTGTCAATAAGCTTAAAATAATGCACAAATCATTTGAGGCTCTCCACCTTTTAGACACTTGGAGAATAAAACATCTAGGAGAAAGAGAGTACACTTTCTATTCCGCAGTGCGCAGTTCCTATTCTTGAATTGATACTTTGCTCTTAGACGCTTCCCTGTCTAATGGAATTCTCGCCTCAGAAATCTGCCCCTGCCTCTGGTCTGATAATTCGTCTGTATATCTATCTATAGACTTTGGTACTCATATCAGACCTCAATATTCTTGGAAGCGTAATGATATGTTCCTATCAGACCCGTCCATTAAGGAACAAATAGCCCTTGATCTTAGACAATATTTTAAGAAAATTTGACCCCAGGTGCTGATATTGGTTTGATATGGGCTGCACACAAAGCTTTTATCAGGGGCTCTTGTATTAAACTGTCTTTGGCTTATATGAAACAACAAAGAGCAAAGGAAGTCACGCTTAGAAAATCCCTGTTATATCTAGAAAAAATGAATCAGGCAAATCCCTCTGCCCAACGCCGTAAACAAATTGATGTCCTGCTTGCTGAATTAGATTTGCTACTCTCATCTCAAACCGAAAAAGCACTGAGAAGGACAGGCCACAAGTTTTACACAAAAGCAAACAAGCCAGACTCTATGCTTGCCAGAAAACTTAGCGGTAAACTGGCTCAATCCAACATTTTCAAAATCAAAAACCCCTCAGGGAATATTACCTATAGATTATTACCTCTTCGTCCACCTCACACCTTTCCCAACTCTTCTCATTTCTGGAATCTTGTGATCTCACACGAATTTCTAAACAAGAGAGTGACCAATTGAACTCCCCTATTTCCATTGAAGAGGTCCTAGAAGTCATCAAAAAACTAAAATTAGGCAAAGCCCCAGGCCCGGGTGGATTTTCCGATCTATATTTTAAAAGATACGCAAACATTCTGGCCCCTTGCCTGGTGTTTTTAATTAATGCAATTTTGGAAGGCTGCATAGTCCCCCAAGAACTTAACCAAGCAGACATGTTTATTTTCCCTAAAGAGGGACGTGATCCGCTACAATTCAAGAACTATAGACCAATTTAATTAATAAGTGGGGGCGTAAAAATTCTCACTAAATTAATGGCCGACAGAATTTCTAAATTTTTGCCTAAGCTGATCTATAAAGATCAGGTGGGCTTTATTCCATTTAGACAGTCAGGTGATAACATCAGGCGAACACTGGATACCATGCACTCAATGAATCAACGACCACATTCAGCTATGCCTTCTAGCACTTGATATGGAGAAGGCTTTCAACTCCTTAGAGTGGCCCTACCTGAAAGCTATTCTAGCTAAATTTGGTTTGACAGGACATTTTATGAATTTGATTGGTACCTATTACAATTCTCCTCAGGCTTTTTTAAAACTTCAAGGTGAAACTAAGGCCTCCTTTACTATACAAAGGGGCACTAGGCAAGGATGCCCATTATCCCCATTTGCTGTTTGCTTTAACTGTCAAACCATTAGCCCATACTATCAGAATGACCCCAGAAGTCAAAGGCATCAATATAGGTTATCACCACTTTAAATGTACTTGATTTGCTGATAACATTCTTTGTCCTTAACGAACCCCACTATTTCGGTTCCTGCCCTGTTCAAATTACTTGGATCTTTCAGCGAATTTTCAGGGCTCCAAATTAATATTGACAAAACTGAGGTACTGAATACCTCCAACATAAGTCAAATGGAAGCCTCTCCTGGCCCAACCTGAAATTATACCTTAGGGCAGCTCAATTTGCTTTTATCCCAATTGTCCATCCCTTACTCACTAACCTCTCTGGATTTTTATTGAGAATATGATGATGGCTCTGTATTCATGCACTTCAGTAGTATGGCTCCCAAACCCCTTGACTTTACTCAGCAAAACAGGTAGTATAAAACAATCTATATCTATTTGGTCATGGGCAGTCCGAAAATGTAATCTGATACCTAGATATCCCACTCTTAACCCTATATTACCCAACCCTAGATTCCCTATGACCTTATCAACCTCAGCACTTACTTGGTGGAAATCACATAATCTCCTGACAGTGAATTCTTGGTACAGAGAAATTCCTATTATATTATTCGCTGAATTAAAAGAGGAATTCAACATCCTGATTCAGGAACATTACACATATTGCAGATTTAGGCACTTTCTCACCTCTATGGAACACTCCCAAGGGAAACCCACTTCAAACTGGTTTAGAAGGATATGTGCCTTATGTCCCCTTAGCAAATGCATATTGGGTATTCTGTATAATACTTTTAACTCTCTTCTAGCTAACTCCAGACCCAATTATATTCAACGATGGGAAGAGGATTTGAATTGTACAGTGCCTTGCAAAAATATTCACCTCCATTGACTTTTTACCTATTTTGTTACATTACAGCCTTATGTTCAATGTTTTGTTAATCTGATATGCATATGTATTCACCACCTGTGTTATGAAGCCCATAAGAAGCTCTGGTACAACCAATTACCTTCAGAAGTCACATAATTAGTGAAATGATGTCCACCTGTGTGCAATATAAGTGACCCATGATCTGTCATTACATATACACACTTTTTTGAAAGGCCCCAGAGGCTGCAACACCTAAGCAAGAGGCACAACTAACCAAACACTGCCATGAAGACCAAGGAACTCTCCAAACAAGTAAAGGACAATGTTGTTGAGTACAAGTCAGGGTTAGGTTATAAAGAAAATATCCACATTTTTGATGATCCCCGGGAGCACCATCAAAACGATCATAACCAAATGGAAAAATCATGGCACAACAACAAACCTGACAAGAGACGGCCGCCCATAAAAAATCACAGACCGGGCAAGGAAGGCATTAATCAGAGAGGCAGCACAGAGATGTAAGGTAACATGGAGGAGCTGCAGAGTTCCACAGCAGAGAATGGAGTATCTGTACATAGGATGACAATAAGCCGTAAGCTCCATAGAGTTGGGCTTTATGGCAGAGCGGCCAGAAGAAAGCCATTACTTTCAGCAAAAAACAAAATGGCCCGTTTTGAGTTTGCGAAAAAGTATGTGGGAGACTCCCAAAATGTATGGAGGAAGGTGCTTTGATCTGATGAGACTAAAATTTAACTTTTCAGCCATCAAATAAAAAGCTATGTCTGGCACAAATCCAACACATCACCCAAAGAACACCATCCCCACAGTGAAACATGGTGGTGACAGCATCATGCTGTGGGGATGTTTTTCAGCAGCCAAAACTGGAAAACTGGTCAGAGTTGACGGAGATATGGATGGTGCTAAATACAGGGATGGATATTCTTGAGCAAAACATGTACCACTCTGTGCGGGATTTGAGGCTAGGGCGGAGGTTCACCTTCCAGCAGGACAATGACCCCAAACACACTGCTAAAGCAACACTTGAGTGGTTTAAGGGGAAACATGTAAATGTGTTGGAATGGCCTAGCCAAAGCCCAGACCTCAATCCAATAGAAAACCTGTGGCCAGACTTAAAGATTGCTGTTCACAAGCACAAACCATCCAACTTTAAGGAGCTGGATCAGTTTTGCAAGGAGCAATGGCAAAAATCCCAGGGGTAAGATGTGGCAAGCTCATGGAGACTTATCCAAAGCGACTTGGAGCTGTGATTGCCGCAAAAGGTGGCTCTACAAAGTATTGACTTTAAGGGGTGAATAGTTATGCACATTTACTTTTCCTGTCATTTTGACCTATTTGTTGTTTGCTTCACAATAATAATAAATGTTCTGTAAATAATAAATGTTCTGTAAATTAAATGCTGCAAATCCTCAAACAGTCTATATTAATTCCAGGTTGTGAGGCAACAAAACACGAAAAATGTCAAGGGGGGTGAATACTTTTGCAAGGCACTGTACTTGGGAGGTAGAGACATAGCAAAAGTCTTGGCGGAGCTTGTTAAGAAAAGCACTACACAGCAATATTTTGAAGACATATTTTAAGGTTCTCCACAGGACTTATATCACCCCAGACAAATTATACAAATGGAAGCGCTCCCCTAGTCTTAATTGCTTCAGGGCTTGCCAAGCTTCTGGAACTTTCTTTTACACTTGGTGGTCCTGACCCCAGGCCACACTTCTATTTAATGAAGTTTTCCATTTGGCCTCTGAAATTTTTGAAAAATCAATCCGGGCATCAGCTGAAGTAAGCCTTTTGGGTCAACGTCAGAACAGACTTCTTCAATACTTAATGCTAGCGACAAAAAGTCACATAGCAAGACAATGAAAATCCCCCATACACAATTTATAACTAGTAATTTATAAAATGATTCATATTGCAGTGAATGAGGGGCTTACCCACCTTTTGGATGACTCAATGCCCACATTTTCTCAAATTTGGGACCCCTGGATAATTTCTGTTCATAGCCCTCTTATGACATCACACTCTTTTCTTTTTGCTAATTGTTGATGCTCAAACGAAATAAGAGGTGGAGGGGACAGTGGGAGGCCGGAAGAGATGTAACTGGACAGGTAATGGACTTTAGATGGATTGTTATTTGAAATCCTCAATTAGAAATTTCAGGGACGGGAAACTCAATTACATTCTATAGCATATTCTGTACTTTAGCCAAATCTTGCTTCTCCTGTTTGCCATTGTGAGGCAGCTCCTGTAAAAATTCATCTTATGCATGGGAGGACTCTTCCTCTGCTCCCAAATAGACATCTGTGTCTTCCATCTGTAGGACACTCTGTTATCCTCAAACGCAGGTTTCCTTTGCCATTCAGGAATGTACTCTGGCATCATCTTGGTACCCTTCATACTAGTAGCCATTTGTCTGTCTTCCATTGCAGGCTTTTTCAGACCCATTGGGATACAGTTCAACTTTACTTCTTGCTGTATTCATTTCCCCTCTTGTTTCTCCTTGTCCATAGCACTTTGTTTTATCGACGCCTGAGACAGGAAGCTCTCTGGCTACTTTACAATTTTATTAGAACACATCTCCATGCTCTTATCTTCCTTATATTTCACTGTAGAAAGGATTCCAGGTTCTTCATCATAATTAGGACAGTGTTCCAGTGTAAGAACACTGACTGTAATCATCTGTTTAATCTCCACTTCCTCTGGGTCAGAGATCTTTGTCAGACTCTGTCTTAAACTTGTATCATCCTCCTCCTCAGGAGTATTCCCCATTGAGAGGTGGACGGCTCTATTCAGGTTTATTATGGAGGCCTCTTCACTGCTCTTACCCATAAGGATTCTGCATATATTTGGGTTCAAATCTTCCACAGTGTCTTGATCAGCTACACACTGAGGCTGGTTTTGCACCCAGTAAGTGACAATAACTTGTCCTTTTTGCTCATAACTTCAGTCACTTTTATATCATCATCATCTTGCTCCAAGGGCAGGGGCAAAGGTTTGTTTGCTGGTCTCTTTTGCCGTCCCAGCTGTCTCTTTTGCCATCTCAGCGGTCTCTTTCACTTTCTCTGCAGTCTCTTTCACTTTCTGTGCAGTCTCTTTAGCAGCTCCTGCAGTCGCTCTTGCTGTCCAATCAGTCTCATTAGCTGCTCCCACAATTTGGTTATTATTCTTAGTACTGAAAGCGGTGGCTTCTTGCGCTTTCTCTGCCATCCAACAGGTCTATAACTCCTGATTTACTTCTTCATCAGGTTGCTTTCACAATCCCTCAACAAGGAAACTGTATTTTGAATGTAGGCAGATAAGTATGCCTCTTGGGAAGAGATAAGCACGCTTGTCAAAATGTTTCCTTGGCAGCAAACTCTATACTCTGTTTACTCCAGCTCGATAAAGGATCTCTTCTTTCAGAACACAATCATTTGTTGGCGTTTCTTAATCTAAAATACCATATACTTTCTGAGCTTCTCCACGCAGATAGGGGCCAAGGACTATGGCCCAATCCTTGTAAGGTCAACCTTCCCTAGAGGCAATTCACTTGAAGTTCAAGAGGTATGTTTCAACATCATCCTTACTAGCCATTTTCTTTAAGAAGCAATTTGAATTAATGCTTCCACTTGATATTGAAACCAGGGAGTTACTTTCAGAGCTCAGTTGCTGCAGCTGCACTTTCTGTGCTTCCCAAGTTTCTCTCAGATGAACTCTGTCCACTTCCAATTGTATCCACCATTTCTCTGTGGCATCCCTAAATACGGGCTGTTGCCTCTCTCAGACATGCAGCAGCGGCTCGCAGACTGTCCTCATATAGGCCTGTTCTGCTTGTGGTTTATTCATTTTTTGCTGTGCCGCTGTAGCCAGCATTAAGGCCTTTACAGCTTCCTCTTTGCTGAAACGTGAGCTGTCTTCAAAACCGAGACCAGAAATCCCACTTCAAACACCAGTGTGGCAAAGCGACCTTGCAGACATCATTTTGGCTATTGTTACCAGCTTTGAAATAACCACCCAGATGCAAAAAAGGTGTAGTGCAGGAGAAAGCATTTAATATGCTAAGAAAAGCAAAACAAAATAAACAAAACAATTGGTGAAATAATCTGCATTTACGTCCTTACTCACTTGCAGGAACGCCCTCTCTATGCCTGGGCAGCTTGCCTGCCTCAGGGAAAAAATCTGAAAAATACAGAACTTTATTCTCTGCATGCACAATTTCAGTCACTGTTTCTGGGGGACACTTTTTCTTGTTTCAACACAATATTGGGTAAGAGCACTGGCTCGCCCTACTCTACAAGTGCTCTTCCCGCAGGGACCCTTGATAGGCACTGTTTACACTTCAGTAAATAATATGCTCCAACATACAATCCCTTCCCTGGTGGTGTATTAAAGAAATCATAGGTTTTGATACCTTGTCTTCAGCAGGCTGTAGAACTCAGTGGAGGGTTCCTGATTGCAATAGGTGTGTCTCTCTGGCTTTGTATGCAAGGCGTTCCTTTAAGGCCACCTTAGAGGTGAACTCCCTGTTCTAAAGGGTGCTGGTGCATGGCCTAAATGCAGCTTCTCTCTGGACTGGTGTCTCCCATTTCTGTGGGGTTCCACCCAGAAAACTTTCTTTCTCTTTATAGTTCCACCCAGGCAAACTGTCTGTGTCTCTTTCAGTCCCACGGGCTCTCATCAAGATGGCACTATCCCCTACTGCCTCAAAACTCACTGTGTCTGCCAGCCAGGCCTGATTGGGAGCCCCGCCCATCTCTCTACTTCTGTCTTTTAGGTAGCCCACAGGTGTTTTTGCTTGTAGCTCTTAGGAGTTAACTCTATCCCTCCTGCGGAGCAATACTCAATGCTCTCCAGTTTACACTGAACCTCTGGGAAGGACACTGTCACAATATATATATATTAAACAACATCCAAAAGCATTAATCTAGAGTACGTAAAGTTATTTTATAGTTCCAATAGGGAAGGTAATCTTCAGATTTAGATTCTATCAGTTGGTTAGGAAGAAGTGTGGATTTTTATCTACTACAGGAATTTTCTTTTTCATAGCCCGCAATGTTGGTTTCTTGTATATAATCCCAAACTGACCTCCCTGACAATGGGGAAACCAAGCTTCAAATAATGTTTCTTTACATTGGGCAGTAATTCCAAAAGTAAAATAATTATTTTTAAGAAGGATTTAATAAATATAATTTTGGGGAATTTTTTAACAAAAAATAAATTCTAAGTTCTTTGACTGGAAAAAATATTTTTTTTTTACTCAACTTTGAAACTAAACTTTAAATTAGGTTTATATTACTTATTTATGATTAGGGTAAGTAAACTTTTTTATTTACATTTCCAAAATGTTTGGCTCCTATTATGTCTTTCTTTTGTAGGCTTGGACATCAGCACACCACACTACCAAAAGACTTCCAATGAAGTCTAACTGATGTATCCATGACCTGTTTCAAGACTGGAAATATGTCTACAGTACACTCTCCTGTATCATCACTAAGCAGAACTTTATAGATTGTAAGCCAAGTTAGGTCTATGATTCATTAGACACTTTTAGCCTTATTAAATTAGCTAAATAATCAGAGAATAAACTAACATTAATAGGTTAGCTCTATGCACATGATAGCCCACTCTGAGAGCAACCTCTTTTAGCTCACTTGTGCCCTTCACAGGGAGAAATATCCTGTAGTTTATCAGTCTGGTCTCACTCAATAGAGTGACCCAGCCCCAAAATACCAGGCAATTCTACCCTGAACAGGAGAAACAGCAAACACCAGGCGCATCTCGGCCTCTATGGGCCTAGTCATTGAGGTGCAGCTGGACTCCCTAAGGCACAGTGAGCAAGGGGTCTACGTCTGGAGTCCCCTATCACCATTAGAGAGACTAAACCCTAAGGGTAATTTGCATAAACAAAATAACTAAGTCAGATGTGCTCATCAGAGAACCAACTAACCTTAATAGGTTAGCTCTATGGACATGATAACCCACTCTGAGAGCAACCTCTTTTAGCTCACTTGTGCCCTTCAAAGGGAGAAATATCCTGTAGTATATCAGTCTGGTCTCACTCAATAGAGTGACCCATATAGCACAACATTCTCAAGCTCGCAAATCAGCAATATAAAATACTTTTTTTATGTTTAAATTCCATGTTTTATCGATCCCGGCAATCAATGTGTTAATTCATATAATGGAACTTGCATGGACTAGAATATGATATTTACAGCTTAATCAATATTGCATTATATCTGGAATGTGGGTTAGATGGCAACTCATAATTGAAGCCCATAAGACTTTGAAATCCAATCTCCATTTTTCAGTGACATAATGATGACGATCTCTGTTGCCATTAACTATGGGTTTGACTAATTGATCATGTTCACGGCCTCGCATCCAACGTTCGACAAATGGTTTACGGGTTTGCGTCTCAAGCCTGTAACTCGCAGTATGTTCTAATTTTATAGCTATGTAACGCACCCGAATTTCAAGCCTGTAGCCCTTGCAGGCTTGCTAATGCCGCTACGGGCTTCTAATTTAAAAGGGCTGTTTATATATTGAAAGCATCCACCAGGTCACATGTTGACTATAACCTCCTTCCTCTTTGAATCGTTGTCTTCCATGTAACCTTGCTCAAGCCTTAGTTCAGGAGTTGTACTTTCACTGCTCCTTCTGTACCTGTCCTGTTATGTTGATGGCAACCTGAAGTATGAGGGCAAACATGGTGGATTACTGTAGAAGCAGAAGACTCCTCCAATACTTGATAATTGAAAGTGTTATGCACCTGGAAAGCATTTTGTTTGTTTCTAACATCCATGCACCTATTCTTCTTAACATTCTCTTGTCCCCAGTAGGCAGTTTTTGACACCTCAGGTGGCATCTCCTGGAGGGGTGTAGCGTAAGTGTTTAGTACTAACCTGCATTATCCCTGCACATGGTGCTTTAAACCTTGCATGTAACACGTGATTTCTGGTGTCCCTAATTTACTATGCATCACATTAAAGCAATATACAATATGGTCAGTGGGGTGATAGTATTGAGGACATGCAAGAGTTACAGATTGTGTATGAATTATGCTGAGAAACAATTCCAACTATTAAAAGACTTCATTCTAATCCTGTTTTGCCAGAGTAAGGACCCATGAGCAGTGAATATGGTCCTTGTGCTTTTTGAATTTACTTGACTTGATAATTGCCTGTTTATTATTTTATCTGTAACATATCACTTCTTTTTTCATTGTCTGTGAAAAGTGATGTTTGAAATCAAACTAAATGTCTATATTTGCCTGTATAATTCCCACAGGGATGCCAATGGCTCTCTGTTCTCCTGTGTAGGTTATAAATCTGTATTTGAATTTATATCACTTAGGGTGAAATTTGTTTAAATTAACTGAACAACTAATAATGATTACATTTCCTCATCGCTAATTAGTTGCAATAATATAATGACTTTTAACACAAGAAAAAGAAGGTACTTAAATGAGTAATTATTCAGTCAACTATATTAAGGAGATAAATATGCATGACTTTGTCTTACAGTCATTGTTTCAGGAATCATATGCAAATGTAATTGGCATATTATAACAGTGATGTTTTTAATGATTATTGTAGCCAGATGATTAGATCTTGAATGAATATCTAATATTCCTGTCCATCAATCTTTTTTCATGTTCCTTATATAAAATATGTAATCACTAGATACTGTAATTTCAGCCCAGCTCATTTATTACTCTATAAGTTCTTCAAAAACTAAATTGTAAAAACGATATTATAATAAATGTAACACTGTATACTGCCTCACTGTCTCACTACATAGTTTCATGCAAAGAGCTCCACACTAAGTAACATTAAATGACTAGGACATAAGCAATGTAATAGCCCTCCCTTTGTTTGAAATTCCTATTCTAAACCTTATAGCCATTTTTCCGCCTAATGAGCGGCTTTGTCAAAGGCAAAATATTTTATTACTCTATACACAAGGGAATGATATAGCAGATTGGTTATTCCAGTTTAATTTAAAATTCCATATGAAAAAGGTAACTAGCCAGAAATCGTGATTCAATTTTGATTGAACCTTCCAGCTAGGAGGTATCCCTTTGAGGATCATAGGAATTCCTTCTATCATAAGTCCTAGGATACTACTAGTATTACTAGTATTACATGCTATATGGAAGTGATACCACTTTATTTTATTCCTTTTGCGGCCTTGTTACATTTATTATAATAAAGTTTTTCCAATTTCTTTTTTCAAATTATTGAACTGAGTTTAAAGGACTTGGAAAACAATATTTTGGCTTTAACTTTTCAAGTCTTTACAAGGCCTGTAACTGCAATAATTCCCACTTTTTCCTGTCCTATACTTAAAATAACTGGCATTAAACATTACAAACAGGTTCCCCGTGTAAAACAACTCAAAGTTAAAGCCTTATATTTAATCAGTCTTCAAAAGCAGCTTCAAAAAATCTCAGGGCTTCCCTCTGACTGGGAGCAGCTAATCGCAGGCTGCACATCTGAGTAGTGGCAGAGCTAGTGCATGGGGGGCCCGAGGGCAAAAAAAGAAAATGTGCCCCAACATCAACTCACACGGTACATATACAAAATATATCTAAAATATATATATATATATATAAACAATATATATACATATATGTGGGTCTGTGTCATATATATATATATATATATATATATATATATATATATATATATATACACTTTGAAGAATTCTATTCAGGAGTGACAGAGTTAAACTCCTGCATAGTATTAATTGACCCAGGTGGAACAGCATTTAAAGGTCTGGAAATGAGAGATGAGGCCTTCCCAGTCAGGCCTGGTTGACCTGATACAGTGACTGCTGAGGCAGGAGTGGAGACTGTCAGTTTGAGAGTTTGTGGGACAGAGGGACAGACAGTGCAGGTGTGGAACTTTGAGTCACTGGGAGCAAGAGCTGCACAGAAAGAAAAGTGTTAAAGGCTGTTTGGATGGCAGCAGAGAGAGACCCAGAGAGGTGGACACCCAGGCTGAGACAAAGGCAAGCGACTTAAAGTGACGGACACCGGTTAAAAAGTTACAGAAGTATGTACTATGTTTACCCCAGGGAAAATTATGAGCATGTGGACATACTGAGCAGCATAGGTGCTGTGATATAAAAGGGTCCCTGGAGGTTGGGGAACCTGGAGAGAGGGCGGGCCAGAACCCCACCCCTCTGTGTGAAAAGACTATTGTTTTATCTGAAGACCGAGAAGCGGGTTCGGGGGTTCCTGAGAAACAGTAAGCCCGTTTATGTAGATGTTTAATTCATGCTGAAAATAAGCTATTTTGTTTGGAAAATTTTTATTAAAAGAAAATATAAAAACATATTGGGACTCTGTGGCTTATGTGGATCACTGGAGACCTCCGTAGCCAAAGGCCTGCTAGGTCACACTAGTATCCTAAATACTACTGATGAACGAACGTGTGTATGTATGCATACATACATACATACATACATACATTACACTTTCTTACCTGCCTAATGCAGCACTTCCTGGGGTGAGAATGGGCAATGGCAGGCCAGAGGGCCGAGTGGGGCCACAGAGGTCTGACGGGGCCACAGAGATCAGTGGGAGGCCACAGGGACCCACAAGGGCTGAGAGGAGCCACAAAAGGCAGAGGGAGGCCACAGGGGGCCACCAGGGGCTGAGGTAGGCCATGGAGGTTCATGAGGGCCACAGGAGGCTGAGGGGGAATACAGGGGGCAGAGGGGAGCTACAGGAGGCTAAGGGGGAACACAGGAGCCCCTGGAGCAGGTGGGGGGCAACAGTGGGCCATAAGAGGTTGCAGGGGACCCATGGGAGGTCCACTGGGGCAATAAGGGTTCATAGGAGCCATAAGGGGCCATATGGGGCACTAGGGGTCAAAGGGAACCCATATGGGGTCACTGGGGGCGTGCAGTGGCCATAGGGGATCTGCAGGGGGCACGGAGTATCCATGGGGGACGCAGGGCATCCAAAGGGACCACAAAAGACCTGCGGGGGCCACATAAAACCTGCAGGGACTGAGTACTAGCAGGGGCCACAGGAAGCCACGGGATGTCCACACGGGCCACGAGAGTTCCGCAGGTGCCTTTCACCAGTTGCACTGATGGTAGCTCCACCTTTGCATCTGAGTTATTCAGTTAAATCCAAGAGCTATGCACTTCCATTAGAACAAGGGATCTCACCCAAGATGTAGACTTTAACAGTGGATTATAGATTGTTGTGCAGAGGTTGTGGACCATTGTAAAATTATCTTAAGCTTCAATGTTGTCCTTGATAACATAGGTAGCCAGTATAGGGACTGGCAGAGAAGAGCAGCTGATGGTGAGTATTGGGTCAGGTGGATGAGCCTGTCAGAAGTTTTGAGGATAGATTGCAGTGGCAATAGGCTTCTTTTTTTCTTTTTTTTTTTTTTAAAGTCTTAACCGTTTCTTGTATTGTCACGTGACATAACCTGAATGGTACATGAAATGTCTATAAAGGAGTTACTGGTCTTGTATGTAACTTGGAGATTGCTCTGTTGTAGAGGAATGGTAAGGCTTCCACTCACTGATATACATGAACTGATACACAGGCGGTTTCGGTTGTAGAAATTGCGATTTGACAATAGAAATTATTTTGTAAATTAAATGAAAATGCATCATCAAAATATCAGATTCTGGCTGTGGTCATCCAAATGCTTGTGCACTAATATTATGTCACACTGCCTCACACGGTGCAAAGCATTTTTTAGGTAATTTAGACTTTGCTCTAGTGGGTACCATACAAGTAACCTTATGTTCTGTGTATGCTCCAGAGCTCTTGTTTCTGCTCTATTTCCCTCTGTAAATAAAACTAATTTTTATCTCTCCTTGTAATCTGCTCAAATATCATCTCTGCTGGATTGTTATAAAATGACAGACCATTCAGTGCTGTGTCAGACATACAACAGCCTCATAAACATGAAAATATTACAGGATCCGATCCTGCCAGTGTTAGATATGTTTGTGGATTACAGTGAGAGGAAAGGATGCAATAACAAGCTCTCAGCAGACATTTTTTATACAAATGGAGAACTATAAAAACATTAAAGAGACATAAGGGGTATATTAAGAAAAAAAGCAAGATGTGCCATGTTTGTTATGAATTGCGTAACCATTTCTGTTGAAATAAGATAATAAAAAAGGCTTTATGCAGGGGCGGCCCGTCCATTGGGGCGTCAGGGCAAACGCCCCCCCCCCCCAAATATTTTCGTGACCCTGCAATAAAAAAACACAATAATTTATTAGTAATGACCCAAAAACAATTAAATATAATGTGTACATCATCATTCAAGTGTTAATACAGTAATAAATGAAGGAAACTATTCCCAGGGACACTGTCACTTTAAGATAACCCCTTGCCCTTGTGTGTATATATTAACTAATGCTGCTGTGTATCTATTGTAGCCCCCTGCATCCCTGTGTGATCATATTACACTAGTAAAGTACACTAACCTTTAGACTCGTCTCTTCAATGAGGCCTGGCCTGGCCCCCTGACCATTAATGTATTCCGCCCACCAGCACAATGACGATATGCATGGGCGGTCATAAATGTATCAATTTCATGACTGACAGTCTTCCATCATTGACCAATCAATGATGGAAGGCTGTACAGTTGTCAAGAGAACAATGTAAACCCACCCAGACCGTTCGCTCCGAGCGCCTGCCAGCTAATAGGGCCTCGAGTTTACTTTTTGATTGACATCTACAGTCAATAAAACCACCAGTCGCCTGTACCTTCCCTCTTTCTGTTTCCTGACCCTGCTCACGCTGAGACTGAGAGAGACCTCCCTGGCTGAAACTACTCACATCTGCTCTGCCCAACCTAACAGTAAGTCTACCTGGCACCTGCCCTGCCCCTGGCCAAACCAAACCCCTAGTGCCCCTAATAAAAAGTTGGGTTCCCCCAGTTACCCCCTATGCCTGCCTGGCCTGCCACCTACCCAGCCACCCACCAACTTACTTACCACCGACGACCGACCTAGGCCTGCAATGCCTGGTGCCACCCCCAGCCATCACCCCCATGTGGCCTGTGCCACCCCCGATCACCCCTAAGTGGCCTATGCTATGCCACCGCCCGATTACCCCGATCACGGTGATCGGGGTAATCGGGCAGTGAGCGGGGTTGCACAGGCCACATGGGGGTGGATGATCACCCCCATGAGGCCTGTGCCACCCCTGATCATGGCCTTCATGTGGCCTACGCGGCCACTGACCGACCGATTACCCCACCCTGATCCAACTACCAACCCCCCCCCCATATTTTTATTCCATTTTTAGAAGTAACAGGCACATGCATGTGCCTGTCACTTTTAAAGATAAAATAAAAATAAGGTAAGGGAAAAACAATAATAAAAATACAGTAAACAGCACATACATACTTAACAAACAATAATAAAAATAAAATAAACAACAGCACATACTTACCTGTCAAATTGACCCCTCCAGCGTTGGCCTTCTGCCCTCAGTGCCCTGGATAGTCATAATAATCCAATCTTGATTGAAGCCCATGTCAAAATAATCCAATCTTGATTGAAGCCCATGTCTAAAAATAATCCAATCTTGATTGAAGCCATTGTCCATCCATTCTGGCCCATTGCAAGAGGCCTCCACCAAAAAAAAAACGTTGCTCTAAAAAAAAGAAACAACAAACTAACAGAGCTCCTCCTACAAGTAGCTCCACCCGCGATTAATTGTTTTTTTCCCACGCTCTGCTTTATATACTAATTTTTGAAGGACTCTGATTGACTGAAATTTTTGATTGACATCGATTTCAACCAATGAGAGTCTTTAAAAAATTAGCAAATCAGCAAAGCAGGTATGGAAGCCTGTAAGGGAAAAAAAGGTTAGTGTGAACTTGTGTGACCCTGTATGTATTATACATATTACAGGGCTATTTATGTGATATACATGTTACAGGATAATATCCTGTAACATGTATAGCAAATAAATAGCACTGTAATATGTATAAAAAATAATGTCTAATAGAAATACATGAACAATATAATGAAATAAGTAATAAAGCACATCAATTAATCAAATAATAAATATCAATTAATATATATTTTTTATGTTTATGTATATTTATGTATATTTTTTGTGTGTGTGATTATATATATATATATATATATATATATATATATATATATATATATATATATATTTTTTTTTTTAATTTTTTTTCAGTTTGGGCCTATATGGTCACACTTGGGCCCTCATTCAATTGCAATTTGGCCAATTGAATAAGGCCCTAAATAAGCACATACAAATTTTTTTTTAAAGAAGTTTTTAGTCAGTAAGCATCTATCCAAAAGCAAGGTTTTCACTAACTAAAAAACTTTAAAAAAAAATATGCTATGTGCTTATTTAGGGCCCTATTCAATTGGCCAAATCGCAATTGAATGAGGGCCTTGGTCTTTTAAGGTTTTTAAGGTGCTGTTGGGGCCTATATGGTCCCAATTTGTTAATTAGGGGTTTTAAGGTGCGGTTGAAGCCTATATGGTCCCAATTTGTTATTTAGGGTTTTTAAGGTGCGGTTGGGGCCTATATGGTCCCAATTTGTTATTTAGGGGTTTTAAGGTGCGGTTGGGGCATATATGGTCCCAATTTGTTATTTAGGGTTTTTAAGGTGCGGTTGGGGCCTATATGGTCCCAATTTGTTATTTAGGGTTTTTAAGGTGCGGTTGGGGCCAATATAGTCCCACTTTGTTATTTAGGGTTTTTAAGGTGCGGTTGGGGCCTATATGGTCCCACTTGGTCTTTTAAGGTTTTAAAAGTTACGGTTTGGGTCTTGAACTTTCTAATGTTTTTTTGTTGTTTTCTATCACCTCCCAGGTGCAAACTATCTTTGGAAGCAGATTTGCTTGGACTCGTTGTTTGACTTACTGGACGTGAATACCCCGAGAAGGAGAGTCAACTGTAGGTGAGTATCATTGCTTTTAATTTTCTGTCCATGCGTATAGGTGCAAATTTAATGTTGATGTAGTCTTGTCACATGAGGGTTTGCAATCTGTAATGTATACCAATGAATTCAACACACTGTTATTTTAAAGTAATTTTGTGACAAAATATAAATTTAATATACCGTGATCTCTTTCTTCTATTGGTATCAGAAATGAATACTATTGACTCTTTACTTGTGAAGCCTTTCGGCACCCTAACCTATGAGGAGAAGGTGGAAGTAAAACGGTTAGGACCTGACCAACCAGAGATAAATCTGCAGGAAATCGCAAGAGATAGACGGAAGCAATATATCCGTACTTTCAATTCTGAATGGTACAAGAAGAACGACTGGCTTTGTGGAAGCATTTCTAGGAAGTCCTTATATTGTTTCCCATGCATCCTATTTGGTGGTGACGCTGCTTGGACCAAAACTGGAGTGACTGACGTCAAACATCTAGCTGATAAATTGTCGAAACACAAAAGTTCTAAAGCTCACTTGGATAACAGGATCAAGTTTGAGATGCTTGGACAGGCGAACATTGCTGTTTAACTGGACCAAGGATACCAAGTCAGTATTCAAAAACACAACAAAGAAGTGGCTAAGAACCGGTACATCCTCTCCAAGATAATTGATTGTGTTCGCTTTTGTGGCGCTTTTGAACTGGCATTAAGAGGACACGACGAGAGTGAAACATCGCTAAATCCAGGAGTGTTTCGAGGCCTGGTGGATTTGGTTAGCAGTATCGATAGTGCAATGGAACAGCATTTGAAGACTGCAACTGTGTTTAAGGGCACGTCCAAAACCGTGCAGAATGAGCTACTGGACTGCATGCATGAAGTTATTAAGGAAGTGATTCACCAAGAGCTTAAGGAAGCCCAGTTTGTGGCAATCCAAGCGGATGAAACAACCGATATTTCCGCTAGGACACAGTGCGTTGTAGTCTATCGCTACATTGACAAGAAGCATCAAGTGGTGGAAAGATTTGATGGCTTCACGGAAATTAAATCAACGGATGCAGACTCTATTGCTGCTGTTGTGCTGGAAAGTCTGAATACTGTTCTCCCAGAGCCAGAAGACAAGAAGAAACTCATAGCTCAAAGCTACGATGGTGCCAGTGTGATGCGTGGAGATCAGTGAGGAGTTCAAAGAAAAATAAAAGACGTGTACCCGAACGCACACTGCGTCCATTGCTATGCTAACCAACTGAACCTAATAATGGAGAAAACAGTTTCAAGGATTGGAAGAGTTCGAGTTTTTTTTTCCAACATAGGCGGCATACCATCTTTTTTTTCACGCTCTCCAAAAAGGACTGGAGTTCTGGATGAGGTAGTTGGTAGAAGACTTCCAAGAGGTGCACCGACACGATGGAACTTCAACGTTAGGACCGTGAACGTCATCTACGAGAACAGAGATGCGCTACTTGAGTGTTTCCAGACAATTGAAGCATGTCTAAACTTTGATCCAACATCTATACGTGAAGCTGCAGGTTTCATTGGAATGCTGGAAGACAGGGAGTTCCTTTACTTCCTTAAATTATTTCATTTAATAATGCCACATGTTGACATCCTCTATAGTTTATATCAAAAAAGTCACAGAAGACTTTGTCGCCAGCATCCAGAAAATCCGTAATTCTGTTGACGAGATAGAAGCAAGTTTGCCGAGTGATGTAACAGTCCACAGACGGAGTACGGAGATCTTAACCTTGAGACAACTTTCAAGAGAGGTATGTGACATAGTGGTGGTTCATGCAAAAGAACGTTTTTCATTTTCAAATCACCTAGTCACTGCCAAACTTGTTCAAAGTGACTTGTATAAAACCCATGACACTTGCTTTCCAATCCAAGCTCTGGAAGACACCGTGCAAGCATATCCAATACTGAAGAAGGAACAATTACGCACTGAGCTGTCACTTCTGTATGGGAAGACAGATTGTCATGCTTGTACAAGTGCTGTTGCTCTGCACAAACTTTTACATCAATTTAATCTGCAGAATGATTTCATAGAGAAATTATTAAGAATCCTGATTACAACACCGATGACCACTGCAAAATCAGAAAGATGCTTCTCCACATTGAAGAGGATAAAAACCTTTTTAAGAAGCACCATGTCCCTGGAGCGGTTGAATGCATTGGCGATGCTCTCAATGGAAAAGCAACTGATTTCCGAGATCCCAGACTTCAATGAAAAAAACATGGAGAAGTTTTGTTCTTTGAAAGATCGCCGTGCAAAATTTAAATACAAGTGATTGAAGCAAAGAAGAATGCATACCCCCAGGGTGTGCAAAGATAAACTGTGTTAAGCAGCACCACCTCACTACCAAACATAACTAGTGGTAAGTAAAGTATGAACGGTGTGTGGGTGTGCATATGGAAGGAGACATGAAAGGTGTGTGAATGGTCAGTAACAATTGTTGAAGCCTTGGCGTGGCGTTACTGCTCATATGGTTATCCATATGCTAATTCAACGTGTTTGTTTGACATTGATTATTGTGTTGTCTAAACAGAAGTAAAATGTTGTTGTTTTCTTGAATCCCAAGATCCACTGGTTTGGGCCTATACAGTGCTGATTGGTCTTTTAAGGTATATTTGGGGCCTATATAGTCACAGTTGGTCTTCTAAGGTATGTTTGGGGCCTATATGGTCACACTTGGTCTTCTAAGGTATGTTTGGGGCCTATATGGTCACACTTGGTCTTCTAAGGTATGTTTGGGGCCTATATGGTTCCACTTGGTCGTTTAATGTTTTTTAAGTATGGTTTTGTTCTTGAATGGTCTGATTGATTTGCTTGTTTTCTTTCAACCCCAGGTGCAAACCCTATGTGGCAGCAGATTTGTTTGTACTCGTTGGTCAACTTACTGAACGTGAATACCCTGAGAAGAAGAGCCGACTAATGGTAGGTGTCACTGCTTTAATTTTTCTGTTAATGCGTATAGGTGCAATTATGATATTGCTGTAGTCTTGCCACATGAGTTTTTTCAATCTATATTGTATACCAATGAATTTAACACATTGTTACTTTACTTCTTGACATTTCTGCATTGCTGATCATGCATTTCAATGGGCTTTACAAGTATAAGGTCATTGGGCGGGGCTTATAAAGGTCATTATGACGTCAGGGGGAGGAGTTATAAAAATGGGTGTGGTTTGAAAATAGGGGAGTGGCTAGGTTTCGCCCTGGTGCCCCTCCAACTTGAAAGTTCACCAGCCGCCACTGGCTTTATGTATTGTGATATAATGCTTATTTACCAAGTGTAAAAATGTGGTGAAGAGTTTACCTAAGCTCTCATCCACTGTATTTCCTGTGGCTTGTCTTGTTTGTATCCAACCCTGACAAATGTTAGTATACTTGGCTTCAGCTGTTCAATCATACAAGGCTGAGGGACACCACTAAATTGGCTCAGCAGAATGGCACATCACCTGGCAAATGGTTGTCAGAGTAGTGTGGCAAGGTCCCCATATTCATAGCAAACCATAGTGGAAGTTCTAGAGATGATTATTGCACAATTGTGTTAAATAACCAAGCTTCAGGTGCTAGTTTAGCGTTTGACTGTTAAGATATTTTCTTTCACGCAATTAAGATATGACAAATTATTTCAATTCCTAGAATAATACATTTCTGAGGGGTTCACGATCAGTTTCTACATAATTATACAACTTATGCAGAGCAAAGTTTATGAACAATAGTAAAACCGAGAACAAACAATTTAAGGCAACAAGGCTCATGGAAACAATCTATATTCAAATAGTTCACAACATAAAATCAGTGGGAAATATTAAAAATCTTTTAAAACTTGGATAACAATCAAATATCTATTTCACAGAATATATTTGGTATACAGTGATATGTTATATTCATAGATCAACAATCAATGTACTCTATGACAAAAGCAAAAAGTAATATCAGGTATACATAGCAGCTAGGATATAAAATATACTGAATATAAAACGACTAGATATAATATAAAGAGACAATAGTATATAGTATAAAAAAAATATATATATATATATAGGTATTAGATTATATAATAGTTTTTTTTTTTTTTTAACAGAATTGAATAAACTTAATTTATCAAAGCAATCAGTCTGTTTTGGATAAAATGGTCACAAGGAGGAAAAGTAATGGATTGGGAACTATATGCGGATTAAGATTTCCAATATCTCTGACCTAGCTTGGGGTAAGGTGCTTAAGGAGGTGAAGAGATCAGCTATCAACTCCTTATACATTGAGGTGTTTTTTTTTCCAGATAATCCACAGATGGCATATGACCCAGGCAAAAATGAAAACATTTAATCCATACATGGACAACTTATGCTGGAAAGGCTGTGGTCAGGAAGGCTCTGCTGTACATCTGTGGTGGAGCTGTCATAAAGTGAAAGATTATTGGAATACAGTTTGTACCGAATTAACCAACGTGATAGGTCAAGCGATCATGTGTACTCCCTCAGTGGTATTGTTCCACATGAACCTAGAACACCTACCAAAGGATGATTAACCGATGTTTCTACATATTTTACTGGTAGCAAAGTCGCTGTTGGTTAAGTATTGGAATAAAAAAAAAGTCCCTTCATGGAGTTAGCTGGAAAATTGTATAGATCACAATAGAGAAATAATGAGGAGTCCAAAGTCCTTGCTCACTTCTAACAGCCCTAGGTTATTCAACTGGTCTAAATGGGATAAGTACTCAATTGTAAGGAATATTAAGGAATAACCAGCTATAAGGCCTATACCCGTTTTTTCGGGCGATTTCATATTTAATATACCCGCATTGGTCTAGACTAAACAAATAATAGTATTCTGCATTTGGAATCTTGTGTGTATGGATGTTTTTTTTTTTTTTTTTGCTTCACTCTGCACTGGATATATAAGCTTGAGTATTTGTGTTTTATTGTAGTGTTTTTGTATTGTAAACTTTCTATTTTTCTTTTTGAGAACAATAAAATAATAAAAAAGATTTCCAATACCTTATTTAAAGTTGTATCCAGTTTATAAAATGTAACATATAAACTATTTACATGTTATTATAAACCAGAACAGAAGCACAGCTATGCCTTACCAAACTTTTAGGGTATTGAGTAGACCCCTTTATGAATAGTACTCCTTCTTAAATTTGATTAGAAGTAGTCCCTTTTGCCCCCCAGATAAAATATCTCCCATCTTCTCATATTTCCCTTCTTTCAGTCACCTGGCTTATTTTAACCTCACACCATGTCTGTATACAAATATATAATTTAAATATATCAATGGAAAAATGCACTAGAATGCAGACTTGCTCCATGTCCCAATTATGAAATAAGATGGAATAGTTTTGTTGACCTTCTCATGTTTGAATCGACCTTTGTTTGCTATCTGCCCCTGTTTGCTTGTGTTTAGCTAAAACAATGATGAATGAAGAAAGGGGTAACCCAGGGACATGTATTGTTGACCAGCTGCATGAAACCAATTGGCACTTGTTAATCTCCTTCTTGAGAGATCCTACAATAACTCAGAAATACATGTGTATAAGACAAAATGAATAACCCTTCATATAAGGAATGGCCAAACAGCATGGATATATATATATATATATATATATATATATATATATATATATATATATATATATATATACTAACAAATCAAATAAAGAAGACGGTGTATGTGATCTTTTGTGTTTACAAAGGTCCTGACAAACCTTACACAGAGTTATTGAGAATATTAGAGCAGACATGCCGACTTTGCAAACACATATCCTAAAACAAAAACCATTGAAAGCATGGAAAATCAAACAAAGTAAGAGGAGGCAAGTAAGCATGGCAACTAGGGACCTTTTAGGCAAAATGTTTTTGTTTCAATCAAAAACAATAAAAGTAATGGCTCAGTCATACTCACACTTTCTACCAGTTCTCCTAGAGTTAATACCTTAACTAAATGGGTAGAGAGAAAAATAACTCCTTATAGGGCACACCTTTAATACCTAATCTCAAAAAAAGAATAATAATGGTAGTTATCATTCTCTTTTTGAGATTAGGTATTAGATGTGTGCCCTATGAGGAGTTATTTTTCTCTCTACTTATTTAATTAGAATTGTTTTGTTTTAAATAAATATTTTAACAATAGTTAATGTTGCCTTCTACAATGTTCTCACCTTCTGGAGCTTCTACCTTTGTACCATTTCTTCTCTCATGTTAGGTACCATGTTAAGCAGCTGTGACCAAAGGCAATGCTTGAAGGGCTGGTAACTTCACACTTCATGTATCTCATGCTGTTAGCTTGTTAATTATGTAACAGAATAACAATATTTACAGATATGCAAGGAAGGAACAAAAAAGTTTAACAGAAAATTGTGTTTAGATAACTCTGATTATATCATGAATGATTCAATTTTAATCTGTTTGTAGTTTAAGTTTGAGAGTTATCCTATGGGGGCTTACTCTACCACTGAGTTGTATTGTCAATTAACTATTTGGAAATTACATTTTAACATGATGATAGTCGCCATTAAATCAAAATTGAATACAATAGTTAAAAATTAAAGAAGAGATAATATATTTTAAACTGTGTAAAATATTTGTCGACTATCAAGTCTAGTTCTCCAAAAAAGCAAATTATAAATGACACTTCAGTGATCCTTTAAATCCCCCTAACCATTTACTTAATATCTGACTGTACTATTACTCCTTATATAAACGCATTAACCAAACTGCAATTTCTTCACCTAAAAAATATTTAAATATTGCCATTTTCTCACACAATGCAGAAAACTATTTCAAATCCCTCAGTCATCATTTCTCACCTTGAACCAAAATCCTTCTCTTAAAATCCTGTTTTTAAGTACAAAGCCCTTAATAATTGTGAATGTCCCTATATCCTTGCCCTTTTTATCCAAATAATCTCCCCCACAGGTCTCATCTTTATGTTTTTTTCCACTCATCTTACCTCCTCTCACTTCTATCTGCAGGACATTTCTTGAGCTGAATTGACTTTGAGAAGTTGTTCAGCTCCCTTTGTATGACTATACGTTTGGTTCTACAAATTCCAACAATCACAAAAAGTAATTTTATAAAGAATCATATTACATACCCACTTAACAGGTACAACTCACACACTTTATTATGTACAACCGGTGAAATACAGAGCCTAAAACACAAAGCCAACTCCAGCAGAACAATTCAATGTTATAACACACAGCACTTCCTATTTAATAATTGTTGTTCAGTTGTGTCAAGACAACGGGATCCTATGGACCACAGCTTATCAGACACATCTATCTTTGTCTCTGGTCGTGCTTATCCATAAGGTTTTCTTGGCAGAGATATTGACGTGGGTTGCCAGTTACATCTCCAGTGGACTGGCATTTGTCTGACCTCTTTGCTATGAGATGTCCATCTTGGGTAGCCTTACATGGTATAGCTCACAGCTACATTGAAGTATGAAAGCCCCTTCCCCAGGACAAGGTAGCGATCCAGGGGATTTGATATTTACTGACAATGAATTAATCATTTCTCCCAGCCATGAGAAAGATATTCTCATTAGTGATTTGTGTTTGGAGAATTTACAGACGTCTTACTGAGACGTTTGTTCTGATTAAATATTTTCCTTTCTGCATCAGCTTGTGACTCACATTCTGAAGCTGGTCTAAGATTAATTCCTTTTTCTTCAGATCTTTTATTAAACAAGGTTTGTCAAAAACTGGAAGCTATAAAAATACCATCACAAAGACTTGACAATCTTAGGAGAACAAACCGAGAGAAGCCAAGAAAAGGATGGTATGCTGTCTGATTCTTTATATTTAATAATATTTTGTGGGGCAGACAAATGCCTGCAGATTTCATCCTGTAGCAAAGAATGTGATTTAGATCTTAATAAAATGAATTCTTTCTGCCTACGCTCAGGAGAACTGGCAGATCTGATACCTGTAGATCAAAGACTGCTCAAATTTAATGGGACAAATCTGTTGATGTTAATATACCAAATCCACTGCATGAAATCAGACATGCAACAATCTTCTATATTAGATATGGGTAAATAATTCATATTTTTTAACATTGTATACAATTCATGTTTTTTAGATTTTAATCTTAAAACATGTCTCAATATTTATATTTATTGTTTGGATATAGTTGTAAAAAAGTATAATTTGTGTATATATACCTTACTTCCTAATGTATCCACATTAGTTAAAGGTGCTGATTTATTTATAAATTCTTCTAAAAAAAAACAACCTTATGAGCAAATTTTTTGACCATTTAGTAAATAACTTACATTTGTGTGCTTGCAATAATACATCTAGGTACCTGCAACAAAACATAATAAGATGCTGATTTTATCACCTTTCAAACCTCCCCCTAATTGGATTTCTATATTCCATCTTTGTTAAGCCTCTTCCTGTATGCTATGGATGGTCTCAGGCATAGTCTTCAATGCTGCCACAGATGTTGCGTCATCTAGATCTTGGGTCAATTCTCCTTAAACACTTCAACTCTGCATTGTATTCACAGTTAGAGGCTGCCTTCAGTGGCCATTGCAAATATCTACTGCTTTAGCTTGAAGCCTTTAAGAAGAGGCCTTTTTTCCCTGAAACTATTAATGTAAATTAACTACGTTTGAGTGTTTGCTAACAAGTCAACAAAGCTCAGAAACTATTTTACAGCAAAACATACAATTTGAAGTCCGGCATTAGTGTGTATCAACTCTACAATGCCATATACCAAAGAGTAATGAGACTGATATCAATTCCACAGAGGCCACTCTTGGGTACACAGCAGTTCTCATCAGTGCATCCATTCAATAATCCCCAGTCTCACAGACACTGCGCTTTCCTGACTCTATCTGACTATATATTGGTTACTGTCCGCACCTGTGTATTTTTAGTAAAAGATACAAAGATACAGTTCATGACTTCACTAGAGAAGATTGAATGAAAATTATTTTTTCTTGTTGTTGACGTCCTGCATATATATCTTGTGTATCTATAAATAATTTTTCCTCTGATACTTGAAAGGACCTTGGTTTATTGAGAGAAGCTTCAGATGTTTGTGAAGTTTGCAACAAATTAACAAGATGGACATAAAAAGTTTTTTATGTAAAATGTATATTTTAGTAAACCCTTCTTGTGCCTGTACAATGCCATTTTTTCGCTTCCTGCTGGTTTAGCGATTGGGTGGGTGTGTTCTGCTAATTGTTATTATCTACTCAAGAGTGGATGGAGGAATGAGTCTGAGAGATTTGCTGACTGATGGGGAATTCAGATAATATTTCAGCATTGGATACCATTTTCCTCCCTCGTATTTTCTTCGTAAACAGAGGTTTAAAGTATACTCACTCCCTCATGCATTGAGCAAGAAGTATGACTGTCATGGCAGCTTCTGTGCACTAGCAAATGCTGCTAAAATTTAAAATGTTAACATAAAAATACAACTTGGCTCCAACAGAAGGCAGAGATTAATGTGTCTACACCATGCTGAGCCAACAGGGAAAGATATTACCAAAAATAATAAATTTTAATATACAAGCAGCTATTGTATATTTTAGCCTAGAAAATCTACAACCGATCTGAGGGCTTGCCCCTGTCTGCCAATGAGCAGTCATACCTGTCTGCCAATTAAATCTACAGACGTGTGTGTATATTTAGTGCACATCCCGTTAGTTTCAAAGAAGTATAAACAGGTTTAACTTAATATTTTTCAGGCAAAACACAACTTTAAAAGGTATATGCAAGTGAGCTGGGTTATGAATGCATCTGATATAGGGGAATTAGTAGTGTATGAAAACGTGTTATATAGTAAAGTTCAGTTTACTTACAAAGTTTTTTGCACAAAACACAGGATGCTTACATAAGCCGGGTACACACAGGAAATACAACAGTGTACCCACATGAACTACAGCAAGATACAAATTGTGATTATTCTGGTACAGAGCACAGGAAGTAACTGTTGCAGTTCTTGTACTGAGCATACAAGAAGCCACTGAGGTAAAAAATTATACAATGTATTATCCTGAGTCTGAATTTGAATGTTATGCAAATGAAGGTGGAGTTTTCTAGGGGTTTACACGATAATGCCAAAAAAATATAGGAAATGTTGATAAATTCAAGGTAAGCTAATTAATGTTTGTTTTGGGATCTTTTCATGCAATTTTTTTCATACACTACTAATTCTCCTCTATCAGCATTCATAATCCAACTCACTTACATATCCCTTTAATAGAATTTAAAGCATGCTGAAACTGGACCTGAAAAAAATGTACATTTAACTTAGTGAAATAGGGCTAACAATAAGGAAGAGGCTCCAAATAAGAATGTGAAGCATTGTGGTGCATGCACAGATGAATTCACCCTAATGTAAATGTGGCTGAGCATTATTTGATAAAAATGCTGCATTGTATGTGAGTTTTTGACACTAAATTATCATCATCATCATTCATCTAGAATTCATATCTCAATGTTGTCAAATACTCTGAAGTACAAATTAGCATATTGCATACATGTTAGTCTGAATGATTTGCTGAAGGAAGCAAAGGCTAGTACAATGTGTAACCAGTTTTTTCATGCTCTTTTAAGGTGAAACCAACTTTATGTTGGAGTGACAGTGTCCAATTATGCAGAGATATCTTTGAATCCTTGGATATATTTACAAAATACAATGCTCTGTATTCTCACTTGCCATGTATAGATAGTTGTGCAAGCCAGTTGAATAACTGCATAACTGCTCCATTAAGCTCAGCGAGGTCTCACTGCCCCAGATAGCCCAGTAAAGATTTTCCTTTATTGTGACAAATAGACAAAAATCCATTTGAATCCTCCTCTGACTCTTAGTGGTCTAATCAGTGCGTTCTCTTCCATAACTAGGGCGCGCTCTGTTGCTAGGCAACAGCATATTTATGGTGCTGATAGTGATGGGTAGCTCAGGATCATTTCTGCTGTGTCAGGTGGATAATTGGAGGAGAGAAATTTGACCCAGAGCAAAATCCTCTCTAACAAACTACATGAGCCTTAGAATAAATGTGATTATGACTATTATTAGTGTCATTCAGGCCCCCCGGGCTGGGGCCCCTAACACCTCTTGGGCCAGCTCTGGGTTATTATTCATGTGTTTTTGTGGGATTTGTTCCTGGTTTTGTTTAGCTGTGTAGCCTGTTGTGTGTGTATTTGTATACATGTTACAGTGTTGTGTATAAAGTGCTGCAGTCTGTTAAATTAAATATTGCAGTCTATCAACTACTGCAGCTCTCTACACTACACCAGAAGAGCAGTAATCTATAGAATATTCTAAATATATATTAACTGATTTCTACAATAAACTGCATTTAATTATTAAAGGAATCACATGGATATTGTAAATCCTGAATATATTTCAGAAGAAAAACTGTATCACATATAATAGTTGTGGATATACGGGCCATTGGTCACGCTTTGTTAGCCTCGCAAAGCGAGGCGAACCAATGACAGGCTGCAATGAGCGCCAAAGGCACTCATTGCACTGCAAGCTTCACAAAGCGAGGCGAGCAGTTGAGGCACTTGGGACTTTTAGGCTGCAATGAGTGCCGAAGGTGTTCATTGCAGTGCGATTCTTGTGAAGCGAGGAGAGCCGTTGAGGCAAGCAGGACATAGGCTACATGGGGTTAATGTGGGGACCGTGCGGGGGTCCCGATGGGGACCCCTGCATCATGGGGTTATATATGAGGGTTTGCGGGTCTGATAGCATATCGGAGCCCGAATCGCTGACGGGCGAGCTTAACTGATCATGTTCAGGTCTGGAAATGCTACATAGGATGGCATGGTTTCCGATTTTCGCTATCGGACCATAACTTTAACCCTTGACAAATTGAATAGCATCGCAAAGGTAGAGCAATGGGAGCCCGCAACTCAATTGCAGGCATTTGGTTGTCTGTGATTGAGTTTTGAGCCACCAAATAAATGAGGTTCTATATCACAGAGTATTAATATCAAATACAGTATATTGCATAGAATATTCATTTAATTGTTTATCCAAGTGTTATTAGACTTCATACTCTGCTTATCATCTCTTATTGAACAAACCAAATCTTATTGCTTTAAGACAAATTGTTAACCAAACTTTATATGATTATATACACTGTTTATTGATCCATATATTGAACTAACAAAACATATATTTATAAGATAGATTGTTATCCAAATCAGTTAAGGATTGTAATATTCCTATATTGAACTAACCAAATATATATTGCTTTGATAAATTACTAACCAATCTTGATAAGAACTTATACCCTTCTTATTGATTTCTATATCGTACTAACAAAATATAAAATGTGTAAAAACTAATTGTTATCCAATCATTCACAAGAGATTGTAATAGACATCTTATAGATTGTATATTGTTATCGAACTCTAAATGAAAGTCAACAAGATTAAATACTTACACAAAGATATCCTTAACTGTATTATTATCCCAATAAACATAATTCTGTACAAAGCATACAGTTACCGATAAAGTGATCAATAAACTTTATCAAATCTATACATTGTAATATTTAAGTTATGTCAAATTTCATGACAACATAAAAAACTCTATTCATACATAATTTTATTCTCACAATGGACCTTTCATGTTTAGCACATTTCATGCTAATGTTCTGTGAGGTACATATACAGTATCTCACAAAACTAAGTACCCCCCTCAGATTTTTGTAAATATTTTATTCCATGTGACAACACTGAAGACATTATACTCTGCTACAATGTAAAGTAGTAAGTGTACAGCCTGTATAAAAGTGTACATTTGCTGACCCTCAAAATAACTCAACACACAGCCATTAATGTCTAAACCGTTGGCACCAAAAGTGAGTACAATCCTAAGTGGAAATGTCCAAATTGGGCCCAATGTGTCAAGATTTTGTGTGGCCACCATTATTTTCCAGCACTGCCTTAACCCGCATGGAGTTCACCAGAGCTTCACAGGTTGCCACTGGTGGATGTTAGAGACCTTGCACTCCACCACCTTCCGTCTGAGTATGCCCCACAGATACTCAATAGGGTTTAGGTCTGGTGACATGCTTGACCAGTCCATCAACTTTACCTTCAGCTTGTTTAGCAAGGCAGTGGTCGTCTTGGAGGTGCGTTTGGGGTTATTATGATGTTGAAATACTGTCCTGCGGCTCAGTCTCCGATAGGGATCCCGCAGCATTTAAAATTAAAATTTCCAGCCTTGCAGGTCCCTAAAGATCCTTAAAGGACCTGTGCAAGAAATTCTAATTAATTATTATATCCTATTAACTCCTTCTACCCGACTAACCCTTATCCTATTCTATTAACCCTTCTCTACCCTACCCTATTAACCCTTGCACTACCCACCTAACCCCCTAATAAAATCCCTAAAACCCCACTAAGTACAAAAAATAAAAACACCCCCATTACAGAAAAAAAAAACACTAAGTACAAAAAATAACAAACAACTAACTACAGAAAATAAAAACACTAGGGAAAATAAAAAACATTACAGAAATCAAAACAACTTACACATAAAATAAAAACCACTATCAAAATGTAAAAAAACTTACAACCTGTTGAAAGAAAAGGGTTAATTAGTCCACTGACCTGGCCAAAATGCCCCTCCAGCAGTGTCCATTGATGCCCTGGTCTTCAGTCTTCTATGCCAGGCAAAGCCCCTCCAACAATGTCCCCACATCCTGTAACACCTACAAAACAAAAGAAACATTACAGTAAATAAACATATCCTTACAACCTGTAATAAAGAAAGGGTTATTGGCCAATGCCCTGGGCAAAATGCCCTTCCAGAGGCATCCATCAATGCCTTGGTCTTCGGTCCTCCCGGCCCTCCAACAAAATCCCCCTGAGGAGCTTCCCGCCGCAAACGGTGGTTCCTGTGCATGCTCCGATATAAAATTCTAAAAGTTCTTATTGGCTGATAACCATCAATCCTATTAAAGCCAATCAGAATGTGCAGATGCTTGGAGCCAATCAGAATGGGAATGCACATTCCGATTGGCTGAAATAGGATTGACGGTTATATCAGCCAATCAGAATGGCTTACATGGTTGTATCCCATTCTGATTGTCTCTGCAATTTAGATTCATCAGTTTATTGTGGTGGATAATAGTGTAGTGTAGGGTAGTGCTTAGACTTAGTGTCATGAGGGTTCTAGAGTCCTATGATTGATGGGGTTAATTTTAGACAGGGGTTAACTAGAATTTCTAGCACGGGTCCTTTAAGGACCTGTGAGGCAGAAAGTTTAATTTTTAATGCTGCAATGGTCCCGATCGTGACCCCCGCAGCATGAGTTAATGTGGGATCCCTGCGGGGGTCCCTATGGGGACCCTGCAGCATGGGGCGGGGGGTAATGATAGGTGCCGCTGGGGTACTTACAGTGCCCCCCACAGCCAGGGTTAACAATTTGTGTGCCGCGGGTGCTTTAAGAGAAGCTGACATGATTTGGGACCTGATTCTCCCATTTTTATTCAAGGAGCTTTGGTTTCCCAAAAAGTCACCCTGAACTGATACTGCCAAAGGGAATGACAGAGGACTATGACTTTTCATACTGGTTTAGAAAACAAACTGAAGGTGCTTTCAATATAAATTAAAGCAAATTTTAAACTTTAAATTTCACATGGAGAGCAACCCTTTTATTTTTACTTTTAAAGTAAGTTACTGTAATACTGTTTAGTCAAGCTCCTTTATCTTTATATTACGCTGGTGGTTTCTGAACAACGTTAGGATTAATGGGGAAGAGGTAACAAAGTAACAATAACCCTAACACTTGGGTCCAGTTTACAAAATAGTCTTCAGGATACAAACCAAGGTGAGGTCCAGAGAGCAATCAACAAGGCTGGGGTCATAGGTGTTTAACAGGATCAGCAATATAACAAGAGATCTGGGCATGCGCAAAGCTGGATTGGACAGACAACTTTATATAGATAGCTGCTTTGTACATCTCAAACGTGCTGATCCTTGGTGATGACTCAACTCAAAGGCTCACCCTAAGATGATGTGGGTAGGTGCAAAATCCATAATACTTGAGGAATATTTTACATTGTTGTTAAACTATTATTTTGTTTTATTGCATTACAAACAGATACTTGACAAACATCTTCAATACATATAATTAACTGTAGTTCACTGAAAGGTATTATCACTTTCCATTGAAGAATAGGCAAAAATATTTTGATTTTATCAAACTGAATTAAACGTGTTGAGGCTCTCAGTGTTCAGAGCTCATCACATGCTTCTGAATCAGATAATGACTGATCGTTAGTGCAGCACTTGATATTACACAGACATTGACCATGAGATGTCCTCCCATATCATTCAATTTACCTTTAAAAATAAGCAGCCTGTAGGAACATGGAAATATCTTGTTTTTTTATTTTGTTCTGTGCACTAATTATTATATCATTATAATTATCCATTTCAACTGGAATTATTTAGCAAAATAAATATAGTGCATGGATGGAATTACAGATACATGCCCTAATTGGTTTCTATGAGTTATGAAAATAATGAAAACTAAATAGTAATCTGTATTATTATTATTATTATTATTATTATTATTATTATTATTATTATTATTATTATTATGATGATGATTATTATTACTAGTGACTTGCTCGTCAAACAATGATGGCAATAAAATTGTAAGCCAGGTAATGCTGTTTGTCAGGCAATGTAAAGGTTTTGGTCGTCTGAGTACCTTGGGCGCTTATTGCAAGCCTACCGATGAGCGCCTTTGGCGCTCATCACGTGGCCCGCAATGAGCTCCTTCGGGGCTCATAGCGAGCCTCTCCCCTGTTGTAGTTTTGGTGTTGTGAGCTCCTTCGGTGCTCATTGCAAGCCCATTTAATAATAATTAGTGAAATAATAGATTAATATACTTTACCTATTTGTAATTAATATATGCAGCAACCAATATGCTGAAGAGCTAACAATAGCTTGTGTTTTTCCTGCAGCTTACAATGTAGATTTGGAGTGTTGCTGACCTGAGGAGAAAGTGTCAGCAATGTGGCAAATGTGCAGTGTAAATAGGCTGCGTGCGCGAGGCTAAACCATTTGTTTTGTTGAGTAAAGCGCCATTTTAGTTACGTAATGTTATTAGTTGTAAGTTAGTGTTGTAAAATGGTGGTGATTGTGTATGTGTTATGCGGGTCTCAAGTATTTTCCGTCCAATTTATTTCTCTCGCTTAGGCGATTTTCGAGTGGCAAAACTCTGCAAATTTGACTTAAATTTGCATGCAACCTCACTCCCAGATGTCCTGGCTGTCCCCCGCCCCATGATGTGTGTGATGTATTTTTTTTTTTTTGTGTGTGTTCTTGGATGTGCGCCGTTTGGCCGTTAAGTTTGTATTTTTTGCGGGTCGTGTTTTTTTTTTCTTAGTGGCGGATTCCTTTTGTAAGTGTTATGAACCATATTTTTTTGCAGACAATTTTTTTTCAGAGTGCTACGGGTCTCGCACTGTGAATTGTGTATTTGAGTTTTCTGTTGATGTGCAGTCCCGCGGGTCATAGGTATGATGCGTAAGTCGTGCAGGGTTGTAAGGATGAGTGCCTATTGCGCTCATCTCCACCAGCGAGTGAGCGCAGTGAGCGCCTTCAGCTCATCTCCACCAGCGCAATGAGTTGGTGCTCCTTGCCTGGCCGTGGCCCTTGCTACTCGAGCCCGCAGTTTTAAAGTTTTTGGCAAGCCCATGCTGCTGAGAACTATATATGTTGTTGTTATTATTATTATTATTATTATTATTATTATTATTATTATTATTATACGAGCGACTTGCCCGTCAAAAAAATTACGGTCAATAATATTTTTAGCCAAGGAAATGCTGTTTGCCAAACAATGTGAAGGTTTTTGTACTGTGAGGAGCTTCGGCGCTCATTGCGAGCCTCGTACTGAGTGCCTTTGGTTCTCATTGCCTGGCTCGCAAGGAGCTCCTTCGCCCCTCATTGGGAGACTCTTCTCTGGTGTACTTTTTGCTTCTCTGAGCAGTCTCTGCACTCATCACAAAGACAGATACATATGTCTATATTTTTGTAAATAATAAGCAATTAATTAGTTACTTAATGAATTAATATACTTTACCTATTTGTAATTAATATATCCATCAATCAATAGGCTGAAGAGCTAACAATCTTTTTTCATTTTCGCGCAGCATATCATGCCCAGTTGGATTGTTGCTGGCCTGTGGAGATTTTTTCATGAATGTCCCAACTGTGCGTTAGAAGTAGGCTGCGTGCGCGAGGGCAAACCGTTGGTTTATTTGTGTAAAGCGCTACTGTAGATGCGTAATGTTGTGATATGCATGTTTGGAGTGTAAAGTAGCGTTGTTTGTGTATGTGCTACTCGGTTCACGAGTATTTGGCGTCCTTTGTAGTAGTGTATTTTGTACCTCGTACATTCTTGTGTGAAAGTGGTATGCGGTTGACGGTGTGTTGCATGGTCCAGGGTCGTGTAGCCTCCTTTACATTTTTTGGGCCAGCATTTTTTTCTCGCATAGCCGTTTTTCGAGTTCCGAAACTCTTTAAAATCTACTTAAATTCGCTTTCCACCTCACTCCCAGACGTCCTGGCTGTACCCCCGTGCTCTGTGTGATGTTTTTGTTGCGTGTTCGTCAGCTGCTTGCAGCATAACAGCCTTATTAAATTGCGAATCGGGCAATTGAATATGGCTCTATATAAGCACATAGCATTTTTTTATACAGAAGTTTTTAGTTAGTGAACTTCTATGCAAAAGCAAGGTCTTTAGTAACTAAAAACTTATTTTATTAAAAGATGCTATGTGCTTATATAGAGCCCTATTCAATTGGGCGAATGACAATTTAATAAGTTGGGCAATGAGCGCCTTTGGCGCTCATCGGCCAAGTGCTGTAAGTTGTAGTGCCTTAACGACTCGCCTCGCTACGCATAATTTCAGAAAAATCGCAGAAAATGAGGCTAGCAATGCCAGGCTGCAAAACTTACAAAATACATGACGCTAAAGACACTTACACGAACAATGCCAGGCATGCGAGACTTAGAAAATACACCACACCGAACACACTAACACTTACCCCAACAATGTCAGGCATGCAGGACTTTAAAAATAAAACCAACGGCAGTCACGCACACCACACAAACACTCAGCAGACACACAGAGGAGAAAGACACAGGGAAGGGGCAGAGGGTAGATGGTGGAAAGACACACATGCTATTCCCAAGCACTAAATTTGCAGGTTAACGAACCCTGCAATGAGCGGCCCGTACAGCAGGCGGGAGGAAAGGCTCACAATGAGAGCTGAAGGTGATCAGTGCAAAGCAGGAAACTTGAAGAACACTGGGGAGATTCTCGCAATGAGTGCCGAAGGCACTCATCGTGGGGCTCAAGAAGAGCACCGCGAGCGTGAGAGGCTTGCAATGAGTGCCGAAGGCACTCAGCGTGGGGCTCGCAATGAGCGCCTAGGGTGCTCAGAGGACCAGAAGCCTCACATTGTGTGGCAAACAGCATTGCCAGCCTTACAATTTAATCCTGTCATTTTTGACAGGCAAGTTCCTAGTAGTAAATATATACAGTAAAATAGAGAAGTTATACTACTTTATTATTTTCCAATCTTTTTTTCATTGCACTTTCTGATTTTTTTATCGAGAGCTGATGCATGAACAGAAATATCAGAGCCTTTTGTGTTTACGTCTGAAACTGTTTGTCCTAGCGGGAGATAAACAGGTAGCCATGATGGAATGAAGCTCATGTTACACAGAGGCTCATTATCTCAGCAGGACAAATTCACACTATACACAAAGTAGTAATGTAATAAAATAAAATTGGTGCCAGAGCAATAAACATCTGTAATCAAAGATGTTATTCTGGATCTAGTTCAGCTTTCAGATAAGATTTGCTGAGTCTGAGAAAATGTGTGTAAATTAAATACTGCGGCACAGCTTGTATAGCATTTGTATCTTGTGTTAGTATTTGTGTTGTGGTTGTGTTTTAATTAATGTAGGGTTCAATACAGAAGGTTTCAATATGGAGTTCAATGTGGGATCATTTTTGAATTGTTAGAAAAAAGGTATCATGAATGTAGTACATTAAATTTACATAGCATTTAATTAAAAGTAATCTGACTTTGCTTCTGGGAGGAAAGCTATGCACATTTGGACAAGCAAGTAAAAAGTAAAGATATTACATTATCAACAAAGCCCCTGCATAGTTAGAACTCCGCATAATTTACACCTTTGAATTGTGGAGTTGGAGAAAACTACTTAGAGTCCCTTGAACTGCAATCAATCAATACTGCAGGAAATGAAGCCACACTGTTCACTGGAAGGTTTGAACATGAGGCTGAAGCTCAAATATTTTTCTACATATAATAAGAAGACAGGATTCCGTAGAGAAGACTCTGTTGTTGGGAAATATATAAGGCACACAAAGAAGGTGATGGCAAAGCTGGAGATGAATAGATGAGGTAATTGAAGCAAGGAACATGAATTTGATGGAGCTCAGACCTAGCACCTCACTTCTTAATATTTGCCAAAATCTGTTCTTAATATTGTTTAATATGCTATAATTTTTTTATAGTGTAAAACAAAACAATCTAAAAAAGACAGAAGTACTGTACATAATGTGAAAACAGCTCAACATACCTTATTTGTTAATTTGTGAAATCTTGGCATCTCAGAAAAAACACTTTAAAACAAAGCTATTTGGTCAAATAATAGTTTTACACTATTTCATTTCTTTTCCTTACATTTTCTTTTTGTCTAGTTTTATCTACTTCTATTTCACCTCATTGTGTCTCTGAATAACAATGGGTTTAGTAATCGATAAGAAAAGTTATATTTTGTGGTTCAGCTATGAAACGTTATTGATGTTTGTTGAGCTATTTGTGAATCACTAGTTCCAAGATATAAAGCACAAAAAACTAAAATGTTATCTGCCAATTCTATTTCTACCTGTCCAGATCTCCCCAACCCAATAACTAATATCCTGTGATGGCAGCAAATTACTAAGAAATAAACTTTACTGAATGCCAGCAATGTGTAATATTGCTTAGTGGTGAGCTCAAGTGCGGATGGACTAGAAGAGTCACCAAGGTCAGGACATACTGAGCTAAAACTAACAGAAGACAATTACTTTTATAATTTGTTATGAAAGATTACGTACTAGCTACTTGGCTGTCAAAAATGATGGGAATAACATTTTAAGCCTGGCAATGTTGTTTGCCACCTTGTGTCTCATTTCTCCCCTCCTCTCCCCCCTCTCTCCCCTGTGTCTCATTTCCCCCTGTGTCTCTTCCCCCTCTCCCTCCCTTGTGTTTCCTTCCACAGCATCTTCCTCCCCTGTCTCTTCCCCCCCTCCATCCCCATGTGTCTCTCTCCCTCTCCTGTGTCTCTTCCCCATGTGTCTCTCTCCTTCCCTTGTATCTCTCCCCCTCCCTTGTGTCTCTTCCCCCCTCCTCTCTGTCTCTTTCCCCCCTCTCCCTCCCCTGTGTCTCTTCCCCCCACTTCCTCCCCTGTGTCTCTCCCACTTTCACCCCTCTACCTCCCCTGTGCCTCTCCTCCCTCTCCTTTCCCTTTGTCTCCCCCCCACCTGTGTGTCTATTTCCCCCTCCCCCTTGTCTATCCTTCCCTCTCTCCCTCCCCTGTGTCTCTTCCCCTCCTCTTCCTCCCCTATGTCTCCCCCTCTACCTCTCCTGTGTCTCTTCCCCCTGTGTCTCTCTCCTTCCCCTGTATCTCTTCCCCCTTCCTTGTGTCTCCTTCCCCTCTCTCCCTCCCTTTTGTCTCCTTCCCCCTTCTCCCTCCCCTGTGTCTCTTCCCCCCACTTCCTCCCCTGTGTCTCTCCCCCTTTCACCCCTCTACCTCCCCTGTGCCTCTCCTTCCTCTCCCTTCCCTTTGTCTCTCCCCCCACCTGTGTGTCTATTTCCCCCTCTCCCTTTTCTATCCTTCCCCCCTCTCCCTCCCCTGTGTCTCTTCCCCTCCTCTTCCTCCCCTATGTCTCCCCCTCAACCTCCCCTGTGTCTCTCCCCATCCTCTTCCACCCCTGGGTCTCTCCCCCCTCTCCCTCCCTTTTGTCTCTCATCCACCTCTGTCTCCTGTGCCTCTTCTTCCCCCCTCTCCCCTGTCTGCTCCCTCTCATGTTGCGTTTACATGTTGTGTTTTTGAGCTTGAAAACAGATGAGCTATTGTCCTGTCATTACTCATCCCTGGCAGTGGCGCTACTCACCCCTGTGATGTGCACGCTCCTGACCCTGGTGAAGTCCGGCGGTGGCACGGTACGACCAGTCTGTGTAGAGCAGACAGTGCCCCCAGCAGTAGTGTGCATAGGGCACAGCGCAGGTACACACAGTAGAAAGTACAGCCAGGCTCAGCTCTCCAGTGGAGGAGACCCCGTTCTGTGCACAATAACCCGAACACAGTGGTCAGCATGATGCTAGAGGAGGAGTCAGGGGGTCAGGGGGAGTGGCTCCGTACACAGTCTGCCCCACCCCGCATCATACAGTCCTGCTCACCCCCGCTCCATCCTGCAGTCACTGTGCACTGGAAGGCTGCACTGCCGGTTCTTCTCCCGCTCGTTCCTCTGGGCCACTGGCACCGACTGCTGCGTGATGTCACCACACAGTGCTACGGGCGTCACCTGTGGAGCTCATCAAAAGGCCCTGAAATGAGCGGCTTTGCCGCTCCTTGCACATGCGCCTCCCGTGGCCCACCTACGGGCTACGCGATCAGCGCCTGCGGGGCTCATTGCAGCCCTAGTAGTTGTGGATCTATGGGTGTAAACTGCGGGCCTTGCTTTGTGAGGGCCGCAAAGCATGACTAACATTGCAAATGTCACCAACATTCGTAGATCCACAACTATATATATGACTAGCGAATTGCCCGTCAAAAAATGACGGCAATCAAATCGTAAGGTAGCTAATGCTGTTTGGTGTGTAATACTAAAATATATAGTAGATGAATAAATGAATATACTTTACCTATTTTGAAGCATTGTGTTGAAGAGCTGACAATCTGTTTTCATATTGCTGCAGCATTAGTGGCGTGTAGCTGCTGTGTAAGCGTGATGAATGCGTGCAGTGAAAGAGTGTGCGTGCGCGAGACGAAACCGTTAGCGTAGTGGTGTACTTCCGCATTGGCGTAAAATGGCGGGTTATCTGTGTTATGGGTGTTTGCGGATTAGCCGTCGGTGCTTCGTGGTGTTTTTCGAGTTTCGGGTGTTGTTTTGCGAGTGTGTTGTGGTGTTTTTTACGTGTTGAGAGTGCTGTAGCCTCGTTTTCGTTTTGTTCGGCGGCCATTTTTTCTCTCGCATATCAAATTTTGTATTGTCCAAACTCTTTTATTTTTATTGAAACGAAGGTGTAAGTTGCATTTTTGAGGTCCTGGATGCTCCCTGTTGCTGTAGGTAAGTTTTTTATGTATGTGCTGTGTGTATGTATTGTTTTTTTAATTTTGTAATGTTCGCGAGTTGCGTCCGAGTGTTGCGAGGCTGTAATGCGTGTGAACGTGTGTGGTATGGTGTTTGCGAGTGTCGTAATGTGTGTGCCGTGTTATTTGCGTTGCGACGTTTATGGCCTCCAGCCCATGATGCCATGTCCCCCCAGGCTAAGCCTTCATGTCCCCCAAGGCCAGGCCTTCATGGGCCCGATCAGACCCATCAGACTACTTACATTCATCGAAGCTGTTCAGAAAATGTGCAGGCAGGGGAGACATGGCGGAGGTGAATTGAGATGCTCCAATTAATGTAAGTAGTCTGATGGGTGTAATGGGGCATGGAGTTCTGCTCCCTCTCTCCAGCGGCGGGGTATTGTGGGGAGGAGGTGGCTGCAGGGCCTCAGCGTGAGCAACGGGCTGTACGCTGCGAGCAAGGGCCTCAGTTGCTGGGATGGAGCGCCTTCGGCGCTCCATCCCAGCAACTGAGGCCCTTGCCCGCGCCCCTCGCTACGCGAGCCCGCAAGCGTGAGCAACGGCCCGTACGCTCACAACTATATATGTGATGTGATATATATATATATATATATATATATATAATGTGTAAATATATATATAATATAATGTGTGTATATATAAATAAATAAATATATTATATAAATATAATGTGTATATATATATATATATATATATATATATATCATGTGTATATATATATATATATATATATAATGTGTGTATATATATATATATATATATATATATATATATATATATATATAATGTGTATATATATATATATATATATATATATATATATATATATATGTTGTATAATGTAAATAAGAAGCCATCTAGAGTATATTGATTTCACATAAAAGTCCAGGTCCTCAGAGATAATCCTCCCTACCACAATATTTAAATATATATACATTAAATGTGACACATAAACTTTAAAAAAACAGTTCTATCTTTCCATTTGTTTTTGCAGACTGAGAGACAGATTTACATACACAGCTATATTATATATTAGACTCGCCCCCTAATGTGCTGAGTGGCTACTGCTTGTGCTGCTGAGCATTCTGGGACTTGAAGTTTTGTGCAGTGAGTTCTGGTACACCCACTTCCGGTTTTTTATTAGCGCGACGCGAGGGGCCGCGGGCTCAGGTAAATACAGTGATTGAGCATCCAGTTGGTGACCAGGAGGGCCTCAGATGCTGGCATGGAGCGCCTTCGGCGCTCCATGCCAGCAACTGCGGCCCTCGCAAGCGTGAGCAACGGCTTAAGCAAGCTCGTATGCTCACAACTATATATGTGATTACAGAGAACTTCAAATTGATAATCTCTATAATCTAAATTGTCCGTTTTACTTACATATTTCCCACAATAATGCATGCTGTTTGTGTACTAAGATGCCAGGATTAATATTCTTGGATAAAATCAGGGACATCAGAATAAAATAAAATTCAAGCACACAGGGGTCAGAGCACCTGCCAGTTATGAAATGCATAAAAATATGACCAGTGACCCTGTTAAACGTTCTGTGAAATAAAATTGAGACTTAAATATCTTTTTGTAAAATTTATATACAGTAGTTCCTCGGTTCTCAATATTAATCTGTTCCAGACTGTTCTTAACACCACTGCACCCTGCTGGAGACTCTGATGTAGGGAGTTCCTCCAGAAACCTGTCAAGAGATACTTGCTTCTGCCTTTGTTTCAAAATGTTTCTTCATTAAACAAGTCTACATTGCGGCTAACTGGAGCTTTTTCAGGGTGATACTTTTCAACAATTTTTTTGTAATTCAGCCCATTTAGTGCACATGTCTTTGATCAGTGCAGTAGGTGCTTCCTCCCTTTCCTCCTCTTCAACTGAAGAAATGTCCTCAGCCACTCTTTTGCTGCTCCCTTTGAAGTTCCTGCAGCTCATCAGTGCTGAGCTCTTGTCTGTGTTCCTCCACTAACTATTTAATGTCTTTATTACTTACCTCCAGGCCCATGGACTTGTCCAGAGAAACAATGTCTTACACTATTGGGCAAGGCTCAGCTTTGGAGTTACAGCTTCTGGTCACCATTTCCTCCAGTCACAGTTCATCGTCTTGAGAGAGTGATCAGAGTGACACAGTGGAGGATATTGAAATGATCCTTCCAGAACTCTCTCAGTGGCAAGTCAGTATCTGAGGTCACCTCAAAGCACCTCTAGAATTGGACCTTGGTACGCAGTTTCTTAAAGTTTGAGATGACCTGCAGGTCCATAGGATGGAACAGCGGAGTTGTGTTAGGGGCAAGAACATCACAGTTATACAATTAAATTCCTCCAGAAAGTTGTCCTCTGAGTCTGTAGGGAGAGCAGGAGCATTGTCCATAATTAACAGAGCCATCAGAGGAAGTTAATTCTCCTCAGAATATTTTTTGACAGTGGGGCCAAACACTTTGTTCATCAATTCAATGAAGAATAAGGTTTGTGAGCTGTTTTGGCGCCTGTTTGCAAGTTGATTTTCCTTACAAGTAAAGGCTGATAAATTGCAGAGTGCACTAATTGTGTCCAGGTAAGAAGACAGAAGTTAATATAAACTGGAGAAGGGGCGAACTTGTGAGCTTGCAAACATTTTTAGTATCCAGTGCAATTCTAGTAAAAGCATAGGAGTTTAAATAAAAGGAGGGACTTCAAAGAAAAGGGAGGGCAGATTTATAGTGCAAAGAAGGAAAACTTTTTACAAATATAAATATATTATTTTATGTTCTTTATTTTCCCCACAGAAATGTTGTAGAAAATAATAATAATTATGAGTCAGTCCAGTGGCAACCTCACTCAGTGTACATCCTGTAATATGTATGCAATACTGGAACAGATGATCCAGGGTCCATACCTCTGTGACAGGTGTGAGCATGTTGCCTCTCTGGAAGCTCCAATTGGAGATCTGGAGAGGAGAATTGCAGCACTTAGTGATATTGCTTCACTGGAAAGGGGGTTGGTGCTCACTGAGCACAGTTTAGCTGGGCCTAGCATGGAGGGTGGAGCTGGGGCTAGTGAGGATGATCAGGGAGGTAGCTGGGTTACAGTTAGAAGGAGAATCAGGGGGAACATTAGGAGGCAGGCCAGTTCTAAGCTGGCAAACACCAACAGATTTGCCAGATTGAGTGAAAATGTTGGGGATGTCCATTCAGGAAAGGCAATGCCAGAGAGAGCTGTTCCCTCTAACAGCCGGGAGAACAGCTCTACTGGAGGAGAGGGAGGGCAGAAGAGGCAGAGCAACAGACAGGTTTTGGCTGTAGGGGACTCTTTTATTAGGAAGGTAGACAGGGTGATTTGTCACCCAGATCCCAGAAATCGAACAGTTTGCTGTCTCCCGGGTGCTCGGGTTCGTCATGTTGTGGATCGGGTAGACAAATTATTGGGAGGGGCTGGAAATGAACGGGCGGCCTTTTTACATATTGGTACCAATAACAAAGTTAGTGGAAGATGAAGTGTCCTAAAGAATGATTTTAGAGAACTAGGCAATAAGCTGAAGGCAAGGACCTCCAGGTAGTATTTTCTGAGATACTACCAGTGCCATGTGCTAGCCCAGGGAGGCAGAAGGAGCTTAGGGAGTTTAATGCGTGGCTAAAGATGTGGTGCACTAAGGAGGGGTTTGGGTTTTTAGAGCACTGGGCTAACTTCTCACTTGTACAATCTCTACAGCAGGGATGGATTGCACCTTAATGATGAGGTAGATTTTGTGCTAGGGGATATGATGGTAGAAAGGCTGGAGGAGTTTTTAAACTAGTAGGTGGGGGGAGGGACTAGATATAAATAATGGGGTAGAAAGTGTAGAGGGTATAAGGGATGAATTAACAACTCATAGGGGAGGAGATGGGGGGAGGGGTAGTATAGTCAATAGGGAGGTAGTACTAAGTAGTTCAAGTTCAGTGGCTGGCACTTCAGAACTACAGACTCATAACATAAGGTGTATGCTTGCTAATGCCAGAAGCTTGCCAGGAAAAATGGGAGAGTTAGAATTATTAGCAATTAATAAAAAATGGGATTTAATAGGCATTACCGAAACGTGGTGGGATGAATCTCATGACTGGACTGTTAATTTGGATTGTTATAACCTATTTAGAAATGATAGAGACAATGGTAAAAGAGGAGGAGGGATTTGTCTGTATGTTAAGCCTGAATTTAAGCCTATAGTCAGAGAAGATATATTAATGGTGGACCTAGTGATAAAGTTGAATGTTTGTGGGTAAAGTTAAATAGCGGAGCAGCAAATTCCAAAAGAATATTAGTAGGTGTATGCTATAAACCCCCAAATATAGCTGAAAGTGAGGAAATATAATTATTGTTACAGATTGGAAACGCAGCTAAGCATGGGCAAGTTCTAATAATGGGAGATTTTAATTACCCTGAAATAAACTGGATAAATGAGACCAGCAGTACAGCTAAGTGGAGCAGGTTCTTGAGTACACTCAGGGATCATTATCTGGCCCAGGTTATACAAGAGCCTACTAGAAATTAAGCTATCTTAGATTTAGTCATCACAAATAATATTGATATAATATCAAATGTTGGAATAGGGCAACCTTTGGCAAACAGTGATCACAACACAGTGTAATTTGAGATTGAATTAAAAAAAACTAAATTTTAAGGGTCCAACAAAAACGCTTAATTTTAAAAGGGCAGATTTGAATGGTCTAAGGGCAGCAATACAAAGTATAGACTGGGACAGAGTACTGATAGGTAAAAACACTGAACATAAATGGACAACATTTAAATCCTTACTAAATATACATACACATCGGCATATACAGTGTGGGAATAAAAGTAAAAGGAGTAAATCCCATCCAATGTGGCTTAACAATGATTTAAAGATCAAGATAAGGAGTAAAAAGAAGATATTTAAATTATACAAACAAGAGGGACATAGACTGCTTTAAGGGAGTACAAGAAAATCAACAAGGCTTGCAAAAGCGCTATTAGACTGGCTAAAATAGAAAATGAAAGGTTAGTTGCAAAAGAGAGTAAGACTAACCTTAAAATATTGTTTAAGTATATTAATGGGAAGAAGGCAATGAAGGAAGCTATAGGAACATTGCAATGTGACACAGGCCATCTGAAAATTAGTGACCAGGAAAAGTCAGATGAGCTAAATAGGTTCTTTTCTTCGGTATACACAAGGGAGGTACCAGTAGTTGGGACACTGCAACATAATGGGGCTACACTACCTTTGCCAAATAATTGGTTAACACAGGTAGTAATCCAAAAGAGGTTGGAAAAAAATAAATGTTAATAAAGCCCCGGGTTCTGATGGAATACATCGACGGGTACTGAGGTAACTGGGTTCTTTAATAGCCAAACCATTATATTTATTTTTTCAAGATTCACTCAACACAGGGTATCTACCAGATGACTGGAGAAAAGCAGATGTGATACCTATATTTAAAAAGGGAGCAAGAGCAAATCCGGGGACTTATAGACCAGTGAGCCTCACTTCTGTAGTAGGGAAGCTTTTAGAAGAGTTAATAAGGGATAATATACAAGAATATGTCTATTTGAACAGGATTATAAGTAGGAGTCAACATGGATTTATGAGGGATATGTCATGTCAAACAAATCTAATTAGTTTCTCTGAGGAGGTTAGTAGGAACCTGGATCAAGGCATCTCAGTGGATGTAGTCTTTTTGGATTTTGCAAAGGCTTTTGATACAGTGCCACATGGGAGACTATTGTGCAAACTATGGGATACATGAATTGCAGTAACTATCTGCTCATGGATTGAGAGCTGGCTAAAAGACAGGAAGCAAAGGGTTGTTGTAAATGGAACATACTCCGATTGGACTAATGTGGTAAGTGGGGTTTCTCAGGGTTCAGTATTAGGTCCTCTCCTTTTTAACATATTTATTAATGACTTAGAGGCAGGATTGGAGTGAGGTGTCTCCATTTTCGCTGATGACACAAAGTTGTGCAAGGTAATTAAATCAGATAATGATGTGCTTTCCCTCCAAAGGGATTTACATAAAATTGAGGAATGGGCATCTAAATGGCAGATGAGATTTAATATGAATAAATGTAAAGTTATGCATCTGGGAAGGAAAAATAGCCATGCAATTTATAATTTTAATGGAGCAAATCTAGGTGTATCAGATATTGAAAAGGATTTGGGAGTGCTTGTGGACAACCATCTAAGTAACAGTGCTCAAAGCCAAGCAGCAGCTGCAAAGGCAAATAAAATATTAGCATGTATTAAGAAGGGTATAGAAGCAAGGGAAGCAAATATAATTTTGCCACTACACAAATCTCTAGTATGCCCTCATTTGGAATATTGAGTACAATTTTGGGCAGCACTTCATAAAAAGGATATTTTAGAGCTGGAAAAGATACAAAGGAGGGCAACAAAACTAATAAGGGGAATGGAGGGGCTAAGTTATGAAGAAAGAATAACCAAATTAAACTTATTTTCTCTAGAAAAAAGGCATCTAAGAGGAGATATGATTACCTTTTATAAATACATCCAGGGTCAGTATAAAGATTTGTCAAGGGAGCTTTTTGTGCCAAGAGGTTTTCAACTGACAAGAGGACATCCCTTGAGGTTAGAAGTAAAAAGATTCCACCTTAAAAAAAGAAAAGGGTTCTTCACAGTAAGGGTGGTTAATCTGTGGAATTCTTTACCAGAGGAGGTGGTGACAGCGGATTCGATAGATAACTTTAAAAGGGGTCAGGAAGGATTTATTTTTTCTCCCTTTGAGACGACCGGCTAAGTCTTACTTGTTTTTTTTTTCTTTTTGCCTTCCTCTGGATTAATAATAATAAAAAAAATGTTTTTTTAAATAATTGATTAATAATAAATTAACAACTAAGTAATTAATATTTTTTATGCATATTGCAGATCAGAGGAGATCTTAAAAGGTTGAACTTGATGGACTGAAAGTATTTTTTTCAACCTTAATTACTATGGGCCTCATTCTATTACCGGCCGTAAATCGTCCGTAAGGCTGCGATTCCTTGCGGGGGTTCAGTTAACTCGCGATTCAATTATACGGCCCCGCAAGGATCTCCCCTTACGGCCGGCCGCATATCTTGGAACCGGCCGTAAGCTCAGAAATATAAAAACGCAAAAATAAATTCAAGCCTGCACTGTACAGCTCTGTAAATGCTAGGGATCATATTGGGGGACATGAGGATTAAAAGTAACCCACTCCCAAGCTTGCACATCAGCCCAAACCCGAGTTCAAATTAACTGTTTATTTTCCGGCTGCGGCGTGGGCGTGTCTGAGGTGCTCCAAGCACTCTGGACTTTTTACATGGATATTTTACGTATATTAAAAAAATATTATTTTACGGATTTGAGTATAGGGTAATTATGTGCTATTTTTTCTAACACCGAATATCACTTTATAGACTCCGCAAAGTGCAGGATGGCTTTATTTGAGCTATTTTCTGTGCTTAATTGGTGCTAGCGGGACCTGTTTGCTGCAAGTAAGCTGCGGCTCGTTTTTAGCCTTGCAGACAGGGTTCCCGGAGCAATTGAATTGCAAATAGGAATTTCTTACGGCCGATTTCCTTGCGGCCGTTTTAGATCAAAGACTTTCCTCCGGCGCGATCGGCCGCAAGAGATAGCAAGGCGCCGGCCGCAAGCCTGCCGGAGTCCCCGGCCGGAGGGGAATAGAATAGCCGTAAAGCTTGCGGCCGGTCCTTGCGGCCCCGCAGCTGCTGCGGCCGATAATTGAATGAGGCCCCAAGTAACTATATAATGATGTAACTGCCTGGTTACCCAGGCTTTGCTATTGACCCTCCACATTACACTTAACTTGCTCTTTATCACAATTTATCTTTAAAAAAATCTGGGGTTCTCACTGTGATAGACTAGTAGAGGCTTACCTTTAAGATGCCCACTAGCATTCTCACACACCAACAGTGTTAACCTGTCCTTTATCAGCTTGTGCCATTACGATATCTTCTCTTTTTGACTGATGTAGGTTCTGTTTTCTTCCAAAATAAACCAGTCTTGTCACAGTTGAAGACTTGTTGGTTGGGGATTAAAAACCTTAGCCTCTACATAGTCCCTAAACTCCCTTACAAAGGTTTCAGCAGCTTCTTTGTCAACACTGGCTACCTCTCAATGCCTCTCCACGGTGAATACCAGTTCTCTTTTTAAAATGCTTAAACCAATCATGACTTGCTTTAAATACTTCAATGCTTTCACCACTTGTTGTGTCCGGTCTTTTACAGATCGACATGCAGTTGTTTTGCTTTCTCGCATATTAATGTCGGGGAAAAACTTTGCTTACACACAACCGTTACACCTCTAGCCACATCCACTATTTTAATAGTTTCTCTATATGCCAGTGTCATAGAGATCATTTTTCTAGGCATTTTGTACTCAGCAGCAAGATCATACACAAGGCTACCTAGCTTATACGTGGCTATTATTTCTTTTTTTTGGTCTATGGTGGTTCTCACTATTTTTATTTTCTCCTGAGTGGTATTACTATTACTAGCCTTCTTCAAACTCATGAAGTTGGCACAAGCCACACTTTGTTTTTTGTAAGCACAGGCTGCACTTTAGTTCTTATAGGCAGAGTCTACACTTTGGTCCGTATAGGCACAGGCTGCACTTTGGTTCTTATAAGCACAGGCTACACTTTAGTTCTTATAGGCACAGTCTACACTTTGGTCCTTATAGACACAGACTGTACTTTGATAATTGCAGGCACAGACTGCTCTTCGGCTCTTGTAGTCACTATATACCCTATGTCACAGTACTGAAAGATAGGAGCATATTGAGTTCCGAGCTAGTGGCAAGTTCCAAGTCAATTGGTCAGTCCACTATTTTAATAGTTTCTCTATTTTTCAGTATCAAAGAGATCATGGTTCTAGGCATTTTGTACTCAGCAGCAATATCACACACAAGGCTACCTAGCTCATACTTTTATATTATCACTTTTTTCAATCTATCATTTTCACTATTTTTCTTTTCTCTTGAGTGGTATTACTAGCCTGCTTCAAACTCATGATGTTGGCACAAGCTTCACTTTGGTTTTTGTAAGCACAGGTTGCACCTTGGTGGTTATAGGCACAGTCTAGTCTTTGGTCCTTATAGGCTCAGGTTGCACTTTGGTTCCAATAAGCACAGGCTATACTTTGGTCCTTATAGACACAGGTTGTACATTGGTTCCTGTAAGAACAGGCTGCAATTTGATTCTTAAAAGCACAGGCTGCACTTTGTCTCTTATGGGCAAAGTCTACACTTTGGTCCGTATAGGCACAGGCTGCAATTTGTTTCTTATAAGCACAGGCTACACTTTGGTCCTTATAGACACAGGATGCAATTTGATTTTTATAGACCCTGGCTGCACTTTGATTATTGCAGGCACAGACTGCTATTGGGCTGTTGAAGTCACTATATAACCTACATCACAGTACTGAAAGACAGGAGCGCATTGAGTTCCGAGCAAATGGCAAGTTCCGAGGCAATTTACAGTGGAGCATCCACAAACTAGAGGCTGCCATCTTTCTTTTCATACATTGAATCATGGGGTTAATGACTGAGAGTACCTGGTAGCAGAAGCCCTATGTGGTCTTATAGCGGTGCCATTTTAAATGCAAAAATTGTCTTTTGTATTTTGCTGTGAATGGTAACCACTGGACATTATTATCCCAAGCCATGGCAAATGTTCACAGAGCCATAATCTAGCTGCCAATGAGATAATTTCATGAGCAAAATTGGAACTCAAGGCCACTGAGCAGCTCATTAGTGCTGATGAGTTCACTTTTATTACTTAAAAAGACTCTTTTCAAAAGAATAACAATTTCCTAATTAAAGACTAACAAGCAGGTGAATGTGCAATGCCAGAGTCACCAGTCATTACAGGAATGTAAATCAAGATATATCTAACACTTGTCTCCCAAAGTATCCCTAACTAACGGTTTAATGTATCATAATGATCACTTGGAGACTTTTAAGCATGGTTTTAAATAATTTATAAAGCACTTTGTACTATGCAATATAGCTGATTTATTAAATTGGGGCATAGTAGAAAAATATGTAGAATTGCTATTAATGTATTAATCTGGAGGAGGAAATAAGAATGAACAGAATGAACAATATTACATCACAGGGGAGATATGTCATCTGCAATGGTTGATGAGTGATTATTTTTACATTTTCTCCATCTTACCACTGGAGTCTAATACGTGCAGTCTTTTGTACCCAGTCAGCTATCAAGGGGTTAATTTATTTTCTAAGTCAATGAGGAAATACATTTCTGTTTGTTCGGACAGAAAGACATTTGTAGATGATGCTGACATTGGAAACTTCTACTACAAGATATTGTGCAATAAAGAGAGAGCTAATCAGCTCAGTCCTAAGGGGACATTGCGCGGGAGGTGGGCTTGGTTGGAATAGTACCCAGGTTTAACATTGTAATTACACATTTTTTGTAAAATGATAATAAAACAGCTTTAACGCTCATTAAGAATAAATAGGATTTTATTTTGTAAGAAGGCAAAAGGCAGAGATAACCATTAGCAAACAATCCCTGGAATGACCATTGGCAATTAATGAGTAGATCCCATACGTAAACATGACCTATGTATCATCTCTTTCGCCAAGGCAAGTGTGAAGTATGTTATCGGTACAAGACTTAATTCACCCTAAATTGGTGTTTGACATGAATATTGTAAATTATAATTAATACATTGAGATTTGAGATACTTTGAGATTTGTTTTTATTTACCATAGTGTTAATTTCATTACCAGTTTAGTTTATTATAGTGTTCTATGTTTACTAGTTGATGTTAATTTGTTTGATATTTCTTATATGTTTTATTTACTCTAGATGTCTTCTATAGTATATTGTAAGCTCTTCAGAGTTTGGATTCCAGATGTGTTGCATCAATTGTCTCATTGCACTATATTTATATATTTATTATAATAGGGTAGTCTTTTTTTCAATAACCAATGTCTGAATGTATATGTGAAAGTGAGCTCAAGGTCCAAATTCCATATTTTTTATGGTTTTACACAAAATGTTTTAATATAAGAGCATTCAGAATGGAGCAGGAAGGACATCTGAATAGTGAGGGTGACTCACTGTGTCACAACAGGATGGACTGGGATTTTTGAGGGAGGCCATTACTCCAGCCACATAATGACTCCTATCAGGACTGCCTTCTGTTAATATGTGGTTGTGGGATGGGAAACTGTAACTTGTCTGACCAACCTGTGCAGGGACTGGGCTCAGTAGTTGTTTTAGTTATTTCACATGTTATGTTGGTTACTGTATGTTATGCTGTATGTTCATTTATCACCAGTTCATGGGGGGTTCATGAGGGGTTAACTGACAGCCCTATTAAATTGTGTTCCAGCCAATTGAACATGGCTCTATATAAGCACATAGCATATTTTTTTACAGAAGTTTTTAGTTGATGAAGACCTTGCTTTTGGATATATGTCTACTAACTAAAAACTTATGTACAAAAATATGCTCTGTGCTTATATAGAGCCCTTTTCAATTTGCTGAATCACAATTTAATGTGGCTGTATATATGTAACTAAGATATTAATTAGGCACAATGGGCCTCATTCAATTGAGATTCTGCCAATTGAATAGGGCTATAGAGCACACACAGAGCATATTTTGTTTACAGAAGTTTTTAGTTAGTGAAGACCTTGCTTTTGGATAGAAGTTCACAAACTAAAAACTTCTGTAAAAAATATGCTGTATGCTTATTTAGAGCCCTATTCAATTGGCCAAATCACATTTGAATGAGGCACTATGTGTAGTAATAATAAATAAATATATACTGGGAGAGAAAGGGAGGGAAGTGATCTTAGATTATTTTCTGAAATAACTCCAGAACAGGAGAGCCAGGCTGATGATGTAAAAAAGGCCCTGAAAGTATGATAGGAAATTGCTTGAGGGAGAGAAATGAAGCTATCTTGCATTTAGTCATCACAAATGATATTGATATAGTATCAAATGTTGAAATAGGGCAACCTTTGGAAAAAAGTGATCACAACACAGTCTCATTTAAGATTGAATTAAAAAAACTAAATTTTAAGGGTCCAACAAAAACGCTTAATTTTAAAAGGGCAGATTTGAATGGTCTAAGGGCAGCAATACAAAGTATAGACTGGGACAGAGTACTGATAGGTAAAAACACTGAACATAAATGGACAACATTTAAATCCTTACTAAATATACATACACATCGGCATATACAGTGTGGGAATAAAAGTAAAAGGAGTAAATCCCATCCAATGTGGCTTAACAATAATTTAAAGATCAAGATAAGGAGTAAAAAGAAGATATTTAAAAAAAAAAGTTGTAAGGGGGTCACAAAAGGGCAGATTTTAATGGTCCAAAGGCATCAATACAAAATATAGGGCCTCATTCTATTATCGGCCGTAAATCGGCCGTAAGGCTGCGATTCCTTGCGGGGGTTCTGTTAACTCGCAATTCTATTATACGGCCCCGCAAGGATCTCCTCTTACGGCCTGCCGTAAATCTTGCAACCGGCCGTAAGCTCAAATTTTTTTTAAGTCAAAAATAAATTCAAGACAGCACTGTACAGCTCTGTAAATGCTAGGGATCATATTGGGGGACATGAGGATTAAAAGTAACCCCCTCTCAAGCTTGCACATCAGCCCAAATACGAGTTTACATTAACTGTTTATTGTCAGGCCGCAGCGTGGCCAGGTCTGAGGTGCTCCAAGCTCTCGGGACTTTTTACATGGATATTTGACATATATTAAAAAAAAATATTTTACGGATTTGAGTATAGGGGAAATTTGTGCTATTTTTGCTAACACCTAAAATCACTTTATAGTCTTCTCAAAGTGCAGGATGGCTTTATTTGGGCTATATTTCGTGCTTAATTGGTGCTAGCGGGACCTCTTTCCTGCAAGTAAGCTGCGGCTCGCTTTTAGCCTTGCAGAGAGGCTTACCGGAGCAATAGAATAGCAACCAGGCTTTTCTTGCGGCCGAAACTCTTGCGGCCGTTTTAGATCAAAGGCTTTCCTCCGGCGCGTGCGGCCGCAAGAGATAGCAAGGCGCCGGCCGCAAGCCTGTCGGAGTCCCCGGCCGGAGGGGAATAGAATAGCAGAATAGCTTGCGACCGGTCCTTGCGGCCCCGCAGCGCCTACGGCCGCTAATAGAACGAGGCCCATAGACTGGCACAAAGAACTGGTGGGTAAAAATACTGAACGTAAATGGACAAAATTCAAATCCTTACTAAATATCCATACTTATCGCCATATACCCTGTGGAAATAAAAGGAGTAAATCATATCCCATACGGTTTATCAATTACTTAAAGTTCAAGATACAGCATAAAAAAGGTTTTTAAAACTATACATAAAAGAGGGGACAGAGTTTGCTTTACGTGAGTACAGAAAAATCAAAAAAGGCAGTAAAAGAGCTATTAGACTGGCTAAAATTGAAAATGAAAAGTTAGTTGCAACGGAGAGTAAGACAAACCCTAAAATGTTTTTTTATTATATTAATGAGAAGGTGAGAAAGGCAGTCTGACAATTAGTGACAGGAAAAGGCAGATGAGCTAAATAGATTATTTTCTTCGGTAGACACAAGGTACCAGTAGTTAGGACACTACAACATAATGGGGCTACACTACCGTCACCAAATAATTGGTTAACACAGGAAGAAATCCAAAAGAGGTTGAAAAAAAATAAATGTTAATAAAGCCCCAGTTCCTGATGGAATACATCCAAGGGTACTGAGGGAACCGGAATCTGTAATTGACAAACCATTATATTTAATTTTTCAAAATTCACTCAGCACAGGGTCTCTACCAGATGACTGGAGAAAAGCTGATGTGATACCTATATTTAAGAAGGGAGCAAGAGCAAATGCAGGAAAGTATAGACCTGTAAGCCTCACTTCTGTAGTGGGACAGCTTTAGAAATGTTAATAAGGGATAATAAACAAGAATATGTCTATTTGAACAAGAGTCAACATGGATTTCTGTGTTATAGGTCATGCCAAAAAAAACTAATTAGTTTCTATGAGGAGGTTAGTAGGAACTTGGATCAAGGCAACTCAGTGGATGTAGTCTTTTTGGATTTTGCAAAGGCTTTTGATACAGTGCCACATGGGAGACTAAGGTACAAACTAAGAGATACTGGAATTGCACTAAATATCTGCTCATAACATTTTTACTAATGACTTAGAAATCGGACTGTCTCAATTTTTCCTGATGACACGAAGTTGTGCAAGGTAATTACATCAGAAAATGATGTACTTTCCCTCCAACGGATTTGCATAGAGATATGGGCAACTAAATGATTTAATATGAATAAATGTAAAGTTATGCATTTAGGAATCTTTATCTTAATGGAGCAAATCTAGGGGTATCAGATATTGAAAGGAATTTGGAAGTGCCTACTACCTACGTAACAGTGCTTATTGCCAAGCAGCAGCTGCAAAGGCAAATAAAAAATTAGCATGTATTAAGAAGGGTATAGAAACAAAGGAAGCAAATATAATTCTGCCACTTTACAAATCCCTAGTACGCCCTCATTTGGAATATGGAGAACAATTTTGGGCACCACTTCATAAAAAGCACGTTTTAGAGCTGGAAAAAGTACAAAGAAGGGCAACAAAATGAATAATGGAAATGGTGGGGCTAAGCTTTGAAGTAAGACTAACCAAAATAAACTGATTTTATCTATAAAAAGGTGCTTAAGAGGGGATATGATGACCTTATATAAATACATCTAGGGTCAATACACAGCTTTCTCAAGTGCATTTTTTGTGCCAAGAGGTTTTCAATAGTGATGTCGCGAACATAAAATTTTCGGTTCGCAAATCGCGAACGCGAACTGCCGCAAATGTTCGTGAACCGGCAAACCCGGCGAACCGCCATAGACTTCAATGGGCAGGCGGATTTTAAAACCCACAGGCACTCTTTCTGGCCACAATAGTGATGGGAAAGTTGTTTCAAGGGGACTAACACCTGGACTGTGGCATGCCGGAGGTGGATCCATGGCAAAACTTCCACGGAAAATTACATTGTTGATGCAGAGTCTGGTTTTAAGCCATAAAGGGCATAAATTATCTAACATTCCTAAATTGTTTGGAATAACATGCTTTAAAACATCAGGTATGATGTTGTATCGATCAGTTAGTGTAAGGGTTACACCCGCTTCACAGTAACAGACCAATCTCCCTGTTTAATGCACCGCAAACAACCTCAAACAGTCCATTTGCACAACCGCAAACTCCCCATTTGCACAAGGTTGGATACCAAGCTAGACATGTCTGTTCCTTGTCCTCACTGATGTCATTGAAGGTCTCTTCCTCCACCCAGCCACCAAGGATGCCCGAAAGGTGACAACAAGCCCCCTGGGAGGCCTGCTGTGTTTGGTCTTCCACCTCCTCAAAGCCACCTTCCTCCTCTGACTCCTCTTCTTCAGACTCCTCTCACTGCGTTGACTCTCTCTGCATTATTATAAGGTGTGTTAAGTAGTACTACTCTTATCAGTTTAATACCTGTTACAGCACCTATCAGGGGGCGTGTATAAGGCCTGGATTTTTGGAACCGGGAGATGGAAAAAGATGCTTGGTTGGTCGTATCACTTCAAATTTGGGGCGCTTTGTGACGTTAGCTTCTTACGCTCAAACATGTCCTTTACATGCACCTGACTATGGGCAGATGAGCAGGAACTGCTCAAGGCGAGAGATGGAGTGGCGGATGGTTGAGAGGGGGCAAGGAGGACAGCAGTGGTTGATGTGGCTGATGATGCTGGACCAGGAGGAGGATGGCGGCTTTGAGTTTGTGTGCTGTTTGTACTCATGTGTTGGTCTGGTCACCCAAACATTAGGTCTCAACCTGTAGAGGATAAGGGAACCAGGCTACTCTAGACCTCATTCATCATTACAGGTTTTGACAGAGTGGTACTATGTTTGCAAGCTACTATGACAACAGATATGAGTGGCACTGTGCACTTGCAGAAGTTATATCATCCTCATCTTCCTACCCTGTATCTCTTTACCCCCTCCCTCATCATCCTCCCCTGTGTCTCTTTCCACCCTTCCTCATCACCCTCCCCTGTGTCTCATCCCCCCTCCCTCATCATCCTCCCACCTCCCTCATCATCCCCTGCTGTATCTCTTTACCCCCTCCCTCATCCTCCTCCTCTGTGTCTCTTCCCCCCTCCATCATCATCCTCCCCTGTGTCTCTTTCCCCCCTCCCTCATCATCTTCCCCTTTGTCTCTCCCCCCCCTCCCTCATCATCTTCCCCTGTGTCTCTTTTCCCCCTCCCTCATCATCCTCACCTGTGTCTCTTTGCCCCCTTCCTCATCACCCTCCCCTGTGTCTCATCCCCTCTCCCTCATCATCCTCCCACCTCCCACATCATCCTCCCCTGTATCTCTTTACCCCCTCCCTCATCATCCTCCCCTGTGTCTCTTCCCCCCCTCCCTCATCATCCTCCCCTGTGTCTCTTTCCCCCTTCCTCATCACCCTCCCCTGTGTCTCATCCCCCCTCCCTCATCATCCTCCCACCTCCCTCATCATCCTCCCCTGTATCTCTTTCCCCCCTCCCTCATCATCCTCCCCTGTGTCTCTTTTCCCCCTCCCTCATCATCTTCCCCTTTGTCTCTTCCCCCTCTCCCTCATCATCCTCCCCTGTGCCTCTTTTCCCCCTCCCTCATCATCTTCCCCTTTGTCTCTTCCCCCCTCCCTCCTCATCCTCCCCTGTGTCTCTTTCCCCCCTCCCTCATCATCTTCCCCTTTGTCTCTTTTCCCCCTCTCTCATCATCTTCCCCTTTGTCTCTTCCCCCTTTCCCTCATCATCCTCCCCTGTGTTTCTTTGCCCCCTTCCTCATCACCCTACCCTGTGTCTCATCCCACCTCCCTCATCATCCTCCCACATCATCCTCCCCTGTATCTCTTTACCCCCTCCCTCATCATCCTCCCCTGTGTCTCTTCACCCCCTCCCTCATCATCCTCCCCTGTGTCTCTTTCCCCCCTTCCTCATCACCCTCCCCTGTGTCTCATCCCCCCTCCCTCATCATCCTCCCACCTCCTTCATCATCCTCCCCTGTATCTCTTTCCCCCCTCCCTCATCATCCTCCCCTGTGTCTCTTTTCCCCCTCCCTCATCATCTTCCCCTTTGTCTCTCCCCCCCCTCCCTCATCATCCTCCCCTATGTCTCTTTTACCCCTCCCTCATCATCTTCCCCTTTGTCTCTTCCCCCCCCCACATCATCCTCCCCTGTATCTCTTTACCCCCTCCCTCATCATCCTCCCCTGTGTCTCTTTCCCCCCTTCCTCATCACCCTCCCCTGTGTCTCATCCCCCCTCCCTCATCATCCTCCCACCTCCCTCATCACCCTCCCCTGTATCTCTTCCCCCCTCCCTCATCATCCTCCCCTGTGTCTCTTTTCCCCCTCCCTCATCATCTTCCCCTTTGTCTCTTCCCCCCTCCCTCATCATCCTCCCCTGTGTCTCTTTTCCCCCTCCCTCATCATCTTCCCCTTTGTCTCTTCCCCCCCTCCCTCATCATCCTCCCCTATGTCTCTTTTACCCCTCCCTCATCATCTTCCCCTTTGTCTCTTCCCCCCCCCACATCATCCTCCCCTGTATCTCTTTACCCCCTCCCTCATCATCCTCCCCTGTGTCTCTTTCCCCCCTTCCTCATCACCCTCCCCTGTGTCTCATCCCCCCTCCCTCATCATCCTCCCACCTCCCTCATCACCCTCCCCTGTATCTCTTCCCCCCTCCCTCATCATCCTCCCCTGTGTCTCTTTTCCCCCTCCCTCATCATCTTCCCCTTTGTCTCTTCCCCCCTCCCTCATCATCCTCCCCTGTGTCTCTTTTCCCCCTCCCTCATCATCTTCCCCTTTGTCTTTCCCCCCCTCCCTCATCACCCTCCCCTGTGTCTCTTTGCCCCCTTCCTCATCACCCTCCCCTGTGTCTCATCCCCCCTCCCTCATCATCCTCCCACCTCCCTCATCACCCTCCCCTGTATCTCTTCCCCCCTCCCTCATCATCCTCCCCTGTGTCTCTTTTCCCCCTCCCTCATCATCTTCCCCTTTGTCTCTTCCCCCCTCCCTCATCATCCTCCCCTGTGTCTCTTTTCCCCCTCCCTCATCATCTTCCCCTTTGTCTTTCCCCCCTCCCTCATCACCCTCCCCTGTGTCTCTTTGCCCCCTCCCTCATCATCTTCCCCTTTGTCTCTTCCCCCCCTCCCTCATCATCCTCCCCTGTGTCTCTTTGCCCCCTTCCTCATCACCCTCCCCTGTGTCTCAAGGGGTGTTAGGGATAAGGGTGAGGGGGTTAGGGTGAGGGCTGTTAGGGATAAGTGTAAGGGGTGTTAGGGTGAGGCATGTTAGGAATAAGTGTGAGGGGTGTTAAATCTTAGGGATAAGTGTGAGGGGTGTTACGGTTAGGGTGAGTGTGATAGGGATAAGTGTGAGGGGTGTTAGGGTTAGGGGTGTTAGGGTTACGTGTTAGGGTGAGGGGTGTTAGGGATAAGTGTGAGGGGTGTTAGGGATAGGTGTTAGCGTGAGGGGTGTTAGGGTTAGGTGTTAGGGTTAGGGGTGTTAGGTATAGGTGTTAGGGAGAGGGGTGTTAGGGATAAGTGTGAGGGGTGTTAGGGTTAGGGGTGTTAGGGATAAGTGTGAGGGGTGTTAGGGTTAGGGTGAAGGGTGTTAGGGATAGGTGTTAGGGTTAGGGGTTTTAGGGATAAGTGTGAGGGGTGTTAGGGATAGGTGTTAGGGTGAGGGGTGTTAGGGATAAGTGTGAGGGGTGTTAGGGATAAGTGTGAGGGGTGTTAGGGTTAGGGTGAGGGGTGTTAGGGATAGGTGTTAGGGTGAGTGGTGTTAGGGATAAGTGTGAGGGTTGTTAGGGTTAGGTGTTAGGGATAAGTGTGATGGGTGTTAGGGTTCGAGTGAGGGGTGTTAGGGTTAGGTGTTAGGGTGAGGGGTGTTAGGGATAAGTGTGAGGGGTGTTAGGGATAAGTGTGAGGGGTGTTAGGGTTAGGGCGAGGGGTGTTAGGGTTAGGGTGAGGGGTGTTAGGGATAATTGTGAGGGGTGTTAGGGTTAGGGTGAGGGGTGTTAGGGATAGGTGTTAGGGTGAGGGGTGTTAGGGACAAGTGTGAGGGGTGTTAGGGTTAGGTGTTAGGTTGATGGGTGTTATGGATAAGTGTGAGGGGTGTTAGGGTTGGGTGCTAAGGTGAGGGGAGGATGATAATGGGGGGAAGAGACACAGGGGTGTCCTTGCAGCAGAGATCAAAAGAGTCCTTCAGGACTGTATTGCACACTGTGTACAGTAGCCTAGCTATGGTTTTCCCTATTGATGCAGTATCACCTACACTCAGCCTCCTCTCAGTAACACTACAAGTTAGTTATGATTCCAAAATGGCTGCTGTCCATGATTTAGAAGGCTCTGGAAGGGAGTGTATGCTGCTGATTGGCTGGAATGTGTCTGCTGACTGTGACATGCAGGGTCAAAGTTTGCTCAATGATAAAGTATAGGGGGCGGGTCAAATCTTGCATATGTTCGCAGTTCGCCGCGAACACGAACATGCTATGTTTGCCGGGAACAGTTTGCCGGCGAACTATTTGTGACATCTCTAGTTTTAAACTGACAAGAGGACATCCTTTGATGTTAGAAGTAAAAACATTCCACCTTAAAGTAAGAAAAGGGTTCTTCACAGTAAAGGTGGTTAAACTGGGGAATTCTCTATCATAGGAAGTGGTGACAGCAGATTCTTTAGATAACTTTAAAAATGGAATGAATATAGTTTGTATTAAAAACGGCATTCAGGGTTATCCTTGATAACTATAGAAGGAGTATTGATCAAGGGAGGAGTCAAATTGCTAGTCTCAATTGCTAGGGTCATGGAGGAACTTTTTTTCCCCCATATCGAGACACTTTGCAAAGTTTCAATGTTTTTTTTTTCTGTTTCACTTTATCTGGATTAATCAACAAGTAATTAACAATTAATACACATGTCAAAAAAGTCAGAAGAGATCTAAAAAGGTTGAACTTGATGGACTAAAAGTAATTTTTTAACCTCAATTACTATGTAATTATCTAACTTTGTAAAAAATATTTTTGAGTGAGAAATAAGTATGGTCATTTTTGTTTGGATCATGTTTTTTCACATAATAAGTAAAGTAGATCCTCAGTTCACAAGAATGCACTAAAATAAATACTATTTGCTATTTCCATCCAGTCACAAAGATTAAAAATTAGGCTTTAGGTAAAAATTAGGAGGGGGTACAGTGACTGTCAGTAAATCCAAGTAAATAGATATGTGTCACATCAGATCCAGCACACAGCGTAGCTTTCAAATTACATATATCCAGAATAATATGTCTCAGCTGTTCCTGATGTGAACATAATGTTATCTCCAGTGATGTGTTACAGGCAATAAATACAGTGTCAGAGTCAGAAATGTCAGAAAACACAACAATATGTAATGGATAATGTTATATGAAGAGACATGAGGTACCACCTTAGTAACAAGCTCCTCTAAAGAGGTTCATATAAGCATCTAGTAACCCCTGATATATATTAAAACATTTTTATATAGACAGCTAATTAACTGTCACTTCTTCACTATGGGGTATATGGGCCAATCTATCTGTTTATTACCGAACATGTTCAGTTACTCATTTCCTAATTGTGTTGAGAAGCCCTAAAGTATCTATTGTTGATTACAACACAAAAAGTTCCCCCAAAATATCCACTTTAAGGTATGAGAACTGTTCATGGCATTCAGATTGCCATCAGGTTACACATTCAATGAACTCTTGTGGTTTTTGTCTTGTGGTTTATATTAATTATAGTGCACATTGCATTTAATCAGAGGATTCATAGGAATCAACAGTACTGTAAACCCTGATTTATGTGGCTTTATATGAATTGACTTGGAGATGTGCTCCTGTGGGCAGATTGAGATAATTCTGTTCTATGAAGCCCTCTTGTCGGACCTGGTCATCAGCTTAAATATTATGAAAATTAAATAAAAAGATGAATACATAAATATCAGTAGCAAGGATTCTATATGCTAATTTACATCATGAATAAAGAAACCTAAAGAGATGTGTTTTTGTCCTTTTATTAATTCAATACAATGTGTTATAGAGGGGAATACTTAAAAGCTAACTGAACCTCTTGATCCTCAGTGTCAGATCATGAAACAAATCAGTAGTGGGGGCAATCGACCAACCAACAGCATCCCACGTGACAATGGGACAGACTTGGCTGCAATTATTATTCATTACTAATTATTAATTATTAATTATTATTCATTATTAAGTACCAACACATTCAGTAGAGCTATACGTTACATCCAACTTGTAATAATGCATATTTATAGTCACAGACATAGATCTGGGCTCAGCTATTGAGAGTTTACAATCCACAAGAGTCAGAGCAATGGAATAGTATAAAACAAGCAATCAACATTAGTAGCTATGTAAGTCATCAGCACAAAATCATTCTTAGAAAAAATATTATCAGTTTATGCTTGTGATGACTCAAAGGTGCCAGTTGTATAATCTTGGAAGAGCTGAACAATGACATGAACTCTGTATAGAGCCCCATCTCCATATGGGATATAATAGGGAAATGTCACAAAAAATATTTCTCTCTGCAAACAAAAAACACAATAAACACAAGAGCTCACAGATGGAAATGATTTGATTACTCAACAATTCTCTCTGGCTGATAAGTACTTGTTCATTTCTTTGTTTTTAGAATGTTTCTGACATACTATGCAAGATTAAGACATCACTCCAACTATTAAATGGAAGAGAGACAGAGAAATGTGACAAAGACAAAGACACTCAGAGAGAATTACAACGTAGCTTGGGAAGTGCAGGGAGGGCACCCCCAGTCTGTGAGCTGGTTATTGGAGGTTTTGGTGGAAAAGAAAGTTGTGACCCTTCCTCTCAATGGCTGTATATGAGGTAGGTAGGTGCCTGTAGGATCGATAAAAAAAGCCAAAGAAATATATGTAGGTGCACCAATAATTAAGGGTTTCCTCTGCTCTAAAAAATAGGATTCCCCTTTTACCCCATGCTTCTGCCCATAGCAGGGGCCCACACTTGGTTGTTTTGCACCTCCTGCACTAGCAGTAGCCCTGCCCCAATGTTAGATCCTAATCCACCACCATCTCTATTGTACCATTAGATCAATTGTTATTATTTACCTTCAGTCTATTGAACAGAGTTTGCAGTAACTGTTGTGAAGGTTTCTTGGTATGAAATTACATGAAGTCAAAGGTCCAAAATGAGAACATTTTTAAAAAAATAACTATAATTTACTATACGTTTACTATACATTTGAAGAATGCTAATTATGGTCTGTTTATAGAATAATAAAATGTCATCTTCCAATTTCTCATTGCTAATTATAACAGGAAAAAAAATGCGGCTTATTTCAGTTCAGCATTTCGCATGTAAATAAGTCTGTATATGCAGATCTATTAATCCCTTTATTATTTATATTACAATGCAGTGAGATCTAAGCAGCATTAAACCTGTAACCCATTTCCAGGCTGCACCTTTTTACCTGAATCCGGAACATGAAGAGAAGGAAATATTATCAGCAAACTCAGAGCAATGATTCACAAATCAGTAACGCTGGGTACGGCTGGCAAGTGACAGGAAGCTGCAGCAGAGCAGGATAATAATACCCCAGATAGAGAGTATACAGGAATATTTGTGTGAGTCAGTACAGTGTGGGAATGAGATTCAGATATACAGGGCAGAGGTATAATGCAAAAGTACAAATATAGGATAGAGGAATAATGGGAAAGTACAAATACATGGTAGAGGAATAACAGGAAAGTAGAAATAGAGGATAGATGAATAACAGGAAAATAGAAATACAGGCAGAGGAATAATGGGAAAGTAGAAATACAGGCAGAGGAATAATGGGAAAGTACAAATACAGGGCAGAGGAATAATGGGAAAGTACAAATACAGGGCAGAGGAATAATGGGAAAGTAGCAGATACATGACTAATGTTTTGTACCAAAAACTCTTAATCATAATAAAGTGTAAAACTATGAAGACACAATGCTCTTCTGAAGAAACTCAATTATATAGTGGTATAAATATATATTGGAAAAAGATCCATGAAAAATGAAATTGTTCAAGGAAAATAGAATGTGGTCACAGCCCTGCCTGCCCCAACGATGGACTCATCAGCGTCTCTGACTGAATGGAGGTAGTAACTATCAATTGTGATAGACAAGGAAAAGAAACCGCAAACTATAACTAAATAGTTACACAAATACTAACATGTACAGCATCAGAAATGGTCAGTGACATATGCTAAACCACTATATCTAAAGTATTTCCTGAAAAAAAAATAACAGAGATGTTTTCTAGCACTTTAAAAATTTTGCTGAATAAAAGGACCAGGAATGGAGATTCCAGATAGATAACATGTTGTAGTTGGCTTTACACTATAACCTGTAGTTCTCTTGATTATTTCTGTATGTGCATCCAAGAGTGGAGTGAATATAAAATAAGAGAGTGAAGCTGAACTGAAAAGGAAAAAATATTGAGGAGTGATTGGAACTTGGGAATAAAGAGAGGAGAAGAGGATTGCAGAGGAAGAGCAATGAATAATGAAAGAAGACGGATAAGTGGATCATGAATGTACAGGAAAGAGAATTAATAGGAAGAAGTGGAGTGATAAGGATTATACCCAGCGTCCAATTATGACATTTCTGCAGTTTCCTATGTAAGAAAAACATTAATCTCAATTGTTTCATCTTTATCTGTCCTGATGTTCCTAACCATCATGTGGCCTTTATTCATTTTTTTTTATAACTTTAATTTGGAGAAATATCACTTGCACTAGAACATTTATCATTGTTTGGGGCAGATTGAAGTCTCACGAATCAATGATTAATAAATGATATCCACTGCCATTCTCACCAAGATACTGCTCATAGGGATAAATGTTATCAATATCTAGTACTTTGTATTTGTGGACTTGCAGAAAATGGGAATTAATAGACGTCGTGGCACTTGTAGAATCATTTTGTGCACAGTCTTTTGGTAATATAACTGTACGTGATATTTTTATATGTTTTCTTAAATGTAGGTAATATACAAACATCAGTACAAATATGGATTGCTTTTATATACATTTGATATCATATCTTATTTTGCTCTGTTCAACTCAATGATGTCCAAAAAACAAATAAAATTTAACCATAGTAAAACAATGTCATCACATTTATTTTAATAAATAAATATATGATGTCACATTTTGGATCACAGAAAACTGTTGAGACAAAAAAGTGCCACATGGGAGAGGATCCAGCATTAGTGGAATTAAGTTATAAATAATGCTTCTTAAAAAGTGGCTATTCCTGTATCCTATTGTCAGCTGCTTTTCACATGAAGTCACATTATTTTGCTGGCTTACATCTGTGACCCTCCGCAGAAGACTGAGTGACCCCAAAGTCACCCCCTGGATTGCTGGTAGTTGTGATGTTTCTTTTACCTGAAACTGATTATGGACCTAGTAACAAACAGACTACATCTCTCATCATCCTATATAAAGGGAAGTGTGTAGAACAGCAGCATAAATCAGCCAATCATAGAGGAGCTTTGTATTCCTTCCGTGAGGTACTCCGTACTTCTCGTATGCAGCTCTGTGTAGTTTTCAAAAACATGTTTTGCATATTTTCTATGCTGCAACATGGCTCCCCATAAAATAACTCAACTCAGACTACTGTGTCTACTGTGAGTTTGGTTTTAATGAAGCATAAAGAAAAAGTATATACATTTTTCAGATTTCTACCAGTGAACGACTACTGGTACATTCACAAAGTTTGTATCCTATATATCCAATGAACTGTGTTGTATCCAAATATTCCAGTTTCACTATATACATCCCTGCTGCTGCTCAAGGATGGCGGCAAACTAAAGAATAGAGCTGCTTATATTGATCTTTATTTTCAAAACCTATTGAAAGCTGGATCAGTGGACATTAAAGGGTCACTTAATCTAGTATAATTTGGACCAGATCACAGTAAAGACCTCCAAAAAACATGTTGAAATATTTTTTTTAATTTTTTAAATAGATGCATTTTTCACAAAAAAATCAAAAAAATCAATCTATTGTAGTGAGCAAAAGTAAAAAAAAAAGTTAACCATTAAATAATACATCTGTGCAGAGGTTGGCCTGTTGGAACCACCGAAATAGGTCAGTTGAGTGTTAACTGCTTTGTGAATTCCTGAGTTCAGACATACGCTGCTATAAGTTCTCAATGTGAAGATCATTAACAGTGAGGAAAATGGTCCTTTAAATTTACTCTTTGGGTTTCTGGAGATGGGAATTTTTTTTATTACTTTATAGCCAAGAAAACACTGAAACATGTAACTATTATACCATCATACAAAGCTAATAAAAAGTCTGGAAAAGAGTGTTACCTTTGTACAAAACACGTACAATATATAAGAGCAAGGAGTGCTGCGAGGCTTCAGATGTAACTGGCACCTCCTGATGTACTAATTGCTCTCTAATATCACATTATGGAGTTAATCACAGAGCCATCTAGACCTCAGTGTCACGACTGATTGAAAGGAACCTGCAATCCATGAGAAGGAGCTTCAGCTACTGATCAACATCTTCTACAGCAAAGTGATCAATGTATGAGAACAATCCAGATCTAAGTCATCCCAAATGTAAATATCTCCTAGTTTCTCCATAATTAACAGAAGTAAAAATGTTTCACACAAATCCTAAATCTTCTCTGTTGGCAACAGCCTGAATATATTACCAGGCGAGATTTAACTCATCCCTGGCTGTTTAGTACATTGCAGACTGGTGTCTGCCAGTCTATAATTATTAGATACATTATACAAACAATAGACAAATAGTATATTTACAATACAAAAGTATAAATAATTTTTTTAAACATAAAGAGAGATGTTGCTACTATATATTTGCATAGATTTATAAATTAATTTGAGCTTGAGTAGTCGAAAAGGAACAATGTTCCCTAACACTTTAAACATACTTAGGCTAACATTTCCAGAGTTGACAGCATCCAAGAAAAACATGTATAAGGTTTAGCCAAATGGGAGCTGAAAAAACTGCATGCAATCACTGATACAGATGAATATGAAAATATCACATGACATTTATCTGCATATATTTAAAACATTATGGACTGCAATCTATCAGTGATCCTTTAATATTGTGCTCTAACATTTAGGAGTTCAGCGTGCTTTTAAACTAGAAATGTAAACATAATTACTATACTTGCTAGGACTCCTATCCAAGATAATCCTGAATGACCATTTTATTTAAAAAATATATCCAATTCCTTTTAAAAGTTATGTATCGAATCTGCTGTCACCACCTCCTTTGGTAGAGAATTCCACAGATTAACCACCCTTACGGTGAAGAACCCTTTTCTTTCTTTAAGGTGAAATCTTTCTACTTCAAATCTCAAAGGATATCCCCTTGTCAGTTGAAAACCTCTGGGCACAAAAAGTCATTTCACATGGCAAAGTCTTGTATTGACCCTGGCTATATTTATGTAAGATAATCACATCCCCTCTTAGATGCTTTTTTTCTAGAGAAAATAATCTCAATTTGGTTAGAATTTCTTCATAACTTAGCCCCTCCATTCCCCTTATTTGTTTTGTTGCCTTTTTCTGTACCTTTTCCAGCTCTAAAATGTCATTTTTATGTAGTCGTGCCCAAAATGGTACTCTGTACAAATTCCTAATACGCCCTCATTTGGAATATAGATACAGAATTGTATTTGCTTCCCTTGCTTCTATACCTTTCTTAATACATGCTAATATTGTATTTGCCTTTGCAGTTGCTGCTTGGCATTGAGCACTGTTACTTAGGTGGTTGTCCACAAGTACTCCCAAATCCATTTCAATTCCCGATACACCTAGATTTGCTCCATTTAGAATATAAATTACATGGCTATTTTCCCTTCCCAGACGCATAACTTTACATTTATACTTATTAAATCTCATCTGCCATCTAGTCGCCCATTTCTCTATTTTATGCAAATCCCTTTGGAGGGAAAGCACATCATTATCTGATGTAATTACCTTGCACAAATTAGTGTCATCAGCAAAAACATATTTAGCTCATCTGCCTTTTCTTGGTCACTAATTATTAGACAGCCTGTGTCACATTGTAATGTTCCTATAGCTTCCTTCCTCACCTTCCCATTAATATATTTAAAAAATATTTTAGGGTTAGTTTTACTCTCTTTTACAACTACTTTTCATTTTCTATTTTAGCTAGTCTAATAGCCCTTTTGCAAGCCTTATTGATGTCTTTGTACTTACGTAAAGCAGTCTCTGCACCCTCTTGTTTGTATAATTTAAATGCTGTTTTTTACACCTCATCTTGATCCTTAAATCATTGTTAAGCCACATGGGTTGTGATTTACTCCTTCATCTTTTATTCCCACATGGTATATGCCGATGTGTATGTATATTTAGTAATGATTTGAACGTTGTCCATTTATGTTCAGTATTTTTACCTATCAGTTATTTGTCCCAGTCTATTCTTTGTATTGCTGCCCTTAGACTGTCAAAATCTGCCCTTTTTAAAATTAATAGTTTTTGTTGGCCATTTACAGTTGGCCATTTACAGTTTTGTTTTTTTAATTAAATCTGAAATGACACTGTGTTGTGATCACTGTTTCCCAAAATTTTCCCTATTCCAACATTTGATATTATATCAATATTATTTGTGATGACTAAATCCAAGATAGCTTTATTTCTAGTAGGTTCTTGTATAACCTGGGCAAGATAATGATCCCTGAGTGTACTCAAGAACCTGCTCCCCTTAGCTGAACTGCTGGTCTCATTATCCAGTTTATTTCAGGGTAATTAAAATCTCCCATTATTAAAAATATGCTTAGCTGCATTTCCAATCTGTAACAATAATTGCAGTCACTCACATTCACTTATAGTTGGGGGATTTATAGCATACTCCAACCAATATTGTTGTGATTTACTCCTATTCCTTTTATTTTCACACAGTATATGCCGATGTGTATGTCTATTTAGTAATGATTTGAACATTGTCCATTTATGTTCAGTATCTTTACCTGCCAGTTCTCTGTCGTAGTCTATACTTTGTATCACTGCCCTTAGGCCATTAAAGTTTGCCCTTTTTAAATTAAGAGTTTTTGTTGGTTCCTTACAACTTTGTTTTTTTAATTCAATCTCAAATGAGACTGTGTTGTGATCACTGTTTCCCAACGGTTGCCCTATTTTAACATTTGATATTATATCAATATTACTTGTGATGACTACACCCAAGATGGCCTAATTTCTAGTAGGTTCTTGTATCACCTGGGCCAGATAATGATTCCTGAGTGTACTCAAGAACCTGCTACCCTTAGCTGAACTTCTGGTCTCATTTATCCAGTTAATTTCAGGATAGTTAAAACCTCCAATTCATACTTGCCCATGCTTAGCTGCATTTTCAATCTGTAGCAATAATTGCAATTCCTCACCTTCAATTATATTTTAAGGTTTATAGCATACTCCTACCAATATTCTTTTAAGTTTTGTACCTCCACTATTTAACTCAACCCACAAGAATTCAACATTATCACTAGTTCAGCATAAATATATTCTCTGACTATAGGCTTAAAATCCAGCTTACATACAGACAAATACTCTTCTGAAAATTAAATGGATTGAATAGACACAGTCCTAATTAAAGGGCCAACAATTTGCATACAATATTATTCATAATAAAAAATATATTGTTGGAAAGGTCTATAAACTAGAGGCAACTAACAAAAAATGACATAAGGTAAAACCTGAAGTAATGCAATGTTACATATATAAACACCCCACAGCACATGAATCAAATCATAAGCACCATTCAATGCAAAATGTACAATAATGTTTATCATATGGAGGTATTGTCCATTCTCAGATTGAGCACCTCTAATTGTGTTATTTATGCAAATTACCCTTAGGATTTTTCCCACCCTAAGGATATTAGAGGGAACCAGACGTGAACTCCTTGCTCACTGTGCCTTAGGGAGTTCAGCTGCACCTCACTGATGAGGCTCATAAAGGCAGAAATGCGTCTGGGGTTTGCTGTTTCTCCTGTTCAGGGAGAATTGCCTGGTATTTCTGGGCTGGGTCACTCTTTTGAGTTACACCAGACTGATATACTACAGGATATTTCTCCCTGAAAAGGGCACAAGTGAGCTAAAAGAGGTTGCTCTCTGCATAGGTAATCAAACCTATAGAACCAACCTACTTCAGGTATTGTCCATTCTCAGATTGAATACCTCTTATTTTTTTGTTGTTTATGCAAATGACCCTTAGGGTTTTTTCTCATCCTAAGGGTAATAGGGGGAACCAGACGTGGACTCCTTGCTCGCTCTGCCTTTTGCAGTAAAGCTGAACCTCACTGACGAGGCCCATAGAGGCTGAAACACATATGTGGTTTGCTGTTTCTCCTGTTCAGGGTAGAATTGCCTGCATTTTTGGGGCTGGGTTACTCTTTTAAATAAGATATGCAACAGGATATTTCTCCCTGTGAAAGGCACAAGTGAGCTAAAAGAGGTTGCTCTATGAATAGAGGAGTGAGGTCTGGATCTGTGCGTGGACACTGAGTCACTAAGACCGTTTCTATTATTTGTTTTCTATCTTTAATTGTAAAAGTATCCCTGTAGCAATTGATATATTGTATATTGGACTATCGAGACACTGAACATCGGGCCGTCTGGATTAAAAACACCAAGCGACATAAGGACGACAGGACAATATCTGTAAAACATCTCATATACAACGTGAATTGATATCATATTGAATGTGAGTGCAATGCCTTTAATTATTTGTCATAATAAACCTTGATGTACATACCTTATTATTGGTTTGGCTTTGTGCTTTCCCTCCCACCCCTCGTCTTGTTGTTTGGGCTTTTGGAGTACTTTGTGGTCAGTACTTGTCTGGAGGAAGTGGCATCACAACCAGGGTTGAACTTATTGGAGGACACACTTGCACGAGCCAACATTATATATATTTCATTGCACCGTCCTCTTTATATCGTTTGTGGAGCGATATAGACGTAGCAATCCCCCCTTTTGGTAAGTTGCTATTAATAGGAAGAGCAGCAGATGTGTGGGGAATAGAGATGTCACAGACAGTTCGCCTGCGGACTATTCGCAGCGATTTTGGCATGTTCGCGTTCGCAGCGGACGGCGAACACATGCGCTTTTCGGTTTGCCCCCTATACTTTATCATTGATGAAACTTTGACCCTGCACCTCACAGTCAGCAAACACATTCCAGCCAATCAGCAGCATACACTCCCTTCCAGAGCCTTCCATCTGAAAAACAGCATACATTTTAGAATCATTCTGAAGCTGCATTCGTTGTGAGAGGACAGATAGTGTAGCTGCTGGAGATTTAATCGGGAAATAGATAGCCAGGCTGTGTATTTAGCTTCCATTACAGACCTGAAGGACTCATCTGATATCTGCTGCAAGGACAGCAACCCAAAAATGCCTTTTGAGGGCTAGAACATAATTTATTTTATTTTATAATTTTTTTCTGTGTAATCTAATTGCATATGCCTGCCTACAGGCGTGTGCGTGAAGCCTATGGCATCTACTCTGCCAACTTTTGCCAGTGCACAATGATACGTCATATCTAGTGCAACCGTAGTGTACAGTGACATAAAACAACACTTTTTTGACTGTAATCGATTAAATATCAGTTGCAAGCCTACAGGCGTGTGTGGGAAGCCTATTGCATCTACTCTGCCAACTTTTGCCAGTGCACAGTGATACGTCATATCTGGTGCAACCGTAGTGTACAGTGACATAAAACAACACTTTTTGGACTGTAATCGATTGAATATCAGTTGCCTGCCTACAGCCGTGTGTGTGAGGCCTACAGCGCCTACTCTGACAACTTTTGCCAGTGCACAGTGACACTCATATCTGGTACAACCTAGTGTACAGTGAAATAAAAGAACCCTTTTTTTACTGTAATCGATTGAATATCAGTTGCCTGCCTACAGGCGTGTGTGTGAGGCCTACGCCTGTATCGAATATATAAGCCACTGAAAACTGTAATTCTGTTTGATTATTTTTCTCCCTTTTGAGTCTTGGTTGGGGAATTTTCACTTTCGTGGGGAGGTCGTCCCATTAAACTTCCTCTCTGATTATCTTTCATTCACCTAATTTCCTCACTTACAAACTTCAATCATTCTAGCCAGGTAGGTGTGGGGGGGAAAGGAAGGGCCGTGGAGGGGTTGTCTTGTAGGGGGAGATCTAGTGTAGAAATGAGATATCAGCGCAAGGGTTAATTAAAAGTGGTGTCCCAAATGGCCCATTTTGCGGGGTCCTGTTTTAACTGCAATCCAGTATTAAAATTTCTCTCTAATTCACGATTATGTCCCACCATAATCAAGATTTCAGCTAGTCTGGGAAGAGATTCTTTCCTCCAATTTCTTGCAATTGCGGTTTTAACAACTTGAAAAATTTGGGTCATAAACGCTATATTTTTTATTTCCATTTTAAGAGGAAACAAATTAAACAATGCCATCTGCGGTTCAGCTTTGATGTCTGTCTTGAGTATGTTGGATAGATATTCAAAACAATCCTCCCAAAGTGAAAGAGATGTAGGACATTTCCACCATATATGGTACATATCTGCTGAATTCCCGCAATTCCTCCAACATAGTTTAGTTTCTGGGTTAAATGATATGAAGTACATTTTGAAGGGGACCCAATACCATCTATTAAGAATTTTAAATTGGATTTCTCTCTGGTTTGCATTTTTCACAAACCTATTTAAAGATTTTAAAGCTTGTTGCCATGAGTCTTTGGATACCATTATGTGCATGTCTTTGGCCCAGAGATCCATAGGTTTAGTTATATCACTCTGTGTTTGTTTGTAGATTATCTCACTACACTTTGATATCAAGTGTCTAGTATTTTGAGACGATATCAATGTTTCAAAATTGTTTAAACTAAGTGGATTATTAACTTTAATTTTTTCTTTCAAAACTTGTATTAGTTTATATAAAGTAAACCATAATTTAGTTGAAATATTATATTTCTTCTTTAGCATTGTAATCTAATATTTTACCTTTGTCTTTATCTATAATATGACCCAATAGATATATTCCTTTATCTTTCCATTCTGGTTCTAGGAAAATATGATTTAAACGTGCTAATGTTGTCAGAGGAGTAAGTTCACTATATTTCTCTAGAAGTTTAAATTTATTATTCATTTTTATCCACTCTTTTACCATTTCAGTCAACACAGTTGCTCTAGGGTCAATATGAGATATAGCTAATTTTGGGGTAAATAAAAGAGCGTTGAGATCAATGGTGTTGAGCATATCGCTCAACACCTGATTTTCCGGATGATTGGAAAGAGGTTGACTCCACTTTATATATTGCGCTAGTTTAATTGCTTCCTGATAATGAGAAACCATTGGGTATGCTATGCCACGTTTTATAACTTTTCTACTCATCATATCCTTTTTCACTCTAATCTGACCCTTTTTATTAATATATCTATCTATCAACCTCTGGAATTTGGCCAACCATTGGCTTGTAATTGGAAAAGGGAATGATATTAATACATAATTGAGCTTAGGTAAAAAAGACATCTTGACAGATGCGATTCTGCCGGAGAATGAGATTTGATTGCCCGGCCAATTCTCAATAAGATCTTTAGATGTTTTATATAAGTTATTCAAGTTTAAATCCTGGATGCTTCTCAGGTCCAGGCTAAACTGAATTCCCAGATGTGTAAATCCTTTTGTATGAGCTAGCTGGTATTTGTCCATAAGGATCTCTACATCTTTTTCTAGAATATTAATGCTCAGGGCTTCGGACTTTCCTATATTTAATTTATAATTCGACACCTCACTATACTTAGCGATAATTTCCATCAGCGCCTTCATGGATAGATGAGGATGCTCCATATAGACGACTACATCATCCGCAAAGAGAGAGATCTTATATTCATTTTTGCCTATTCTAATTCCTTTGAACTTTGATGAAGTCCGGATAGCTATAGCAAGAGGTTCTAGGGTCAAGGCAAATAAAATAGGAGACAGCGGACAACCCTGACGGGTACCATTTGTTATCATAAAATAATCTGATTGTGCCCCCTTGCCCAATACCGATGCCGAAGGAGCATTGTATAAGGCAGCTATTGCCTTCAATGCGAAGGCGTCAAACCCATATCTAAGGAGGGTCTGCATCATAAAATCCCACCCTACCCTATCGAATGCTTTCTCGGCGTCCATTGATAGGAATAGAGTGGGAATACCTTTGTTCTTCGCTAAGGTGATTAAATTAATCAATTTATGGGAATTATCAGAACCCTGCCTCCCTGGGACAAAACCTGTTTGATCAGACATTATTAGTGTTTTGGAGATTTCTGTGAGTCTTAAGGCCAAAACTTTGGCATATATTTTGGTGTCTATATTCATAAGCGAGATTGGTCTAAAGTCTTTACAAGTATGTGCTTCCTTATTTTGTTTTGGGATAGTTATTATATTGGCTCTAAGCATCTCTGGAGGAAACTTTCCTGTGGTTTTAATTTCATTAAATGATGATACTATTATTGGCATTAAACCTTCCACTAGTTTTTTATAATAAGCTGTAGAAAAGCCATCTGGGCCTGGTGCTGTATGATTTTTTAAGTTCTTAATGACTCGACTAATTTCTGCTTCCGTTATCGGGCTGTTTAATACTTCCTTATCCGCCTTTGAAATTTCTGGAAAGTGGATTTGGTCTAAAAATGATGTTATATCTTTAGAATTTGGTGTTATAAAGTTTTCTTCCGAGCTTAAATTATACAAGGATTGATAAAATTTGGCAAATAAATCCGTAATTTCTTTAGGCTTAAATATTTTTTTACCCCGATTTTCCAGATAGTGGATATTATGTTTTTGGTAGTATTGCTTTTTAATTTTATTAGCAAGGTCTCTCCCTATTCGATTATCGAAGTGAAAAGATCTTTGTTGTAAACGCCACAAACAATAGTCTGAGCGTTTTTGGTTTATTTTATTAATTTCATTTCGTATTAATTTTATCTCTTGAGTAAGAGTGTCGTTTATTTTTATTTTATTGTCTTGTTCCAGTTGATACAATTTTACATATAATAGTCGTAGAGATGATCCTCTCTGTTTGACCCAAATACTTTTTAGCTTGATAACAATACCTCTTATGTATGCTTTCAATGTATTCCATATTGTTATATTTGAAGGCACTGAACACAGATTAATTTCCAAAAATGTTTTAATTTCTGCTCTAATAACATTTAATATTTTCTTATCTTCCATAATTTTGTCGTCCATTCTCCATGCCCTGCCAGAGTGAGCCGTTCTCATTTCCTGTAATAGGAGGGTAATTGGAGCATGGTCCGAGAAGGTTATTAATCCAATTTTAACTGATTTAATTGTGTTTAACAAAGACTCACTCACTAAGATATTGTCAATTCTTGAATACATCTTATGAGAACCAGAGTAATATGTATAATCTCTCTCAGTTGTATTTAAGAGGCGCCATGTATCATACAAATGGTTTCTCACCAATAATTTAGAGAAATCCTGAGATATTTTTTCTATATACTTATAATTTTTAGGAGATTTTTTGTAACTTCTATCCATCTGGGGATCCGGAGTCATATTAAAGTCTCCACCCAAAATTAGACCTCCCAAAGCGATCTTGTCCAGTTTCTTTAATACTCCCTTCAAGAAAGAGTTTTGTTTGTTATTTGGGGCATATACATTTACTATTGACATTTGTTGGCCATTTATCTCCCCTGCCCAAATAATATACCGACCATTACCGTCCAGAACCGCTACTTCTTCTTTTAATCTTAAGTTTTTATTAAACATCATTAACACTCCTCCTGAGTTTTTTTTTGGCAAGCATTAAATATATGTGGGAATTTATATTTAGCCAAATGAAATGTCTTACTCTTGTCCCAATGAGATTCTTGAATTAAGACAATATCTGGGTTAGTTTTTATCAACATTCTAGCAATGGAGGCTCTTTTTGATGGAGAATTTAGGCCCCTTACGTTGTAACTCACTATCTTCAACCCCGACATTCCCCTCCCCCCTCTGAATCCTCCCCCCTTCTCACCCTCTCACGCCTCCTGGCTACATCCACACTACCAGACTTACTACATTCTCTCCTAAAACCGAAGAGGTCTATTTCGTACATTCAAACCTCACCCCTTCAGAAGGGGATGCACTTCAGCCAACTATTTTCATAAACCTTGGGCATAAACGATGAAGGGATATGTGAAGTCCTCCATGGAGGTTCTTCCCACGCCCTTAAATCTTTGTTTTATCAAATTTCCCCTCTTTATCTTTCTCTTTCCCCCTTCCTCCCTTCTTACCCACTTTCTCTTTCATCCTCCTCCCTTTCTTTTTATCCAACTCAACTCGAGCATTTTAGACCGGGGTGATCTTTTTTTTTTAGCCTAACCCTTTAATGATTATTGTTATTACCAGAAAAAACTTCCTGTAGTAACTATACCCCTCTCTTCTCTCATCCTTTCTACCCTTTTCCCCTTTCTTTCTTCCCTTTTTCCTCCCTTTCCTCTTCCTTCCTTCCCTTTTTATCACTTTTTCTCTCTTTTTTTTTTTTAATCCTTTTTATTTTATGAGTTGTTTTAACCTTTATATTGTGTCAGAAGATAAATATACTATATTGGTGATTGTGCAAAATTACCGTAAAATTTAATTGTGTTCACATTTCTATTCGTATTCTAACATTCTCACTCTTATTAATTCGTTCATTAAATAACTCTGTTCTAAAACCCCCTTGTGCTCTTAATACCAGCCTGTGCTACTAACCATTGATTAGTTTTATGTGATCTTTAAAATTATTAATATTAAGACCATCAGTAGAACTTACATATTTACTTTTAGCTTGTCCCTTAAAGTCCTAAATGTGCAAATGACCATACAGTTACATATGTGACTATTTCTGGTGCATAAAAAAAAAAAAAAAAAATCTATAAATGATCTATGTGTTTCCAAAAAATCTAATGTTACTCAACAATTTATTATTTTAATGTGACATCAATAAAAATCTTTTTATAACAAAACAACTGTATATTAAACGTGTTTCATCATTAACCCTCTCATTGCATGATAAGCTTAAAGTGCATTCAAAAAAGTGCTGTGCAAAGAGAAAGACAATATAGTTCTCAAATATCTATAAATACACCTGAGAGTAGAACTTATTTCCTCCATAAGTCCTCACATTACATAATAGACTTTAAAGTTCATTAATTACCCATATGCTATGCATTTTCTTCCACAGAGAGGCAATGTATAATCTCAAACACCTTAAGAATTAACCAACCCATGATTTTTAAGGATATAATAGCCCTTACATCATAAAAGAAGAGGTGAGAAAAAAAAAAAAGGAAAAAAATAAAAGAAGAAAAAAAAACCCAGGGAAACAAAAAGGAGAGGGGAGGCCATTCGCAATTATGGGGATCTGCCGACCCAACCAGATAAAAATAGGGATGTCATTTCAAAAACCCCATTTACTAAATAGATCTTCACCCTCTTTATATGTTGTAATTTTATACCATCTGTTGTCTCTAAACATTGAGAGACCTATGGGAAAGACCCATTTATATGGAATTTCTTTTTCCCTCAGTTTCTGTGTAATAGAGAGAAATTGTTTTCTTTTATTTCTCGTGGATGAGGAGATGTCCGAGAATATTTTAATGTTCGAGTATGGAGGGTCAAAGCTTGTTTTCCCATAGCTGGCTCTTATTATTTGATTTTTCAATGGTAAATGATGGATTTTTACCATTATATCTCTAGGAGAATCTGCATCAATATTTTTCGGCTTGGAGAGCCTGTGAGCCGCGTCAAACTTAAACTTAATATCTACAAAATCCGACACTAAATATGAAAAAAATTTAGTGAGATATTGGTCCAGTTCATCCTTGGATATTTTTTCGTCAATGCCACGTATTTTCAGATTATTAATTCTTGATCTGTCTTCAAGTGAGTCCACCTTATTTTCCAATACTTTTATTTTCGCATCCATTATTTTGATGGTTTCTTTGGAAAAGGATTGTTCTTTTTTAATTGATTCACAGGTACTTTCCAATTCTGAAATTTTAGCTGTATTTTCTTGTGTTGTCTTGAAATTTAATAGAATTTGATTTTTGAATTCATCAAGGAATTTGTTTTGGAATCTCTCTAGGATTTTTTCCAATTTTCCAACAGTAAGGATTTCATCTTCCAAATTTACTGTATTTATGTCCGAGAAAGTGTCACCCGTGTTATCTCCATTTGCCTCTGTAGATTTATCACCTATTGGGGACGCCAATAGGGACAACTCCGTAGATTTTTGCGCCATTTTGGGCGAAAAAAATAGTTTGGATTTGGGCGGTGATCTTACTTTGTCCTTATTTTTGTTTTTTGGAGGCATTATGTAAACTTTTTCAAGAATCAAGTAGCTTATGTGATCCAAAGGAAATAGGTTAATGTAGACTGGGTGGATTTCCAATTCCAGTTCTTTATATGTATGGGCCTGGACAGAGTCTTTTGATTGGGAGTATTCTTCCCCTTTTATATATATAGGGCCTCATTCTATTAGCGGCCGCAGCCGTTGCGGGGCCGCAAGGACCGGCCGCAAGCTATTCTGCCATTCTATTCCCTTACGGCCGGGGATTCCGGCAGGCTTGCGGCCGGTGCCTTGCTATCTCTTGCGGCCGCTCGCGCCGGAGGAAAGCCTTTGATCTAAAACGGCCGCAAGAGATTTGCAATTCAATTGCTCCGGGAACCCTCTCTGCAAGGCTAAAAGCGAGCCGCAGCTTACTTGCAGGAAAGAGGTCTCGCTAGCACCAATTAAGCATATAAAATAGCTCAAATAAAGCCATCCTGCACTTTGAGAAGACTATAAAGGGATTTTAGGTGTTAGAAAAAATAGCACATAATTATCCTGTACTCAAATCCGTAAAATATTTTATTTTTAATATACGTAAAATATCCATGTAAAAAGACCAGAGTGCTTGGAGCACCTCAGACACGCCCACGCCGCAGCCGGAAAATAAACAGTTAATTTGAACTCGGGTTTGGGCAGATGTGCAAGCTTGAGAGTGGGTTTCTTTTAATCCTCATGTCCCCCAATATGATCCCTAGCATTTACAGAGCTGTACAGTGCAGGCTTGAATTTATATTTGAGTTTTTATATTTCTGAGATTACGGCCGGTTCCAAGATATGCGGCCGGCCGTAAAAGGAGATCCTTGCGGGGCCGTATAATAGAATCGCGAGTTAACAGAACCCCCGCAAGGAATCGCAGCCTTACGGCCGATTTACGGCCGATAATAGAATGAGGCCCATAGTGTCTTATATCCCAATTATAGGTATTTAAAGGATTGAAGCTAGGTCGCTTTCTTTTGATTGCTAGGGTCCTCCTCTAATGAATTAAGGAGCCTAGTCTTATCTTTTATTCCTTCATTCCTTGTAACCTTATCGATATTTCTACCTATGTAGGACAAACAATTTCCCCCTTCAATATCCGGCCTCTGTGTGTGGAAGCTCTGAGAACACTTGGTTTGCACTATTGCACTCCCCTTTTTTTTTCAGACCAAGACCCCGTTGTGTCTTATGGCGTTAATTGAGCCCATAGAGTTTTACTCCAAGTCTTTGCTTAATAAACATACCATGAGATCTTTATAGGACCTGTATATAAGTTTTGCCGAAAATGCTTTAGGGCAGTACAGTTATAGTTCAATCTTTATAAATAAGAGGTGCTCTATTAGAGCCTTACCCGACCTCAGGAATTGATGATGGTGTCAGCTCCTAGCTGGCGCGATGATAAAGAGAGGTCTAGGGTGTCCAGTGTTTGGACAGTAAAAGCTCCTTTGTGCAGGCCCTCAATCTGGCGCTCTTCCAACTGGTGTTTCCAGCTCCGACTCCCTGCTGTGCTTGACTTGCCTGCCTCCTGTGTTTCACCCGCATTTGTGCGCTCACACCACCCACGGGACTTCCAATACGGAGGCCAGCACTAGGTCAAGACGCAGGTGCTAGAGGCAAACACCGCCTCTGAGCGTTGTTATCCCGGCGGCGTTCGTCCACCCAGAAAAACTTAGGGAAATGAGCAGAGGATTAGGGACATGTGTAATTTTAACGTTGCTTCAGCGTTGTTTGCTCACTTTTGCTTGGGCCGTCTCACAGTTCATATGGCTATCCCCGTGTCTATAGTTTCGAGTCTAGCATAAAGGAGTTTTGCCATGGGAAGGGCTGAGAGATAGGGTTAGGGAATAGCAAAATTCAGCGGGGGCTGCTCCATCCGACTACACGAGCCTCAGCTCACGTGTGCACGGTAACGCCTCAATCTCTCTCCTGCACAGTGACACTCCTATCTGGTAGCACCTTAGATTGCACGCGCAGTGCCCCAAATTTGAAGTGGGAGGACCGACCAAGCATCTTTTTCCATCTCCCGCTTCCAAAAATCCATGCCATATACACGTCCCCTGATAGGTGACGTAACAGGTATCAAACTGATAGGAATAAATAGTACAACTGAACACACCACTCCTATCTGGTGGCACCTTAGATTGCACACGCAGTGCCCCAAATTCGAAGTGGGAGGACCGACCAAGCATCTTTTTCCATCTCCCGCTTCCAAAAATCCATGCCATATACACGTCCCCTAATAGTGGACGTAACAGGGATTAAACCGATAGGAATAGTACTACTTAACAGTACACACCTTATAATAACGCAGACAGAGGCAACGCAGAGAGAGGAGTCTGAAGAAGAGGAGTCAGAGGAGGAAGGTGGCTTTGAGGAGGTGGAAGACCAAACACAGCAGGCGTCCCAGGGGGCTTGTTGTCACCTTTCGGGGACCCTTGGTGGGTGGGTGGAGGAAGAGACCTTCAATGACATCAGTGAGGACAAGGAACGGGACATGGCTAGCTTGGTATCCAACCTTGTGCAATTGGGGAGTTTGCGGTTGTGCAAAGGGACTGTTTGCGGTTGTTTGCGGTGCATTAAACAGGGAGATTGGTCTGTTACTGTGAAGCGGGTGTAACCCTTACACTACATGATCGATACAACATCATACCTGATGTTTTAAAGCATGTTATTCCAAACAATTTAGGAATGTTAGGTGATTTATGCCCTTTATGGCTTAAAACCAGACTCTGCATCAACTATGTAATTTTCCGTGGGAGTTTTGCCATGGATCCCCCTCCGGCATGCCACAGTCCAGGTGTTAGTCCCTTTGAAACAACTCTCCCATCACTATTATTACCAGAAAGAGTCCCTGTGGGTTTTGAAATTCGCCTGCCCATTGAAGTCTATGGCGGTTCGCCGGGTTTGCCCGTTCGCGAACATTGGATGGAAGTTCGCGTCCGCTTTTTGCGAACCGAAAATTTGATGTTCGCGACATCACTAGTGGGGAACTCCAGGATGCAAATCTAGAAGCACACTTGTGTTACAATATACAGGTACATGTATGTTCCAGGTATGTGGGACAGAGGGAGTACTGGTAAGGTGCATTAAAGCAGAAAAACTGGTTAATCAGTTTGGTCCCTGCCCACTAATATGTGACTACTGAGGTCAGTTAGAAATTATCTCCTGTGTAGTGAGGTGCTAGGGAGCCTCAGTGTACCCAGCCCAGGGTAGGAAAGAAGGAAATCAAAGGGTGAAAGGTAGCACATAGTCTCAAGGGGGCTTTTACTGGTGTCTTGGATCACTCCTCAGGCTTAGCCTTTATTAGATATGGCTCGTGACCACATCCCCTTATACCTTACTACTTTATGAGCCTGGTTTCATAAACCAAATAAACAGCAATATACTCCAAAGATACTGAAAACCACAAAACAGAGGTGACCAGTCCTCTACACTGGCAAATTAATGCCTCAATAGCCTTAGCCTTAGCCAATAGTTAATTGGTGAAAGCCACAAGTCTCTTTTAAACGAGGTTCCACATGAGAATAAGAAAAGTCCATATTTCTTGTGCCATACCTTGTTGACCAGTGTTAGGTGAAAAGTGGTAGGTCCAGGGTCTGTGACTGTATGTGAAGAGCCACATTTGGCTTTAGAGCCATAGTTTGGAGACCACTGCCTTAGAAAAGGGGTTACTTAAATAAGACACAGCCACATGCTGCAGTTTGCATGGTTCTTGTCTATCTGCCATTGATTAATCATTGAAGCAAATGAACACATTTTAATTCACAGCTAACAATGAATTGAGTTCATATAGACAAATTTAGTTTTGTAAATGTTGACCTCTATCAACTCTCATTTGGTTTGAGTGCCATAGGTTACTATCCCTTGATCTAAGTTATGTAAATAGAGTATTTGTCTTCAGAGGTAAACTAGTGAGAGACAGGACAGTGATAAAGGAGAGACCAACCATAGGAAGGAGAAAGGAGAGGTAAGATGGAGAGAAAGGAATGAAAAGGGAGGAAAGTAAAGATAAATTATATGGTGTGATGGAGACCCTACAGATGTCTGCCTAACCTGCATGTATGGGAGAACCTACACATTATTTTGCTTTTTTGCTGAAGCCCTCAAGTGATATTTTCTCATGTTATCTTTTTATTCAGAGCTGTACTTCTGTCTCTTAGAAAAATAAATGCTGTCCATTGATTAAATGTCTATTCTATGATTGCCATGGGGATTAAAAAAAGCCAACTCTGATAAATATGTATGAGAATCCTGACCTCCTGGGTGATCCTGTAAACATTACATTTCTAATGGTTAAACACACAGTAGGGCTAGTTCCGAGAGCATGTTGTTAATTTCCATTTTGTGACACATTGTGAGGTGACACTGATTGCTGTGTCGAAGGTGGCTCTTAGTCCCTCTAAAGCAAGAACATGTCTCTATACTATTTATACGAGGACATTTCCAGTGCTTGAAGATGTTGTTATTATCAGTCTTTGTGCTCCCCTTTGGTTCTCAGGTCTCCCACTCAGTAACAAGATCTCTCATCACTTAGACAGCGGGTGACAAGAGACACATTCAGCCAGCAGTGTGGCAGAGAGCTCCCTGTCAGCACTATGAGTACATCTCTCTCCACGTCTGCCCAGATTTCTATTCCTAGAAATATCTTATCATCAAAGGGAAGTTTTCATAGAAATGGAACAGATTAAACATTTAAAATAAAAAGAACAGAATATAAAAAACTTAAATAAGCCTGGTTATCACAAGTTCACTATAATCCATTTCTTATTTAATTGTAATGTTTGTCATAAATTAGAATGTAAATAACATTAAAGGGCCACTAATTCAACAAAATTTAGATCACATCACTGTGAAGAAATACTTTTAGAGTTTTTGAAATAGGTTAAATATTTCACTGAGAAATAAAATGAAATGAAATCTGTGTTTACATGTATAAATGACTGCCCACATACTGACCCACGTCTGCTTCATTATTACAACCAAGCAGGTTACAGGAGTCTGTCCCCCATTCAAGTTAATGATAAGGCTTTACCAGACTGTATATATTCCAGGTTTGAATGGAACAGATTGTGTTTATCCAAACAGGCCGCAAAAATCAGATTTCTGCTCTCTTGCCTCTCTGGAATTTGAGCAATGCTGACCAATGCAGGTGTTTCAATTCTCTGTGCTTGGTGGATCCTCGATGGATCCTAGCAAACAAAAATGTAACCCTTACCATATATATCTGTGCAGGTATGGTACACTGGACTCACCTAAACAGGAAAGCTATGGTCTATGTAGTGTAAAGAAATTCCAGGGGAAACCGTCCTATCAATCATAGTTTTGTCCCATATACCTTCACACTGGCCATTTATATGTGGAATAATACCTAATGATGATAGTGTGTAAATGTATAATAGAGAGCAATCAGATGAACACAACATTTACATTTTAAAACTTTATGTGCAAATGTTCTTTATTGCAGGTATCCATTTTGTTTTATTGCCATTGTCTGGTACTTACTCAGGTGGGTATGTACTTGTAAATTAATGAGTTTCTCCTTAGTTCTGCTGAGCACTGGCAATTGTAACTGTCACAAACTAACTATGCAGATATAAACTTGCTGTTTATTCAAGGTCTCCTCCCACCTCAGGAAGTTTATCTGCTGAAGCTAAAATGGTAGATGCCACAGAGACATGATTCCATGTAACGTATAATAAATTAGAGGCTGTGTTATTTTTCTTTAAATTGTAATATTCTGTTATATTTTTTCAAGACTAGCACTTCAAAATAGTACATGTTAAAAATAAAACCAGGTTGGTCCTTTAAATTATTAGTTGTATGGTAACATTTCAGTCCATCCAATTGGTTGCTGCAGCTCTTGTCTGCTGTGTCTCCGGATGTGGTGAAGTTGCAATGTGATGACTTCGCATTGGCATTACCAAAGAGACACAGTAGTCACCCCTGAAAAAATCCTGTAATGGGTGAAACACGTAGAGATATTGTCATAGTTTTTGCTCCTATCATGCACATCAGCATCCAAGAGTTGCAGCTACTATGTAGATGGAGTTAAGGAATTACTTAAGGACTGTGGTAGCTTTCCTTTTCACAAAAGATAGTTTTTTAATATAGGATTTCACATTTTGAATCCCTTTCTTCTCTAATGTTTTGTATAAAATATCAAATAGAATAAAAAATTAACCGATTACAATATTCAATTTCACACAATTTGCTGAAATATCAAGAGACAGTGTATTATATACCATCTCTGAGACACTGAGAGCATAAAGAGTCTTGTGACAAACAGTAAAGGGACCCATATCAGGGAAGGTAATTTGATATGAGGATTAACTTTTACTGAGTGAAAGTGACACCACCATGTTTAATCGTGCAGTAGGATTAACTAGATGTTTTATTAAAGGGACTGCATCATTCATATCTCCAATTTCTGAAGAAGCCTTAATGACAAAACACATCGTAGTTCCTATATTTGCTGTATGGATATGCAATCTTTTTATTTCTATCAGTATTACATTTTTTAAATAACAAAAAACATCTTTACTAAATTATTATGGTCCTTTGTTCATCCTTTTCTATGTGCTCCTGTTTTAGATATATTTCCTTGAAATGATATAGCAAATTACTTCAAATATACTAAGTGAATGTGTATAAGGGTATTGGGTGGTTCTTATCACATGCAAAGTGTAGGCAGTTCTTGTTAATATGGAATAATGAACCAACAGAAAATTACTTTTAGGTCTTACATGTACTGAAATGTTTGTATCCTATTGCTATCTAAATTATCAATAATAAAGGATTTGTAGATTGATTTTTTTTAAAAATCTTTCCCTTGATTGATTGACATCTTGTATTATCAACTGCCTGATTCCTTATACACACACACAAGCCAATGGAAGGTTCATGGATATGACGTGGTTCAGTGAAATAATAGGAGGTTCTGCACCTCATGGTCACTTGTATTTACATTTACAGACATGTTCTAATATAAACAAATCAAATAGTGCATGAAATTTACATTTTACAAAGTATTTTAATAATTTACCCAGCAATAAAATAAAGACTAGAGGAACTCAGAGCTCACACAGTAGTTATCTCACATGGCATCCTCCCTCCAACAGTTCCTTTTTATCTTAGTTATATTATGACAGAACAGCAATAGATAATAAGGATATTTTTCCAGCTTTTCGACAATATAAGAAGAACTGTCAAGAAAGTAAAAGTCTTTTTTGTTTAGATTGATTTAAAAATAATGGAGATGAATGACCTTACAAAATATAACTCTGATTAATGCTCTCTGTCTATAGCACAAAAAATGAATTTTGGCTGCAAAAACAAGAAAACAGAGATAGTCTAGGAGTTAGTCCTGAAATAAGGTGATCCCATCCAAGAGCCAGACCCAAGGGTCTAAATTTGGTGGGTGCACTTGGGATCGGGGTCTTGGGGCAATGAGAGTGGCCAGTCTAGTTACTTAGTAATAATGGAGATTAACAGCCTTATTAAATTGCAATTCGGCAAATTGAATAGGGCTCTATTTAAACACATAGGCCCTCATTCAATTGCAATTTGGCCAATTGAATAGGGCTCTAAATAAGCACATAACATATTTTTTTTAAAGAAGTTTTTAGTTAGTAAGCATTTATCCAAAAGCAAGGTTTTCACTAACTAAAAACTTCTTTAAGAAAAATATGTTATGTGCTTATTTAGAGCTCTATTTAATTGACCAAATTGCAATTGAATGAGGGCCTTAGCATATTTATTTTTTTACAGAAGTTTTTAGTTCTGTAAAACTTCTGTAAAAAATATGCTATGTGCTTAAATAGAGCCCTTTTCAATTTGCTGAATCGCAATTTAATAAGGCTGTAAATGTTGCTTTGCATTTAAAAGGAACAACATCAGCAGATGTGCAAAACATGGACATAAAATATTTTTTAAGAGAAATTCTTCATTTTTTAAGTTTATGTTTGTGGCTAGTTTCTATATTTTCTTACTATAACACTTCTTGATAGCTTCAAGACTGAATGTTATGTTTATTTAATGTCAGTGGGAGATTTCTAAAATCATTGCAACTCTTGAAATGTGTTGCCCACCACCATCCACTCACACATGCTAATAAGCAGGTAGCTTGCAATTATAATTGCAAGACCTATGTCCACTTAAATGTAAACAGCCTTTCACATACATAACCTTCACCAAACTATCATGGATGCTCCCAGGATTAACCAGAGGGTGTAAAATTAATTTTAATTAAGAACTAGCTGTTTAATATTTTTCATATCTAATTATTCTCTTAGACTCACGTTTCACATATATTTGTTTTTTTTTATCAAACAGTTAACCTTCAAATATAACTTTCATATAGTCAAGAGGCTAAACAATATTACAAAGTAATCTGGCATAAAGTAAATGTAATTATCTGCTATCTCTATCTCTAGCAGCCGGTTTAAATTCCGCAACGTGAAAACCTGTAGCCCATAAAGGGTGCCTGCTAGACTTACGGCTATTAAATTAGCCTTTTAACGCTACCCGCGGGTTACAGGAGGAAAAACCCTACGGGCTGTCAAAATCAGAACTCTGTTGCCACAAAGCTTTTGATTTGTCAAGCCTGCAAATGTTACGTACGCATATGGCCATTCAAACCTGTAAACAGCAAATGGAGGCAAAAATATTACGGCCTCCAAATAGGACCCGCAAAGGGTTTACAGACAAATTCTGAACATTGTAACAGACAAAAAATATGCATTTAAAATTATTATTATTTAATCATATGTTCATGTGGTCATGCACATGCCAATATGAAAAGCCATGCTGCAACATGCAGAAGCAATTAAAGACACACTACCTGATTAAGTTGGAAGACAGAAAGAGGAAACTGCTTGTCACATTAACCCTTTCTCACTCACAGAGGCTAACATGTACACTGGAATATATATACAATTGCATATACTGGACATCTCACTCATCATGGGAAAATAAATAGTGGCCAAATTACACCGCCATATCACATATATCAGTGCCAGGGGAACATTTTATTATTTATTGTTCAGTCCTTCAGTCGTGTCCGACTCTCTGTGACCCTATGGACTGCAGCACATTTAGCTAGGTCTCTGACTTTGCTGTTCCACAAGGTTTGCATTTTGTAGGTTGCCAGTTCCTTCTCTAGTGGACTGTGATTTGTCTGACCTCTCTGCTATGATCTACCCACCTACAGTGGCCCTACATGGTATAGCTCACAGCTTTATTCAGGTACACAGGCCACTTTACCACCACCACTTAGCAATCCACAAGGGGACCAGGGGAACATACACCACACTAATATAAATTGATGAATAGCAAATCATAATGGGATGTCACCAAATTGGAATGGGTATACGTCTTGGCACATGGCCACCAGGAATGGCGTGGGACTTGCCAGGATGGGCCTAGCGGACATTACCCCTGATGGAGGTGAGTTGGCTGTTGATCCACGTGCTTCTGCAAAGCCTCTATGTGTTTTTGCGGCCCCTCCTGATGTGTTAGAGTAGATTAGTGTAGTGTATGATCCCCTGGTCCCCTTCAGGATTGCAAAGTGGAGCTGGTGAGGGGGCTTGTGTACTTTAATGAAGCTGTGCTCTGTACTATGTAGGGTCGCTCTAGGTGGGCAGGTCATAGCAGAGAGATCAGACAAATCACAGTCCACTAAAGAAGGAGTTGGCAACCCACTCCAGTGTCACCTGTCATCTAGTTATCAGGCCCTCAGGGAAATGTTGATACTCCACAGTATCACAATTTGGACTTTGCATGTATATTAACCCTTTAATATTATTATATATGATATATAGTATTATATGATATCTAATGCTATTATTACTGTAATTATTGTTATATGTATAGATCTATTGCATAGTAACATGGGCTCATTAGTTTACATATATAGGAATGTGACACAAATGTGATATATGTGGATGTCCCATAACCCCAACTATTGAAAACACACTATTGAAAAGACACAGTGAGAACAGTATAACAAAGCTTTATTTCAGACACAGAGCACAATCAAAAATGGACAAGACTGTGCATTAATATAATGGGTGTTGTGTTGGCGGATCCCGGGAGAGCAAGAGGCTTGTGGCAAAAAGGGTATACCTACAGGGGGTAATGTGGTAGTCTAAAATAAGCATGATGCATAGCACCTAGCAGGGTCACATGTGGTCACTACACCAATGTAACCGGAATCTGATGAAAAAAAGGATCATCTCAAATCACTTCATTTAATTGAAGAAACCATTAATGTGCATAGCCCTTATAACTTGTCTAGAACTGCTCAATGAAACAGATGATTCAACCTCTGGACTGTGTAATCCAATCCAGTTTCACACATACAGTGTGTTTCCAAAAGAAGAATCTGAAAAAAAGTGGTCAACTAAAAAAAGGCGGAGGAGGAAACAAAAAATTATCAACATGCATGTACAATACAGTGCTAAATGCTGTAACTGTAACAATATAGCAACTCACCTGATTCCCATCTGCAAATATTACCAACTATTAGCTAGTTCTCAAGATATCTCAATGGCCATGACCATTAATAATGATGTGTCATCTCACAATAAATGCTTAGCTGTGACCAGCATAAGTGATTAAGGTGTACTATCACCTTCTCCATCACATATATAGTTGTGAGCATGCGAGTTGTTACTAACGCTTGTGGGCTCGCACAGCGAGCCCGCAAGAACTCCGTCCCTCTTGAAGCGAGGGACGCAGTTCCCCGCAAATGCGGGTCCTCGCGAAGCGAGGGTCCACATTTGCGGAGGTGGAGGCTCAACGTCGGCTGTGTTAACACAAACACACCACACACACGAATTCTTAACAAAAAAAAAAACAATCTCCCAGCCAAAAAAAACAACGTCCCTGCAAATGCGGATCCTCGCGAAGTGAGGGTCCGCATTTGCGCAGGTGGAGGCTCCAACGTCGCCAGTGTTAACACACACATACACACACACGACTTTTTAACAAAGAAAAACTCAAAGGCGCCTCACACCCGTTTACACACACGCAAGACTTAAAAAAAAAAACACCTCAAAGGCGCCTCACACGCCGTTAACACACATACGCACGACTTAGAAAAAAAAACACTGCGTCATACACGTAAAATCCAACTGCGTCTCTCGCAAACAAATACAGCCGCATCGCAAAAAAATACGGCCGCATCGCAACAAAGTACGGCCGTGAAACGACCTATTCCAAACGCTGTGCATCAAAACATCACAAACACAAGAAATAAACACAACGAACACATAAAAAGCTTACTTACAGCAAGGGGGGCATCCGGCACCTCCAAAAGTTAACTTACACGTCCATTTAAGCTCCCAAAAAAGAGTTTAAAGTCGCGAAAATCTCCTAAGCGAGAGAAAAAATGGCCGCCGAAAAAAACGAAAACGAGGCTTCAGACGTAACTATACTACACTGACTCGCAAGAATGAAATTCATACTATGCGGAACGTACCACACTGATATTAAACACCATTTTGACCACTACTATGCACAAAATGGCGGATGGAACGCAAATTGTAAGCTGGAACGCAAATAGCGCATGCGTATTGCGTTCTAACGGTCTAACTTTCCAGACATTTCTACAAGTTTATAAATACTGCCTACTTTCCACAAAATTCTACGTTTCTACTCAGGTGATGCGCGTAGTGATTTGATAGTTAACTGCTGCTGTTATTTGAGAACAGAATTGTTTCCTAATTTCCTACTTTACACTGTGCAAATTACAACTGAGAGGTAAGCTATAATATATTACATTTTATTATGAAGACAGGACAAAAAAAAAAAAATTACGTATGAAAATGTGATTTATGTATACTGACATGTGGCACGCACATTTATGAGTATAGCCCCTGCAACAAACTAATCTTTAAATGACATTACAAAAAATAAATAATTGAATATTAAAATAGGATTCATATATAGTGATATGTCACACGCACATATATGTGTGTCATGTATAGTCACATGTCACACACACATTTATGTGTGTAGGCCCAAAAAAAAATTATGTTCTTTAACTATTAAAATATGATTCATGTATAGTGATATGTGTCACGCACAAAAAATAAATAAATTTAACTATGAAAATGTGGTTCATGTATAGTGACATGTCACACGCACATTTATGTGTATAGCCCCTGCAAATAACTAATCTTTATCCAAACTAATTAAACAACTAATCAAAACTAATTAAACAACTATATTTAAATGACAATAAAAAAAAAAATATATATTAAAATCTGATTTATGTATAGTGATATGTGACACGCATATATAAGTATCATGTATAGTCACGTCACATGCACATTTACGTGTGTAGGCCCAAAAACTAAGTAATGTTAATTGAAAGTAATTACAGAAGTATATATTTACATGACACTAATTTATTGTAATTCAATATATAACCTAAAGATCAATCTTTCTCCTTTTTTTTACTATTCAAACAGACTCTGCATCAACAGCGTCAATCAAGATTTTGCACCGTGCATTGTGACCCACAATCCCTTTTAAACAACTCCAAGAAAGAACAAGAGGTAAGATAGAAAAATACATTACATGCTGAAAAACACCATGCTTTGCTAAATCAAAAAGAAGAAATATACAATTAACCATTTCAATTTATTTTTCAAACAGACACTACAAGAAGACCGGCGGATTAAGATTGGCAGGAGGGGACCCTCTGTCATTCGACACTTCAATCAAGGTAAAGTATAAAGTACAAAAAAGAAATGAACTATATATGTTTAATGGCCGCCAATATAAATTAATATTCTTCTTTAATGTTTAAGAACCTATAAGCCTTACAAAGAAGGCTAAATAAGCATACCAAAAGTGGTGCGCACAAAACAGGATTGTAGAAAAACTCACACAAACACATAGCAAACTAAATTAATATTCTTCTTTAATGTTTAACTACCTATAAGCCTTAGAAAGAAGCCTAAATAAGCATACCAAAAGTGGTGGGCACAAAACAGGATTGTAGAAAAACTCACACAAACACATAGCAAACTAAATTCATATTCTTAGTTAATGTTTAACAACCTATAAGCCTTACAAAGAAGCATAAATAAGCATACCAAAAGTGGTGTGCACAAAACAGGATTATAGAAAAAGTCACACAAACACATAGCAAACTAAATTAATATTCTTCTTTAATGTTTAACAATCTATAAGTCTTAGAAAGAAGCCTAAATAACCATACCAAAAGTGGTGCGCACAAAACAGGATTGTACCAAAACTCACACAAACACATAGTAAACAAAATTAATATTCTTCTTTAATGTTTAAGAACCTATAAGCCTTACAAAGAAGGCTAAATAGGCATACCAACAGTGGTGCGCCCCAAATAGTATTGTAGAAAAACTCACACAAACACATAGCAAACTAAATTCATATTCTTAGTTAATGTTTAACAACCTATAAGCCTTACAAAGAAGCATAAATAAGCATACCACAAGTGGTGCGCACAAAACAGGATTGTAGAAAAAGTCACACAAACACATAGCAAACTAAATTAATATTCTTCTTTAATGTTTAACAACCTATAAGCCTTACAATAAAGCCTAAATAAGCATACCACAAGTGGTGCGCACAAAACAGGGTTGTAGAAAAAGTCACACAAACACATAGCAAACTAAATTAATATTCTTCTTTAATGTTTAACAACCTATAAGCCTTAGACAGAAGCCATAATAAGCATACCACAAGTGGTGCGCACAAAACAGGATTGTAGAAAAACTCACACAAACACATAGCAAACTAAATTAATATTCTTATTTAATGTTTAAGAACCTATAAGCCTTACAAAGAAGCCTAAATAAGCAAACCAAAAGTGGTGCGCACAAAACAGGATTGTACCAAAACTCACACAAACACATAGCAAACTAAATTAATATTCCTCTTTAATGTTTAACAACCTATAAGCCTTACCAAGAAGGCTAAATAAGCATACCAACAGTGGTGCGCCCCAAACAGTATTGTAGAAAAACTCACACAAACACATAGCAAACTAAATTCATATTCTTAGTTAATGTTTAACAACCTATAAGCCTTACAAAGAAGCATAAATAAGCATACCACAAGTGGTGCGCACAAAACAGGATTGTAGAAAAAGTCACACAAACACATAGCAAACTAAATTAATATTCTTCTTAAATGTTTAACAACCTATAAGCCTTAGACAGAAGCCTTAATAAGCATACCACAAGTGGTGCGCACAAAACAGGATTGTAGAAAAACTCACACAAACACATAGCAAACTAAATTAATATTCTTATTTAATGTTTAACAACCTATAAGCCTTAGACAGAAGCCATAATAAGCATACCACAAGTGGTGCGCACAAAACAGGATTGTACCAAAACTCACACAAACACATAGCAAACTAAATTAATATTCGTCTTTAATGTTTAACAACCTATAAGCCTTACAAAGAAGGCTAAATAAGCATACCAAAAGTGGTGGGCACAAAACAGGATTGTAGAAAAACAAACACATAGAAAAAAATCACCATAACAGATACAATACACCAAAATTAAGCCATTTTTGCTTTATTTCAAAGACATTTAACTCAAAGAACATTTTCATTTTACTTTTACAACAGATAATGCGTAAAGACAATCGGACGAGGACTTTCAACACAGGACCAGACCATCGGACGAGGACTTTCACCAGAGGACCAGACCATCGGATGAGGACTTTCAACAGAGGACCACAACATCGGACGAGGACTATCACCAGAGGACCAGACCATCGGACCAGGACTTTCAACAGAGGACCAGACCATCAGACGAGGACTTTCAACAGAGGACCACACCATCGGACGAGGACTTTCAACAGAGGACCAGACCATCGGACAAAGAATTTCAACTGAGGACCAGCAAACATTCTGATTCAAATCAGACTTCAACCAAGGTACAGTATAATAAGTACAAAAGGAGAAAACTAAATAAACATGTTTCATCTGCATCCGTGTCAACAGAAAAAAAAAAGCAATAACTATGTCCCTTATTCAATTGCCATTTGCACAATTCAATACATGTGTAAATAACCACATCACTGTTTTTTTTTTTTAAGAAGCTTTTACTTGGTAAACATCTACCACAAACAAGGTTTTCAATAACTAAAAACTTCTTTCAAAAAAATATGTTACCTGCTTATTTACAGCAGTATTCAATTGCTCAAATTGCTATTCAATGAGGCCAGGCCCTATAAATTTTAACAAAATATAACTGATACATTAATGATTTACCTCTTATTTCTCTATTATGAACAATAATGTTTAACAGTAATTACAATTTTCAATATACCCAATTACATTTTATTTTTTGCCTTCACAGATTAACATGGTACTAACGAGAGCAAACAAGACAAGAAAAGACGTCAAACTAGAGAAAAACAAGAGAGATGGGCCGACCAGCAGACACCAGAGGAGAAAGAAATTAGACGAGAAAAAGAACGCAAAAGACTTGCAAACAAAAGACTATCAGCTGCAAAAATGAAAGATACGCCCAAACAAACTACCAAGCAAATAAAGCATTTACAACCTGTTCCTCAAACATCAGATGACATTTTACCAGATAAAAATAAAGACATACCAAAAAAAGCAACAAAAAAAACAAAGCATTTACAACCTGTTCCTGAAACCTTACATGACATTTCACCAAAACCAGGACAACATATACCAAGAAAAGCCACGAAAAAAACTAAGCATTTAGAACCTGTTGTTGAAACATTACATGACATTTCACCTGATGAATATGAAAGTCAAACTGCTATATGCTTTGCAAATTGTCCTTTACTCAAGTCTTTAGCAGTAGAGGTTCATAGTTGTGGGGACATGACTACTCAATGTCAGTTTTGTGAAGCTTATTATTTTAAACAGGAGAGACCCAGAGATGGCCAATTCATTAGTTGCTGTCAAAAAGGCAAGTTCAAACTTCCACAAAGAAAAGAATTTCCAATCTATTTACAAAACATTATGACTGAACCTACTTTTCCAAACTACAAAAATTTTAAGACAAACATAAGATTCTACAATAGTGCCATATCCTTTGCATCTATGGGGGCAACATTAGCTGCTAATGTACCAGGACATGGTCCTTACTGTTTTAAAGTCCAAGGACAAATTTATCATCGTACTTCCCATTTACAATCAGAGGAAGGAGAGCAAAGAAAATTCGCTCAACTATATGTCCTAGATACAATGGAAGCTGTTGACCAACGTATACAGATGGAAGAAAATAAAAAATGCTTACTCAGTGTTTTTATAGAGCTAAATAACATTATGGACAATAACCCCTACAGTAAAGCTTATAAAAATTGGCAGAAGTAGAAAATGAACAACTTCATGCACAAATACATCAATTACCAATGCCGAAGGTTAATATGGTGCTTACAAGAGACAGACATACTGATAAACGTCGTTATAACTTGCCAACATCAAATGAGGTTGCAATGGTGTTTCAAAATGATGAAGGAGGACCACCATTTCAAAGAGACATTAAAATATATCCCAGAAATGAGGAGCAACCATTCATTAATATGAGTATCTTAAGTCCAAATTTAGATCCAATGACATATCCCATTTTTTTCCCACACGGAGAGGCAGGTTGGCAACCAAAATTAACACTTCCAAGTTACCCAAATGCTAAAGCCAGAATCCGAAATAATGTTTCTATGCTTGAATTTAAAGTAGCTCAAATTGCCATTCGAAATACATTTAATACAATTTTATGTGGTGGAAAACTAACACAACAATGGGTTATTGATTCCTATTTGCAAGTTGAGGCCAATAATTGAAACTTTATAAAATATCAACAAGATAAACTACGTGTAGAACAATATTCGGGACTAATGGACTGTGTTGCTGACGTGGCTACAAGCAGAGACATGACAGCTGGCAAAGCCATCATTTAACATCTTCCTTTCAAGGATCTCCTCGAAATATGAGAGAAAGATACAATGATGCTATGGCTATTGTCACCAAATTTGGCAAACCCGATTTATTTCTGACATTTACATGTAATCCACAATGGCCAGAAATTACACAAAATCTACTTTTTGGACAAAGTGCTTCAGATCGACCAGATTTAGTAGCCAGAGTTTTTAAGATGAAATTAAATGAATTAATATGTGACTTCACTATAAATCAGTTATTTGGCAAATGTCTTGCTTATGTATATACCATTGAATTTAAAAAAAGAGGCCTTCCACATGCACATCTTCTAATAATACTTCAAGAAAAAGATACATTAGATACTTTGGACAAAGTGGATGCAGTCATTGTTGCTGAACTACCAGATCCAGAACTATATGGTAGACTATATGAGATTGTTACTCATCGCATGATTCATGGACCCTGTGGTGAGCTTAATCCACAATCATCATGTATGGAAAATAATAAATGTTCTAAAGAATTTCCAAAAGATTATAGAGACAAAACCTATGCCAATTGTGATGGCTATCCACTTTATAAAAGAAGAGAAGGAGATAGTGCCATTATTCGTGGAAAAAAAGTTGACAATAGATATGTAGTACCCTAAAATCCACATTTACTCATGAAGTACAACGCCCACATCAATGTAGAAGCCTGCACTTCCATCAAATCCATTAAATATGTCTATAAATATATTTAAAAAAGGCTACAATGCAGCTACTGTAGTCATGAAAAGTGCAGACAACCCTGAAAGTAGTGAGTTAGTACATGATGAACTTGCATCTCATGTAGATGCTCGTTATGTCAGTGCGCAGAAGCTATGTAGTGGCTTTTAAAATTAGAAATGCATGATAGATCACATGCAGTATATAGATTAGCAGTACATTTGCCACAAAGACATTTAGTGTATTTCCATGCTGGAAATTAAATGAATGCATTGGCCCAAAGTGAAGATCGTCACACTACACTAACTGCATGGTTTGAATTAAATTCCAGAGATTCACAAGCAACACAATTCTTATATATTGAAATTCCATATCACTATGTTTTTGTGAATGGATTATGGAGACCCAGAAAAAATAGAGGAAATAAAATCATCCCAAGAATTTACACGGTCAGTCCAAGAGATGTTGAACGTTTTTGCTTACGGATATTACTTTTAAATGTTCCTGGAGCACAAAGTTTTGAACACTTAAGAACTGTTAATGACATTGTATATGAATCCTTCCATTTAGCTGCAAGACGTAATAACTTACTCGCTGATGATACAGAGTGGGAAAGATGTTTAGAAGAAGCAGCACAATGTCAAATGCCACGGCAGATAAGAGAACACTTTGCATTTATTTGTATCTTCTCAAATGCTCCAAATGCATTAGCTTTGTGGGAGAGATTTAAAAGTAATATGGCTGAAGACTTTATGCGACGATACAATGAACCTATTGCACACTTAAAAGAGTTAATGGAAATCCAAGAAGTATTTTTAACTCATGAATTAAGTTGTGCAAGTTTTAATTTGCCTGATCCAGGTCTTATAGATGACATAAACTTTGAAGACTATGACATTCAACTATAAGAGGACGAACAGAAGAAAGACTTGCAACTTTAAATACCTTACAATTGCAAGCATTTAATGCCATTAAAAATGCAATAGATGATGACATGGTGACAGAGCGTTATTTCTATCTTGAAGGACCTGGCGGATCAGGAATAACCTATCTATATAATTTATTAAGGAGTTCAGTACGAGCACAATGTCAAATAGCAATGGCGTTTGCCACTACTGGAATTGCTGCACTTTTGTTATAAGGTGGAAGAACTGTTCATAGTGGATTTAAACTGCCAGTGCCTATTTTAGAAACTTCCGTGTCAGATATTCGAATTACATCATTACAAGCAAAGAAATTGAACAAATGTCAATTAATTATAATAGATGAGGCCACAATGATGTTATGCTATGCCCTCCAATGTATTGACCGTTTGCTTCGTGAAGTCATGGATAATACTTTTCCATTTGGTGGAAAGGTAATGTTGTTAGGTGGTGATTTTAGACAACCATTATCTGTCGTTGTACATGGAAATCGAACTGACATTATCGAAACCTGTATAAAGTCAAGCACACTGTGGAAACATTTTACCCATCTTCAACTGCAACAAAATATGAGATCAGAAGGCCAAACTGATTTCAATGATTGGCTTATTAAAATTTGAGAAGGCAGAACAGAAAAAATTCCACATTTACCGGACGACACTGTAGAAATCCCACCTCATATGATTTGTCACCAAGATATTATATCGGCTATATTTGAAGGTAGCATAAATAACCAGGAATATTCCGAGCTTGCCAACCAAGTCATACTAACGTGTAAAAAATGCATTAATCCTCAATAATGAAATCTTTAAAAAAAAATAATGCACCACAAAGAAATTATCACAGTGCTGATTCTGTACTTGCTGATGACAATGAAAGTCAGGCTAACTTTTCTACTGAATTCATAAACTCACTAACTCCTTCTGGAATGCCACCACATATTTTGCAGCTAAAGAAAGGTGCAATTATCATGTTACTGCGAAATATGAACCCCAAAAAAGGCCTATGCAATGGGACAAGATTAATTGTTCAACAATTAAAGGACCATTTTATAGATGCTGAAATTTTAACTGGCACCCATAAAGGAGAGAGAGTTTTCATACCAAGAATAGATTTAGCACCAAGTGAAAGTAGTCTCCCTTTTATACTTCAAAGAAGACAATTTCCCATTATTATGGCATTTGCCATGACCATTAATAAATCACAAGGTCAAACGTTCAAATCGGTGGGTATTTTCTTGTAAGAACCAGTATTTGCACATGGTCAATTGTATGTTGCGTTGTCACGGTGCAAAAATCCACAGGCTATTAAAGTTTACATTGAAAATAATGAAAGTCAAGGTGATTTATTAGAAGATGGACGTATTTTTACTAAAAACATTGTCTACTATGAAGTACTATAACTTTTCAGTATTGAAATTAAACCCCTGCAAAACAATTTTAAAAGCATTCAAAAATACAAAACAATTTGTTGTTTAATTCCGTCATAATTAATGGAAGTACTGTTTATGGATGATTCGCCTCACAAAATACTTGCCTAGCATTTTTTGGACAAATTATGTTAAAATGTTTATTAACTATGTTACTGTTTCTAATGTTACAAGTTTGAAAACAATATTTTCAAGTTCTTTACTTCAACATATTACAAAGTTCATGTTAAGAGCTCAACCACGTTTTAAGTCACAATGTAAATATTGTCTGTTATCTTAACATTACTCCCTGGATTAATGTTTATCGCCAGTTCATGAGGTCAGGAAGGAATTAATTTCATTGGGTACGTTTTAAGGAGAGTTTTTACTGTATGCCTTCCTCTGCATTCAATGTCTATTGAAGTTAACAATTATTATCATAGAAATTGCATGTTAATACTGATTACTTTACAGTTCAACTGTTTTTACATTCAAATGTTAATACTTTTAATACAAAATGATGTTTAAATATTAATTCACTATGTTACTGTTTATAATGTTCCAAGTTCTAAAAAAATGTTTTCAAGTTTTTTAGTTACACACATAAGAAACTTCAAATTTAAAAAAATAATAAGTTTTTGACTTAAACATATTACAAACCTCATGTTAAAATTGGGTACGTTTAAAGGAGGGTTTTTAGAATGTTTGTCTTACTCTGGATTAAATGTATATTCAAGTTAACAATTCTTCAGCTACAAATTGCATGTTAAAAAAACAGTACCTCAAGTTTACAATAATGATTAGTTTTAAAGTGCAACTTTTTTTACATTCAACTGTTAATACTTTTAATACGAAATTATGTTAAAAAATGTATTCACTATGTTACTGTTTATAATGTTCCAAATTCTACAAATGGTTTGTCAACTTCCAAAGTTACACAGATAATAAAGTTCAAGTTTCAAAAAATATACTTTCAAGTTTATTACTTACATATATTTCAAACTTCATGTTAAAATTGTGTACCTTTGAACAAGGGTTTTTACTCTTTGCTTTCCTCTGAATTCAATGTATATTGAAGTTAACAATTCTTCAGATACAAATTTCATGTTTAAAAACCATTACCTCAACGTTTTACAAAAATACACGTTTCATATCACAATACTTACAAGTGTCAAATATGTATATTAATAACTAAACAACTTTACAAACATATAAATCACATTGCCGTCATTTTTTGACGGGCAAGTCGCTAGTATAATAATATTCATCAACATCCATCAGCTATACAGCTGTTAGCACATGTTAATGATAGGGGAAAATACCCATTAATACGGATGGGACACAGGTCAGCAGCCAGATTCAATGTTACCTACATCAGATCCAAGGATCTGTTTTCAGACTGATATTGAGTTCAGGATCACATGCTTCACTAGTGCATGTATTAATGCTGGCTGTCATTAACATGCCATTGTTGAGAGTTTTCAAGCCCTGTGCCATAGTGGTATTAGTCTACATTTAAGCTAACAACAATCATGTGTCTTAGTTATCTGGCTATATTATAGCTTTAATATTGTGGGAGCTACATGTTAAGGGGGGTGGGAGCTGTCAGTGAAGGAATGTCTATCTGAGAGGAGCTGGGAAAACCTCATACATTTCCTTCACAATGCTTGCAGATGCAGAAGATGCCTTTAATGGACCTGAATTGTGCCTAAAACAACAACAACACCTAAAAAATAAGGCTTTAAAAAATATTGGGACTGCAACATCTCTTCTCAACACCATTCCTCAGTGACCATCAATATGTGAAATATTAAACAGAATGTGTACACAGAGAGGAGGATCATGGACCATGTGATGGGAGGTAGCTATCTGCATACAAAATAACATCACAGGCCAAAATCTGTAGTCATGCTAGATAAGCTTAACCTTGTGACCAATAGATTGTAACTGAGGAGTGCTGTTGAGAAGGCATAAAGATCTGAGCAGCCCCTAGGCCCTCCTCTGCCTAGGTACAGGGCCCAAATCCCCAGTGGCAAGCCGCTGTCTCCCTGTTGGTGGGAAAGGGGGGGGGGGGGGCAAGAGGAGGGAACCCCCTGGGAGGCAGTGGCACCTGCAGTGGCGGTAGTGGAGGCATGGTGGGAGGAGAGGAGGGGCCAGGCTGCGGATGGCCGTGGGATACCTTAGGGGTGGAGGACACCGGCCTGGTGACCAGAGCACATCTCATGGCTTCAGCGTTTACCCCCTGGAATGCACTCTGGTCTGCCCTAATCCTGAGCAGCCCAGTAGGATTTAGTCATCAGGTGGTGCCTCCCCTCCACAGTATTGCCCCTGGCCAGGCTGCACATGACCTCCGCATGATTGACGGAGATGCTGGCCTGGACACTCCACCTGCTGTTGCATGAGGGCCAACATCTCCGCCTTCACAACCTGGCCAGATGTTGTGGATAGAGGTCCCTAGGACATGGCTTGCTGAGAAGATGGAGGTGGTGGTGTCCAAGTGGGGCGGGTCTGTGGCCTGGCTGGAGACTGCTGCATTATGGGTGATGGTGTTGATGGGCCCGGTGGTGATGGTGGCGGCTAGTCCAGTGCACTTCTGTGGGGGGGAGATGGTAATGGCTGGCTGGTATGGTCCCTCCAGTGGGAGGGCCCTGGTGATAGGCCCAGTCTCTGGAGGAGGGGGATAGTGGGGTTGAATCCTGGCAGTGTGGCCGGTGGTTCTGATGGTGACCCCACTAGCCATATTACATCCTCCCCCGAACCAGGCCCCTCAGCTCCTCTTCTCTCCTCCTCTCCATGCAGTGGTTCCTCCTGGTCGGGGGCTTGCTCCTCTGCTTCCTGCTCAGATGGAGCCAACGCCCCCACCTCTGGCTCACCACTGGACCCAGACCTCTTTAATGCTGAAAGAGAGAAAATAAAAATATGTGTTTTTAGTATGATGAATAATGCATTATTTTGTGTGCATTCCTAATTATCTGATATCTAGTCTTGAACCTGGATTATTCTCCTAATTGCAACTCAGATTAGCTTCCATTTTCTTTGGTTCTTGGTCTTGATTGCTATCTTGATTCAAGCTGCGGTCTGTAACTGCATAGGCTGCAGTGGGCATACCAATACATGTACTCTCTATTGCTTGATTACTGTTGTTGTGCCCGGAATGATAGCAGTTTATTTCACACAAGATTCAATTTAGTTGTTAATTCCACAATTAACCAAATACAGCAAAATGTGCAAAAAAGGAGTTAAAATTAGTTTATTTACAGCATAATCAATCAATCCCTAGAAAGCATTCTCGACATTTACAGTCGAGGTATAATCAATCCTTCCACACACTTGCCACTAGCTTTTTATTGTGAGATTTGTAGTTGTAGAAAGTGAGGATGGTGGGATCAATAATCCCTGGGAGCAAAAAATGCAAAAACAGAAAATGTTGGGGAGAAAATAGGAAGACTTTGTAAAAAGAAAGGTATGTGGACTTATATATGTCTAGGATTGTCTGGAAGAACTGGATGAAACAGAGTATTAATGAATAATGATATGTGTAACCTATAGACTGTCATATTGTGCAATTAAATGGAGGATCACATATTATAATAGTGCAACTGTGAGTCGTCATCATGCTGTTTGTGGAGTCCGTACGACTTAGCAATGAGCGCCGCAGGCGCTCATCGCCCGCGAGCCTTGCATAGCGAGGCGAGCCGTTAAACCTGTAGCACTTAGGAAATGAGCGCCGAAGGTGCTCATTGCCGGCGAGCCGTTAAACCCGTAGCACTTAGGCAATGACCCCCGAAGGCGTTCATTGCCGGTGAGCCTCGCGTAGCGAGGCGTGCCGTTAAACACGGAGCACTTTTATACGAGACGCGGGACTTAGAAAAAAAAAATACGAGACACAAAAAATTACGAGTCTAGCAGGGGAACAAAAACAATAAAAAACCACTAAACACACAGAAAAAAATTACAACAACATCACTTACAGCATGGAGCAACAGGCAGGACATCTGTGAAAGAGGTGGAACGCCAATGAAAGTCGATTTAGACAATTTTCAAACATCGAAAATCGCCTAATAAAAACGAGGCTAAACGACCACGAAGCGCGTAAACCACAGCCAAAGACATATGTGGTCGAAAAAAAATAATAGGAAGGCCTCAAAATAACCGCGGAACGCGTAATACATAGACTAACGGCGCAATTTTACAACACGAACTTACACATTTACACATTAACATTGTGAAATGGCGGATTTCCCGCCTAAAACAACAGATTTGTCTAGCGTACGAAGCCTATATATAGGGCACACTTGACACATAACACACTTTCTCCTCAGGTGATGGCAGTCTGACTGGACATTTTCTGCTGCCGGAAAATCAAAAGAGATTGTTAGCTCTTCAGGATACTGCTTGATGAATATTACATTAAAAAAGGTACATTAGATTAATAATCATTAATTAATAACTATTAAATTAATTGTTAATAAAAAAAATAAAAAATAGAGGAAACAAGAATTTTACATTTTTTTACATTAGAAATAGTATTGTGCTTACCTGTTTATATTAGATATATATGTATATGTAGATATTAATTCATTGAATAATTAATTAATAATGTACTTTAATTAATTAATTACTAATTTGTAATCATTAATAACAAAAAAGGTTAACATTTAATAATGCGCATAAAAAAAAATTACACATTGATTCATTCATTATTAATGTACATTATTTTAGTAATTAATTCGTAATATTCATTATAAACTACCAAAAAAAAAAATCTTTACTTTTGGAATATAGTCATGCTTACATCTTTCCCTTATATTTAGTCAGTCATTCATTTATTATTAATGGACATTAATTGATTATTCTGTAAAGACTAAGAATAAAAAAAGGTCAAAGGAAAAAAAAAAGCACTGACATACTGTATCTGTGATGATGTGGATTGAGTAATAGGTATTAATTCAAATATTACAAATTATTTTATTTATTTTTAACACTTTCAGTGACACTGCAGCTGATTCAACACAGACAGTGACCTTTGCAGCCTTTCAAAAACATTACCTTTACAGGTATATCATTCAATTGTGTGCTTGGGGGCAAACATTTTGTTTAACTTTTCATAGTTGTAATTGATGACAGTTACAGTATTAAGGTATATTAATATTAGTAAGTAGGACCTACAAAATTTGCCTATTTAAAAATACATTGATGAATATTGATTTTATGTTTTCAATCTATGCTAATATATCTGTGTTGTTGCTGATTGATTGATGAAGTCACATATTATACATTATTTTTTTCTTTTTGCCCAGTTTCAGCAGATCTGCAGCTGAATGAACACAGAGAGTGACGTTTGCATCATAAGGATAATCTTGACAGGTATAGAATTTAATTATATTCCTACAGCAAAAAAAAAAATTCAGTTGATAACAATTATTGATTAATTAATGTATATTAAGATATTAATTAATTAATAATTAGTAATCATACTAAAAGAAAAAAATATGATTTTACAATACATTGAGGAATATGCTTTTATGTTTTGCATCTATCCCGATATATGTGTGTTGCTGCTGATTGACTGATAGGGATGAAGCAAAATATTAAAAAGGATTTCATTCTTATTTCACAGTTTCATCGGATCTGCAGCTGAATCAACACACAGAGTGACGTTTGCAGCCTTTGAACACATTAAAGATCACTTTGACAGGTATAACATTTAATTCTGGAGTTAGGGAACAAAAAAGGCTACATTAAATTTTGCAAAAATGGATAACACTTATTGATTAATTAATGTATAATAATATTTTAATTAATTAATAATTAGTCCTCATTTAAAAAAAAACATGCTATAAAAGTAAGAACAATTTTTAACATGCACTTATATATTTGTCTTACAGCTGACTTATGTAAATTTGTTCAGAGAATAATAATTAATAATAATATAAAAAATACAATGAGGTTACAAGACTTTAGAAAAAAAAAACAGTTTACTAAATACTTAAATGTATGCAGTTAAGTCTATCAAGAATTAATGGAATTCAAGGATTACTAATTATTTTCATGTTATTTGACAGATTCGTCATATCTTAACTGGACTCAAGTTAAGATATGGCATTCGCCAGGATTTGGACACAAAGAACTGCAACTTCACAGGTATATGATTTAACTATGTCCTTACGGTTTGACATTGGTGACACTTCATTATTAATTCAGAAAAGTATATTACAGATTCATAGGGCCTCATTCTATTAACGGCCGTAAAATGGCCGCAAAGCTGCGATTCCTTGCAGCCATCTTCCGGCACCTTGTAGAGCTACTGCTACCTTGCTATTCAAATGGACGGCGCAGAAAGGATATACCCCTTACGGCCGACCGCACATCATTTCCTGCACCCGTAAATCTTGTTTTCCGGCCGCAAAGTCAGAAAACTGTAAATGCAAATATAAATTCAAGATGGCACTGTAAAGCTCCGTAAATGCTAGGCATCATAATGGGGGACATGAGGATTAATAGCAACACCCTCTCAAGCTTGCACATCGCCCAAATCCGATATATCATTTACGGTTTACTTTCCGTCCCGTAGTCCCGCGGGCTCGTCCTTGTTAAAACCCGTACGGGTTCGGAGGGCCGCAAACAAAGCATTGTAGAAGCCAATATATATTCAATCCAGCACTGCAAAGCACTGTAAATGATGGGGAACATAATGGGGGGGGCATGAGGATTAATAGCAAAACATTCTCAAGCTTGCACATCGCCAAATTGTACTTTGATTTTAAAATCCGTACAAGTCCCACGGACTTCAATGATCAAGCCCGTAGCTCCTTATTCAAGCCTGTGCGGGCTTGCATGATAGATGAAGTTAAATATCTTTATTTGCGGCTTTGAGAGTAGGGGAATGTTGAGCTATTAATTCTAAAACCAAAAATCACTTTCACTTCTAATAAAAGTACAGGATGGCTTTTCTATGCTACGACTTGTAAGTAAGCACTTTACGACCCGTAGATCTATTTTACCCATTTACGGACTTGACGAAGGCTAATCCCGCAGCCTTTGCGGGTCTGAGGTGCTCCAAGCCCTTGGGACTTTGTCCACGGACATTTGACATGAATTTAACTAAAAATTATTTTCAGATTTGAGTGTAGGGGAATGTTGTGCTATGAATGCTAACACCTCCAATCACTTTATCGTCTCATCAAAGTGCAGGATGGCTTTATTATGGCTTTATTATGTGCTTAATTGGGTGCTAGCGGGACCTTTTTGGTGCAAGTAAGCTGCGGCTCGGTTTTAGATAATTACGGCCATGACGAGAGGGTTTACATAGCAATTGAATAGCAACCGGGGCTTTCTTGCGGCCGAAACTCTTGCGGCCGTGTAAGATCAAAGGCTTTCCTGCGGCGCGTGCGGCCACAAGGGATAACAGGGCGCCGGCCGAAAGCCTATAGAATAGAATAGGCAAATAGCCTGCGGCCGGTCCTTGCAAATTGCAAATAAATGTGGTTTTTAGTATGTCATTTTGAAAAAAACTATAAAAAAATAAAAAAAAGGACTTTACCACATAGCATATTATTTTAAAGGAACATTATATAGTGGAACATTGATTCCAACAAATTGCAAAGAGATGTGGTTTTTATTATGAAATAAAAAAAAAAAAAAAAGGACGTTTACAGATTTAAAGTGGTCAGTACAATAAAAAAAAAATATATATATTCTTAAGTCATTACGTTTTAAAGAACAACAATTAGACATCATAGCTACATTCATTGAATCTTTACGAAAATTGAACAGTCTTTTACAATGCATGTATACTTTGATAATAGCTGTTTATGTTTCAGCTTCTTTATGACAATATAAGTAACTTTTAAGGTTTTACATTTATCCCATTTTTTAATTCATTCAATAACGTATATTCATATTAATTTACTAATGAATTTATAATTAAGTTTGCAAAATACAGTATATATATTTGTGCAGGCCTTTGCTATTTAATATATGTCAATAAAAAAGTACTGAAATGGTTTCTTTTATTTCATTGTAAAAAAGTACAAGATTTTAAAATGGTTGCATTATTTCATTCATCCAATTTACTTTTACATTGGAAACGAGAAGACAAAATTGAACGCAAAAGAAGATTGGCAAGGGAAAGGAAGCAAAGGTGGAGAGATGCACAGTCACCTGAAACTTCCCAATGCTGAAGAGAAGAAGACTGACAGAGACTTTTAAATAAAAGAAAAATGAGTAAGAAAGCCGAAAGTGAGTGTACTGGGGCTTCCAAGAAGCAAAAAAGTTAACGAAAACATGTCTGTGAACCATTGCCCAATGATACTATATTGCCTACTGACTCCAATGTGGGGACACATGACACCAATGTAGATATAGAAAGTTGTACTGATATCTATGTTGAGGAAGTGCATGACAATGTGTTTAGTAGAGCACTACAAGTAGACATTCATTATTGTGGATTACTTAATGTTGTTTGTCAGTTTTGTGGGGCCTATCATGTTCTAAAGGAAAGACCTACTGACAGAGATTTCATTAGTTGCTGTCAGAAAGGAAAGGTAAGACTTCCTCAAAGACACCCATTTCCAGATTATTTACAAAGTATCATGAGCGAGCCAACATTTCCAAATTATACAAATAAAAAAAAAACATAAGGTCTTATAACAGTGCAATTTCATTTGCTTCAATGGGTGCCACATTAGCCGAAAATGTACCAGGACATGGTCCTTACTGTTTTAGAGTTCAAGGACAAATTTACCACCGAACTTCACATTTACACCCACAAGAAGGAGAGCAAAGGAAATTTACTCAGTTATATGTCTTAGATACAATGGAAGATGTGGAACAAAGAATGATGCTTCCAGAAAATAAACAGTGTTCGCGCATAGTCTTTGAACAGCTGGATAAAATTATGGCTAAAAACCCATACAGTCAAGCATACAAACAATTAGCACAGCTTGAAAAAGAACAACAGGAACATGCTCAAAGACATCAATTGCCAACGCCAAGAGTAAATATGGTGTTAAAAAGAGATCGCAACACTGATGAAAGACGGTATAATTTACCAACAGTAAATGAGGTTGCCATGGTCTTTAAAAATGAAGATGATTACATAGTTACATAGTTACTCTTGCCAACGCCAAGAGTAAATATGGTGTTAAAAAGAGATCGCAACACTGATGAAAGACGGTATAATTTACCAACAGTAAATGAGGTTGCCATGGTCTTTAAAAATGAAGATGGTGAACCACCTTTTCAGTGGGATATTAGAATATATCCACGCAATGAAGAACAACTTTTTATAAACATAAATATATTAAGTTGTAATTTAGATCTAATGACATATCCCATTTTCTTTCCAAATGGTGAACCTGGATGGGAACCAAAATTACAATTGCAAAGTTATCCCAATAGTAAAGTTCGTGTTAGATGCAATATTTCTATGTTGGAATATAAAGTGGCACAAACTGCTATTCGGGATTCTTTTAATCCCATTTTAAGTGGGGGCAAACTCAGTCAACAATGGATTATTGATTCATATCTACAAGTTGAAGCAAATAGTCTAAATTTCATTAAATTTCAACAAAATAAGCTATGAGTAGAACAGTATTGTGGATTGATGGATTATGTTGTGGAATTGGCTTCCAGCAGAGACATTCCAGCTGGAAGAACAATTATTTTGCCATCCACTTTCCAAGGATTTCCTCGCAATATGCAAGAAAGATATAATGATGCCATGGCTATTGTCACAAAATTTGGAAAACCAGATTTATTTATTACATTCACATGTAATCCTCAATGGCCAGAGATCAAGGAAAATTTGAATCTGGGACAAACTACTTTTGACCTACCAGATTTAGTGGCAAGAGTATTCAAAATCAAACTCAATTCATTAATACATGATATAACTAAAGCACAGTTATTTCGACAATGTGTGGCTTTTGTTTATACCATTGAATTTCAAAAAAGAGGACTGCCACATGCTCACATACTTTTAATACTGCAGGAAAAAGATAAGTTGAATTACTGCTGAATTGCCAGAGCAAGAAAAATATACCAAACTTTGGGAGATTGTTACACACAGAATGATTCATGGCCCATGTGGAGAGATGAATCTTAATTCACCATGTATGGAAAATAAAAAATGTACAAAATAATTTCCTAAACAATTTTAAATGCAAACTTATGCAAATTGTGATGGATACCCTTTGTATAAAAGAAGAAAAGGACAAACAGCTATTATCCGTGGGCAAAAGGTTGATAATAGATTTGTCGTTCCATACAATCCGCATTTGCTCATCAAGTACAATGCACACATAAATGTGGAAGCTTGCACTTCTATTAAATCAATCAAATATCTGTATAATTATATATACAAAGGATATAACGCAGCAACTGTTGTTGTGCACGGTGCTGCAAACGAAAAGGAAAATCCAATTTTACATGACGAACTATCAAATTATTTAGATGCTCGCTATGTCAGTGCTCCTGAAGCAATGTGGCGGCTTCTGAAATTTGAGATGCATGATCGGTCACATGCTGTCTATCGATTTAGCTGTACATTTGTCTCAAAGTCAGTTTGTTTGCTTTACTGCATTAGCTCAAAGTGAACACTGAGAAACCACACTTACTGCATGGTTTCAAATAAACTGCCAGAATACGCAGGCCAGACAATTTTTATACATTGAGATACCATATCACTATGTATTTGTAAATGGTCTATGGCGACAACGAAGAAAAGATACACATAAAATTATACCACAAATTTATACCGTCAGTCTTTTACATGTTCCCGGTGCACAGAGTTTTGAACATTTACGTACAGTGAATGACATAGTTTATGATACATTCCTATTAGCTGCAAGACATCAAAACTTCATAGCTGATGATACAGAATGGGAGAGGTGTCTGGAAGAAGTAAATGCCAAAGCAGATGAGACAACAATTTGCATTTATTTGCATCTTTTACAATGTACCTGATGCATTTGTGGGAAACATTTAAATTAAAACATTTAAATTAAATAGGTCTGAAGACTTCTTGAAACATTACAATGAGCCAATAGCACTGTTAAAAACCTTGATGGAAATACAAGAAATATTGTTTGCTCATGGATTAAATTGTGAAAGTTTTAATTTGCCTGATCCAGGACTTATAGATGACATCAACTTTGATGATTATGACACTGAGCTACAAAAACAAAAAAAACGAAGAAAACTGGCAACTTTGAATACTTTACAGTTACAAGCATTTAATGCCATCACAAATGCTACAGATGATGAAATGGTCAAAGACCGGTATTTCTATCTAGACGGCCCGGGTGGATCAGGAAAAACGTATCTGTACAATTGTTTGATGAGTTATATTCAAGCACAGGGTCAGATAGCTATGCCATTTGCAACAACTGGAATTGCAGCACTTTTGTTAGACAGTGGTAGAACTGTACATAGTGGATTTAAGTTGCCAGTTCCCATTTTGGATATTCAACTGAATTATTTACAAGCAAAACATTTAAAATAAACTAAATTAATTATCATAGACAAGGCAACAATGATGTCATGTCATGCTCTGCAATGTATTGATAGATTCTTAAAAGAAGTGATGGATAATAATTTGCCATTTGGTGGAAAGGTGATGCTGTTAGGAGGAGATTTTAGGCAAACATTACCTGTTGTGCCACATGGAAATAGAACGGAGATCATTGAAACAGGTATCAAGACAAGTAAACTGTGGAAAATATTTACACATCTGAAATTAGATTTAAATATGAGATCTGAAGGCCAAAATTAATTCAATGATTGACTCATTAAAATCAGAGAAGGAAAACATCCACAAATCCACACGATTTACCCAATGATACCATTGAAATTCCATCAGAAATGGTTTGCAAGGAATCATTCATATCAGCCATATTTCTAAACACTCTTAATATTGATGATTACTCAGACATTGCAAACAAAGTGATATTAACATCAAAAAATATAGATGCCTTGAATCTAAATAACGAAATTTTAAAATTCATAAATGCACCACAAAAGAATTATTACAGTGCAGATTCAGTTCAGGCTGATGATAAAGACAGTGAATCGAATTTTAGTATCAAATGTATTAATTCTTTAACACCATCTGGAATGCCACCACATATTTTACAATTGAAAAAAGGGGCAATTGTCATGTTATTGAGAAATATGAATCCAAAAAAAGGACTTTGTAATTGGACAAGATTAATTGTGCATGAGTTAAAAGATCATTTTATACATGCAGAAATTATGACTGGGACCCATAAAGGTGAACAAGTTTTTATACCAAGAATTGATTTAGCTCCAAGTGAGAGTGGTTTGCCTTTTGTCCTTCAAAGGAGACAATTTCCAGTTATCATGGCTTTTGCCATGACCATCAATAAATCCCAAGGACAAACTTTTAAGTCTGTTGGTATTTTTTTTAAATAACCGTTTTTTGCACATGGACAACTCTATGTTGCTTTTTCAAGGTGCACTAATCCAAAGGAAATTAAAGTACATGTTGAAGAAAACCAAAGTCAGGGTCATTTATTGCAAGATGGATGCGTTTATACAAAAAACATTGTGTACTATGAGGTGCTGTAAATATAGAGGACAGTGGTTTCATTTCGATGACAACATTTTATATTACTCAATCTGATTTCAGAAAACCACTATTTCAATAAGAAACTCTATAGAATGGCAAAAAACATAGAGAACAGTGGTTTAACTTCTAGGACAACATTTTAGTACTCTGGAACTCTTTAAATAGGGGACCACTATTTCACTTAGGAAACGCTATGTGCCATTTGCACAAAGTACAACTAGAAAAAAAAAGGAAACTACAAGAAAAACAACAGTAAACCATCCTTAGACAGATTGGAATGTGTTAGAAGTTACTTTTTCACATGATTGGCCCCACAAAACAATTACGTGACATTTTCTTTACTTGCAAGGTTAAATGTTATTGTTTTATGTTACTATTTCACATGTTAACAAGTTATTTCAATATATATTGGATATAGTCAAAGATGTATGTTACTACAAGTTTCATCATTTGTTAATACATTGAACTGTATCTTTTAAATACATAGAATTGATTCAGGGAGTAATCCAATCGCCAGTTAATGGGGTCATAAAGGATTTTTTTTTCCTCTTTGATACAATTGGCCAAGTTTCAATGGGGTTTTTTATTGTTTGCCTTCCTCTGGATTCAAAGCCAATTTAGTTTAACAAGAGTTTAAAAAATATATAATGAATGTTACAAAGCATGTAATTGTTCTAAATAGTTATTTACTGAAAGTTTACATAGTCCTCTGTTTGTCATGGATAACTATCAATTCAAAGTGTTAGTATTGTTAAAAAAATGTTTTAAGATTGATACAAACTTTTATGTTATGGTTTACAATATGTATTCATGAAAACTTCAGACATTCTTATATTGTTATTACATATATCACAATTAAAAGACTTAAGATTGAAAAAAAAAATCTGATACATGTTGGTGAAATATAGATTGAAAGCTAAAAAAATTAAAAGTTTTATTCAAAGTGTTGTATTTCTTTGTATATAAAAAAAAGGTTAAGAATGTCAGAGACTCATATTGTGTGGCAAACAGTTTTCACAGCATTAAAGTTTTATTGACCGTCAATTTTTGACGGGCAAGTCGCTAGTGTCAATATAACAGTGTAGAAAAAGAACCTTCCAAGATATACTAGATAAATGTCTGCACATTTAATATGTTTACTATTTTACAGCCTACGCCATTTACAGTATAACAGAGACCCGAGTCTTTCTTAATATAAATGACATTTTGAGACTGATCTCTTGTTTGGTCAATAGGTTGCAAGTTCCTTGACCTGTGACTCGTTTCTTGATTTTCCACAGTCCTTTTTTTCTCTGTCATTGCACTTTGTGTTATAAAGTGATGCAGAGAGTGGAGGCGAGCGATGGAGGTTTATATACAACAACTAGACTGGCTACAGCACAAATAAAGGATATTCATGAGTTCCTTGTTATAACCATAAATGAACAAAAAATATTTTCTAAGAAAGCTTGGATCTCTAGAACCAAATACATTTAACGCCCAAAAGACTAAGAAGAAATATTTACAAAGGTGGAGTAAAATGTCTAACATTTATTAAAAAGAATATAAAAAAGTAATTAAACATATATCACACATATTTTAAATGGATTGTGTATCTTAAAAGGGGCTTCATCCAAACAGATACAAACATTTTTTAAAGTGCATCACTAGTTCATATATATATATATTCAGGATGTTCAAAAATGCTACTGATATAAGTGCATGTATTATATATTTATAAAACAACTGATATACTCTTCCATGGTCAGGGTAATTTCTGGTTGATCCTAACAGGGTTTGATTTCTTATACAATTCCTTATGGGTAGCTCATATGACACTAAGGTTATAAAATAATATATTGGAATATGCCATTCATTACAACAGGCAATACGCTACCTTATACACAAAACAGTATTTATCAAGAACGCACCTTTATGCCATTCTATTAAACTGAAAACATGTGCATCCAATTTGACAGTTAAAGGGGTTTGTGAACTTCTTAAAAATGCTTATTGATAAAGCAAAAGTGATATTCTTAAACACATTTGTACTATTTATTTTCTTAAGCTGCTTTAAATAAATAGAGCAATGTGCATAGGTTGGAAATAAAGGGAACATAATGGAAAAATAATAATTAAAAATGCAAAAAATATTTTAATGATAGTAAAAACAATAATAATAATAATAACAATAATAATGGTAATAATAATCACATTTTTAATACAATTAATAGTAGTAATCATAAAGTAATATTAGTAATTGTTATAATATAATAAATAACCATTAAAATAATAGATATTATTATTAACTAGTCGTCTTCTCCCCCTCTCCCTCCACCGTGTCTCTTTCCCCCCTCTCCCCACCTGTGTCTCTTCCCCCCTCTCCTTCCCCTTTATCTTTTCCCCCTCCCTCACCTATGTCTTTCCCCCTTCCTCCCCTGTGTCTCTACCACCTCTCCCTTCCCTGTGTCTCTTTTCCCCCATCTCCCTCCCATGTGTCTCTTCCCCCTCCTCCCTCCCCTGTGTCTCTTTCCCCCTCCCCCTCCCTTGTGTCTCTTTCCACTCTCTCCCTTCTCTGTGTTTCTTCCCCCCTCTCCCTCACCTGTGTATCTTTCCTTTCTCTCCCTCCCCTGTGTCTCTTCCCCCTCTTCCCTCCCCTGTGTCTCTTCCCCTCCCCATCCCTTGTGTCTCTTTCCACCCTCTCACTTCCCTGTGTTTTTTCCCCCTCTCCCTCCCTTGTGTATCTTTTCTTCCTCTCCCTCCGCTGTGTCTCTTCCCCCTCCTCCCTTCCCTGTGTCTCTTTCCCCCTCCTCCCTCCCCTGTGTCTCTTTCCCCCTTTCCCCTGTCTCTTCCACTTTCCTCCCTCCCCTATGTCTTTTTCCCCCTTTCCCCCTGTCTCTTCTCCCCTCCTCCCTCCCCTGTGTCTCTTTCCCCCTTTGTCTCTTTCCCCCTCTGCCCTCCCCTGTGTCTCTTTCCCCCTTTCCCTTTCCCCCTCTGTCTCTTATCCCCCCTCATCCCTCCCCTGTGTCTCTTTCCCCATTTCCCTCTTTGTCTGTTTCCCCCTCCACCCTAACCTGTGTCTCTTTCCTCCTTTGTCTCTTTCCCCCTCCACCCTCCCCTGTGTCTCTTACCCCCTTTCCTCCTCTGTCTCTTACCCCCCTCATCCCTCCACTGTGTCTCTTTCCCCATTTCCCCCTTTCCCCCTCTGAAGCCGCACATGCGCACTGCAGCATGTATTGAATTCCGTACATATAGTTTCTAAAGTGTGCATGCACTCTGAGTGGACCGTTACACACACTTTAGAAACTATTTTAGTCATAGTTATTTGATAATAGTATAACAATAATATATCAACAGAATAATATGTAATAATATATTGCAATATATATAATTTTGTCATTATACTATTATCAAACTGTTAGCATTATTATTATTATTTATTAGTTTATTATTATTTCTTAGTAATTTATTAAATTATTAGCATTAATATTTATCTCTCAGATCTAGATTCAGCCTGGAAGATAAAATAAATAAAATAACAACATCACAGGATTTGCGTGGAGTATCAAAGTTACATTTTCAGCATTTGTTATAATGGAGCTAAGCAGTTAACAATTACAACTTATTATACAAGTATTTTTTCCCAAATACATGCAATGTGGTAATTGAATGAACTAGTCTTCACCAATATTATTTAGGGTGATCATAAACCAGGATTTCAGTTGCTTTCCTTGGGGCTGATCGTTCCTGTCTCTCATCTTCAGAGATCTTGGTTCCCAGGAGTTAAACCCATTAAGGTAAAATACTTATTGACATCAGACCTCAAGGGTATGCTTGTGTCTCGTATAAATATTGAACATTAAAGGAGAAAGAAAATATCAATAAAAGGTACCGTATATCAAAAAGCAACACAAAAACACATGCAGTTCTGGGGGAAAAGTAGAAAATGTATAAAAAAAATATTATTATTGTAATGTTAGGATCCTCCTTATTGCAGGGTTAAACACAGAGAGTTGTAGTGATTTAGTTGTTCAGTCGCGTCTGACTCACTGTGGACCATAGCACATCAGGCACAAATGTTATTTCTCTGGTCATACCTACCCAAAAGGATTTCTTGGCAAAATGCTGGAGTGGGTTGCCAGTTCCTTCTCCTCTGGATCATGATTTGTCTTACTTCCCTGCTCTAACTTGCCCATCTTGAGTGACTCTACATGGCATAGCTCACAGCTTCATTGAGGTACACAAGGGCCCTTCACCAGGACAAGGAATAGATCAAGAAGGGGAAATATAGACAGATACAGCGTTAATTTACACACACTTAACCAATTTAAACATGGCAAAAAACTTCTGAAGCCACCTGGAGACATTACCTTACCAGTCATTCATATCTCCATTAAATACCACTAATCTGTATTTGTAATTCTCTCTCAGAGGAAATACTCTTATTATTATTATAGTAGTTTCTAAGAAAATAAGTGTTAGCCTAGTGATTGCCTGGTGTTCCTCTTTACAAAATGGAGCCACTTATAGCCTAATCCTGGGAGTCCAGTAGTTAGGATTTTGTGCTTTCACCGCTGCGACCTGAGTTTGATTCCAGTCAGGGAACCAAGAGGTCACACCACCCTGAAGCCAAACAGGGTAGTGCCTGGTTAGTACATGGATTAAAGACCACCTTGGAATATCAGGAGCTGTATGCTGTGACCCACTGGAGATGTAACTGGCAACCCACTCCAGTATCTCTGCCATGAACACTAAGTGGATCAGCATGACCATGGACATAAAGATGTGCCTGGTGTTTTACAGTCCATGAGGTCACAGAGTGTCGATCACGACTGAATGAAGCAAAAGAACATTGTAACATTTCTAATAATAATAGTGTGAAGCATTATTTTAGAACACCTACTTATTGTGCCAAATCTCTAGTAATTTTAGAAAGCTTTTGCTTCAGAGGCATCCCAGTAATTATTCGTTAGTTACAATTGTTATACTTCTGATACTTTTCCTTTTTTCATACTGATACCAATTACGTTTTGTAACATTTACATGCAGGATCCAACTAGGACGGCTCTAATAAAAGCTTCTATTGTAGCAGTGTTAGTTATTCCTCCAACACCTGCGGGTCTGGTCTGTGTTAGGATTGGCTATAATTGGCTCCTTTGTGTAAGATTCTTAGAAAATAACTAAATAACAAATACAGGTTAAAGACATACGTCCATCAGGGCTTACAGAATCACTGTATGATGTAATACATATAAATAATTAGACAGAGTATAATTAGGAAAGGAAAATGTAATACAGCTAGTATTAATAATATTATTATATCATGTATTTTATTTCTAAAGCATATTCTGTGATGCTTTTTTTAAAATAATTTTTATTGAGGAAATAAGGTTAATATATTAACTCAAAAGCGTAAAAAGCAAAACATAAACAGTAAAGGTACATCACTTGGGAAGTAAAAGCATATCAGAATAACTTAGCAATCTTGTTTGAGTCTTTTTTTTTTTTAGATATTACCATTTTGAATTACATATACAGTATATTGCGTATTCATGTGTATATATTTGTGTAAGAGCATCCTTAATCAAAGGAAAAAAGAGAATATAAAGTAAAGAAATGCAGAGACTAGAGAAAAAGAAGAAAAGGAGAAGAGAAGAAAAATAAAAAAAGTGGCAGGAGGGCTGGAATATATAGCCATGGTTGCCCTGAAAGATTACCCGTCATTTATTATTTTAATCTTGAGTCTCTACCATCTAACCCGAAGGGTCCAGGTGTTCCAGCAGGAAGCCCATTTTATATGTCGGCTGAGATAATGCTCATGGAATAGATACATTTGAGTCTTGTCAAAACAGCAATATATGTATGGATCATCGACGTCCAGGCTTTGGCTAATATAATTTGCACTGCCAAAAACACTTGATTTGATAACAGGTGAGCTTCTTTGCAAAGACCCTCTCTAGGAAGGTCTAATAAAGCTTCCTCCAGCCTTTGGGGAATCTTGCAATCCCACAATCTCTCCAAAATATGATAGGTCTCTGACCACATATGGGCAATCTTTGGGCAGTCCCAGAGGACATGTTTAAGGGTGCCTTAATCGTTACAACATCTGAAGCAGTTGCCATCTAAAGAAGGGTTGGAAAGTTTAATTCTGCCATCTCATGATAGTTTTGTGTGCATTTTCCCTCAGAATAGTGTTTAGTGAGGAGTCAGCAGCTTGCTTATGAATTTTGTTCCACTGTGCATCGGTCAAGTTAATGACAAGTTCTGATTCGCAAGAGTGCTGATGGTGGAGTTTAGACGGTATGGACTGGTCTAATAGGAAATTTTCTATAGTGGATATATTACCATTACTATTAGGATTATCCATACAGCATTTTTCAAAGCGTGTGGACCTAGCTAGAGTATGAATTTTGAGTACTTTAGTAACAGTGATATGTACCTGGGAAAGATTGAGCCATTCCTTTAAAGGCAGGTGATGTTGGTCTCTGAATATCGCGGGGGACCATTCCTGATACTCCCTTAAGAGATCAGCAGTTATAGTTAAATTATTATCTAACCACCATTTAAATTGTGATAGCCTATTCTTCCGGTATAACCATAGGGGGTGAGCCTTGAACCTGGCACCACGCGTGGTATTCTTTTGTGAGTGAGACAAGATCGGCAATGACTGAACTACACAATTGGGGATTGAAGAAGTGTTACGTTTATTATGTAAGCTAAGCCATAGTACCTGGCTAATACAGAGGTCTTGTTCTCCAAGGAAATTTTTTTCAATCTCTTTGCTGAACCACTTGGTTATTTGGGCCAATCTAGTGGCTTTACAATACTTCAATAAATCTGGAATGGCTAGAGCTCCTCTGAGTTTTGGTGCCATCATGGCCGTCTTATTAATCCTTGTTTTTTTGCAATCCCAGATAAAGCAAGAGATTGCCCTCTATAGAACCAAAATGTACTTAGTCTGGGCCGCTGTCGAGATGCAGAAGAGTGCAGAAGAGATACAGCAGCTTGGGAAATAAGTTAATTTTTATGGCATGAATCTTACCAAGCCACAAGATTTTATTAGAGGACCATAAGCCAATGTCATGTAGTAACATTTTTATAAGCGTGGGAAAGTTTGCTGTGTATGTTAGGCCAGATTTTTTAGGAATGAAAACCCCCGGATATTTAAGGTGGTGTTGGACCATTTAAAAGGAAAAGTTCCCTACTAGTTAAATAGTTACATAGTAATTAATTAAGGTTGAAAAAAGACTTTCAGTCCATCAAGTTCAACCTGTTAAGATCTCCTCTGATCTGCAAAATGTGGATTAGTTATTAATTAATTTGTTGTTAAATAATTATTAATACTATAGTATTGGAGGATGAATAAAGAGTTAGTCCATCAAGTTCAACCTTTTTAGATCTCTATTGATCTTTTTAATAAGTGGACTATTTATTATTAATTGTTAATTTAATAGTTAATCTTTGAAATGTTTTGGTAAGGAAACATTCAGCACTTCACTTTTACTTGGGTTAATTTCGAAACCACAAATGCCGCCAAAAAGCTCAAGAGCATGAAATAAGTTAGGGAGACTAGTCAATGGTCCAGTAACAGTAAGCATGACATCATCTGCAAAATGGCTCAATTTGTGTTCTGTCTCTACTACCAGGATACCCTTTATGTTCAGGTTTTCTCTAATAGCAATAGCCAGGGGTCCAATGCATAACGCAAAGAGAAGAGGGGACAAGGGACATCCATGGTGAGTCCTTCTAGTTACTTTAAAAAGTCGAGATTTGAATCCCTGATATGCAACATAGGCTGTAGGAGCTTAGAATAGTGCTAAAAATACCCTTCACTAATCTGTCACTCAGGCCAAATTTGTTTAAGGTCATATAAATCCAATCAAGTGTATCGAAGGCTTTTTCGGCATCAAGGGAAAGAAGCATCAATGGTGATTTCTTTATTGATGCCTCATCAAGCAAATTTAAGAAACACCTGGTATTGTCTAGAGCTTCACGGCCATTACTGGTCAAATATATTAAACCCGGTAAAATTTGGGAGAGTTTTTTCTCTATAATTTTAGAGTATAGTTTGACATCACAGTTGATCAGGGAAATATGCCGATAGCACTTACATTGAGATGGGTCCTTGCCTTCCTTATGTATTACAATCACTTTTACCTCTCAGAACTCTGATCTCATAGGTTTACCTGACAAAAAGTAATTGAACATAGCTTGTAAATGAGGTGATACCATATTGATAATTTTTTTGTAGTAAAAATTGGTAAACCTGTCCAACCAGGGGATTTATGTGACAAGCAGCACCAAAATGCAAAGACTGTAGCGGAATCGTGAGACACGCAAAGCCTACAGGCTTGAAATTTGGCTGCATTAATGAGCTACTAAATTAGACCATGGCTCAAGTTATGGGCTTGAGACGCAAGCCCGTAAATACTTTTTGTGCACGTGAGCTGCTAAGGGGCCGGACAAGCCACGATCGGCCATCAATAACCAATTGAGGTATAACAGAGTGCGACACAGGGCTCTCAGACAATAAAAAGCGGTCTAGCCAAAGATGATTGACAGAGGGAGATTATAAATTTGCGTTCCACCCTCCCATGTGTTGACTGTATTGTATTGTCTTTTGAAGTAGCACGCAGGTCACGGAGTTGGTGGGTTTTGAGTGCGAGAGAGAGAGAGTAGGGGAACTTAGAGAAAGGTACTGTAGTTTGCGGTTTTAGTCATTTGTATTATATTTCATGTGAGTTTACACTTAAAATTGCTTACACATAGTTACAGATTACACATATTTGCAAAACACATCCCCCACACCCCATCCCCAACATAGCACATGCATTTTTTTCCCATCAGACATACTGTATACAGTAACACTTCTTTTTATTTATCCTTATTCTACTTTTGGGATAAATTGAAGGGAGAAGAGAGGAGGGAGAGGAATGGAGAGGTGAGGAGGTGGCTATGGGGAGTAGAGGTGGGGAGGAGAAGGTGAGGAGTAAGGTGGAGGAGGGAGAGGAGGTGGAGGAGGTAGAGGAGGGAGATGAGGTGGAGGAGGGAGAGGAGGTGGAGGAGGGAGAGGATGGAGAGGATGGAGAGGAGGTGGAGGAGGGAGAGGAGGGAGAGGAGGAGGAGGTAGGAGAGGAGGAGGAGGAGGGAGAGGAGGAGGAGGAGGGGGGGGGGAGAGGACGAGGGAGTGGAGGGAGAGGAGGAGGAGAAGGAGGTGGATGGGAGTGCAGAGGAGCCGGTGGGTGGCCTGAGCATCAGGCACATATAGGAGAGGGACAGAGGGAAAGGGGCCTGATCCCAGGGGGGTTGGTTGTTAGGGGGAAGGGACAGACCCCAGGGACATGTCAGGGAGGCAAGGGTGCCTGTCCACAGTTGAGAAGGCAAGAGGCTAAGGGCCCACAATTAGACGCAGCGGGAGAATGTGGTCCTTGGTGCTATCCCTTGGTGCTATCCATGGCCGCCCCCTAGTGCTCAGTCTTGGAAGGAGGTAGCGGCTGAGGTTACTGCAGTAGGCAAAGCACCAAGGGATGTGAGGTCTGTCAAGCACAAGCATCAGGGCCAAGGTGAGGAGGATGATAGCTAAGGAGGCCAAGGACCAGAGCCTGACCAATAATGAGTGGGAGAGGGTAGCCAAGGTCCATCAGAGACAGTTGCCCGCTGATGGAGGTTCAGGCCCGGTGGCCCAGCATGACCCAGCCTCCATGTCAGGTGAATGTCACATACACCAACATGCCACCACATGTGCATCACACACACTACACATGTACATGATGGCAAACAAGGACACTGACATGTCAGCTCCATGCAGTTTACAAGGGATAGTTGGGTGCATCATTAAATCCATGAAGCTGACAAATCACTGTCATTCCTGGGCACAACAACAGTAATCAAGCGATAGAGAGTCCATTTATTGGTGTGCCCATTGCTGCCTATACAGTTACAGAACGCAGCCGGAATCAAGATAGCGTTAGGAGTCAAGGACGCTCAAGAGCAGGAACCAGAATAGATCATATCTAGCAAATGATAGCTAATCTGAGTTATAATTAGGAGTATCATCCAGCCTAGATGTCAGATAGTTAGGAATGAACACATAACAATGTATTATTTATCATACTAATGACATATGCCTTTCTTTTCTATCTTTCAGCATCCAAGAGGAGGTCTGAGTCCAGTGGAGAGCCAGAGGTGGGGGCGTCAGTTCCATCAAAGCAGGATGTGGAGTAGCAATCCCCTGCCCAGCAGGAACTGGAGCAGGGGGAGGGGGAAGGAAGAGGATCTGAGGGTCCTGGCTCATAGGAGGAGGAGGTAATATGGGTGCTGGGGATTCAACTCCACTATCCCCCTCCTCCAAAGACTAAGGCTGTCGCTGGGGTCCTCAAACATGAGTGATAACAGCAGCCAGCCGCCACCTCTTGCCCCCCACAGCAATGCGCTGGACTGGCTGCCGCCTCCACCACTGTGCCAACATTAATATATGCACTAGTGAAGCATGTGATCCTGACCTCAATATCAGTCTGAGAACAGATCCTTGGGTCTGATGTAAGTAACAGTGAATCTGGCTGCTAACCTTTGTGTCCTCTTCGTAGTAATGGCTATTTTACCATATTGCTAATAGTTAGTATTGCTTGCAGATGGGGATCAGGTGAGTTGGTGTATTGTTACAGTATTTAGCACTTTACTGTACATGCATGTTGATTAGTTTTTTTATCCTCCTCTGCCTTTTTTTAGTTGACTACTTTTTTTTAGATTTTTGTTTCTTCACCACACTGTATGTGTGACACTTGATTGGATTACACAGTCCATAGGTTAAATCATCTTTTTTATTAAGCAGATCTAGATACGTTGTAAGTGCCAGTCATATATAATAATAATAATAATAAAGTGTTAATACACATACCAAGTGCAATTAGTAATACCGTGGAGTATGAACATTCCCCTGAGGGCCTAAAAGGAATATGACAGGTGATACTGGAGTGTGTTGCCAGCTCCTTCTCTAGTGGACTGTGATTTGTGTGACCTCTCTGCTATGACTGCCCACCTAGAGTGACCCTACATTGTATAGCTCACAGCTTCATTGCAATACACAAGCCCCTTCACCACCACCACCACTTCGCAATGCTGAAGGGGACCAGGGGAACATACACCACACTAATCTACTCTAATTCATTAGAAGGGGCCACAAAAACACATGGAGGCTTGCAGAGGCACGTGCATCAACAGCCAATTCATCTGCATCAGGGGTAATGTCCACTACGCACATCTTGGTCCCACGCCATTGCTGGTGGCCATGTGCCAAGATGTATAGCTCTTCACATTATGTTTTGCTATTCATCAATTTACATTAGTGGGGATTGCTAAGTGGTGGTGGGGAAGGGGCGTGTGTACCTGATGAATGAAGCTGTGAGCTATACCATGTGTAGATGGACAGGTGATAGCCGAGAGGTCGGACAAATTGCAGTCCAGTAGAGAAGGAACTGGCAACCCACTCCAGTATCTTTGGCATGCAAACCTTGTGGAACACGACTGGCAGAGACCTAGCAAAATGTACTGCAGTCACAGAGAGTCGGACACAACTGAAGGACTGAACAACAAATATTAAAATGCTCCACGGGTACTTGATATATGTGATGTGGCAGTGTCATTTGGCCACTATTTGTATTCCCAAATGTAGATGTGATAAGCAAGATGTATAAGCAATTATATTTATCTTTCAGGGTCCACATTAGAGCCTCTGTGAGCGAGGAAGGGTTAATGTGGCATCAGTTTCATGTTTTTGTGTTGCTATTTAATAAGGTAGTGTTTCTTTAATTACTTTCTGCATGTTGCAGCATGGCTTTTCATATTGGCATATGCATGACCATTTCAACATAAAAAAAATATGCTTCTCCCATATTTTAATGTCCACTGGTGTGTTTATATTATCTTTTACAGTGCTTAAAAGTTGTCTGTAAACCCTTTGCGGGTCCTTTTTGGAGCCTGTAAGGTTTTTGCCTCCATTTGTGGGTTACGGGCTTGAATGCCATGGCGTCTTTGGAAATGTGTTGAAATGTAATATTGAAATTGGAACTCTGCAGTTACGAGCTTTAGAGAATAAAGGATTTGCGGGCGCGCAGCTACAATTTTCCACGTCCCGTAGCCTTTTTTCGCCCTTAAGCAGCAAGTCGTTGGCGGGTTGCTTTACGGGGCAGATTTAATAGCCGTAAGTCTTTAATGTGTCTGTTAGACTCTTTTATAGCTTTTTTAGCTTCCTTTAGGGGTATTGGCACATCTAATAACTCAGATCTTTCCATATCTAATTTTGGGAAGCTAATGGAGGATAAAACATTATCGATTTGACTTATGTGATCTATGGAGCCTGAACTACGAGGTGCTGAGTATAGATTAGCGTAGAATTTTTCGAATGCCTCTGTGATGTCATTTGGCCTGTAAATGGTTCTGTCATTTTCCACCCATAATTTTGGGGATGAATGAGTTCGCACTTTGTCTGGTGAGCTTTTTGGCTAGCATTTTATCTGGTTTGTTTGCGTAAGTAAAGTATTGAGATAGATTTCTTTGTAACACAGTGACCATCTTTTTTCGGCGAATCTTTAGTAAATCCTGTTTAAGTGTATGGATTTCTCCTTGGTTCTCAGGTGGTCGTAAAGAAGGGGGAATAGCTTGGAGGGCAGATATCCTACCATTTAAAGTATTGATTTGTGCTAAATTTAGTTTTTTAGAGAGGGAGCCAATGTGGATACATATGTCTCTCAACACCTTGTGCGTGGCCCACACTCCTGCATGATCTACTTCCCGATCACCATTCAAGTCAAAGTATTCCACTAGGGAGCTATGAATCTTATCTATTGTTTCTGTATCATTCAGAAGGGCCAGGTTTAGTGCCCATGAGGGAGATCGATCCTTAGGTAGAAGGTCACTTAAAGAAATACTGGTTATTTCATGGTCAGACCATGCAATGGGTCGCATCTCTACATCCAAAAAGTTTGGATAGTCGATGCCTGGCAGAATAATGAATATATTCCCTTTCATTAGGATGTACCATTCTCCAGGCATTAAGCATATCAAATTTTTCAAGCAATAATTTAAAAGATTTGGAAGCTGAGGGAATTATAGACAGGAAAGTGGAATTTAATCTATTTTTTGCCTGGTCTAAAACCAAATTTATGTCCCCACCCAAGATCCATTTTAAGTGTTGCCAGTCAAACGATAGAAATGCTGATTGTCCAGTATTCGGGGCGTACACATTTAGCAATGAGATTTTGCGATCATTGACCGTACCTTGTAACAGGACAAATCTCCCTTCTTGATTTCTACAGGTGGACAAATGTTGGAAATTCAATCTCTTATGTATCAAAATTGACACCCCTCTTTTTTTTACAGAAGCTGGCGAATGGAAGGTTTGTGTGAAGTAGCTCCACCAGTATTTTGTGATAAAACATTTTTTTTTTAAATGTGTTTCCTGTATTATAACAATATCTAAACCCAAGCATCTATATTCTCCTAAGGCAATACCCCGCTTTACCGGTTTGTTCAACCCCTGGAAAAAGCTATTTTTAATGCCATTACTCACCACCTTGACCGACTGTAGGGTCCAAACTATAAACTTGGGTAGGAAGGTTATTCACGGGGACCAGCAAAACAGTAGAAGGCACCTCTCTGGGAACCAATGCAATTGTGTAACGCCACTCACGGGGAAGGGTGGATAGAACAGGGAATAAGAAGATGGAGAGGAAGGAGACTAGAAAAAAAGTAGAAAAGAAGAAAAATGTTAAACCAATGTACAGCAATTATAACGTACTTTGCAATTCAATACCCTAATCTTACAGGGTGTAATGAGATAATTAAGAAAATATTTTTAAGTTGTTATAAACAACACAATGCACAGTTCCTTTTTTTATAACCTTCAATATCCCTGAAGAAGTCATTTCTAGCCGAACTGCGTAGGAGTCTTTGAAGTGGGGCAGATAAATGAATGACTGCTAAGATAATGTCTCCAGGTGACTAAAATTTTACTCCCCTACTGTGAATAGGTTATTATCTGTTTAAATGTATTTCTGTTTTCTTTTTCAATCTAAATTAACTGTTGATCTCTCTATATTTAACTCTGCAATAAGGAGGCTCATATCATGATAATAATAATAATAATAATTTTGGATAAAAACAGCAAAAAGGGTTGGGGTCACAAACATGGCATCCTTCAGGCACAAGCAGTGTCAACTAACATAACAACTTTACCTAAAATACGTTTATATAATTAAACAATTAACATTATCATTATGAAATATAGTAGTGTTTTCTGTGGAAGTTAATTGAGTACAACATGTTGAAATACTTTTTGAATTTTTCCTCTGCACAGGGAAATAACTGCTGGAAACTACTAAATATGTCACTTGTGGGTTAGCTGATAACTGTTGACATTCCTTAAAGCAGTAAAAAGTAAGGTAAATGGTCCTTTAATTAGACAGAATAATGTTCGGGCAGGAGCAACAACATGCAGGACAGTAATTCATCTTTAATGGGGAAATTTCATTACTAATGCTAATGGTAAGTGTTATAACGTATTGGTCCGAATATAAGCCGCACCTTTTTTCCGATTTCTGAGCTTGCGAGTTAAGGGTGAGGCTTATAGTCGCGACCGTAAAAAAATCATTGCCGATTTGCGAACTTTGCTTGTTACGCGTGCGGCTTCTATTTGCGAACGCAAAATTAATGCCGATTTGGGCGATTGCGAGTTAAGGGTGACGATTTTCGTGCTTTAGACTGCAGTATTGAGTATCGAATTACGGTTTTAGTGATTCTAACATCCAGTAAAGCCTGTAACCTGCAAAAAAAAGCTACAGTGCTAATTAGAAAGCCTGTTTCTTGCAATGGCTGATCACTTTGAAAGTCTTTTTCTCTCCAATTTTATGGGTGCGGCTTATATTTGAGTACTATCTTTGTTAAATTTTTTCCCCTTGAACTTTACGGGTGCGGCTTATATGCGGGTGCGGCTTATATTCGGACCAATACGGTATATATATATATATATATATATACAGTATATATATAGCCCCTTCTCGGTCACTATTTGTCATGGTGAAGGGGTTTGTGTACTTCAATAAAGCTGTGAGCTATACCATGTAGGGTCACCCAAGTTGATCAGGTCATAGTAGAAAGGTCAGACAAATTGTGGTCCACTAGAGAAGGATCTGGCAACCCACTCTAGTATCTTTGCCAAGATAACCTTATGCATAAGTGTGACCAAAGACCTAATGATAGATGTGCCTGGTGTTCTGTGATCCATAGGGTCATGGAGAGTAGGGCACAACTGAACAACTGAACAACAACAATATTTTGGGGGGAAAACTTTGAGTGTGACTAAGAGCCTAATTAGTCAGAGAAAATGTAACCAAGCTAATTTTAATAATATTATTAAACTAGCGACTTGTAAGGCAGGTAATGCTGTTTGCCACAGACAGTAAGTGTTTTCTGTGATCCTTTGGCACTCATTGCGAGCCTCTCGGTTGGTGTATTTTTTGTTATCAGAGGCATTTTTGCTGTCATTGTAAGGTCCGCGCTGATCTCCTTTTGGCGCTTATTGCAAGGCTCTCCCCTGGTGTAGTTTATGTCCTATGAGCACCGTTGGCACTCCTTGTGAGGTGCGCAGTGAAGGGCTTTGTGGTTTATTGCGATACTGTGGTGTTTTTTTTTTTTGTGTATATGTATTTTTTCTTGATAATTGATTAATTAATGAAATGATAAATTAATATATTTTACCTATTTGTAATTAATATATGCAGGAAGCATTGTGCTGAAGGGCTAATAGTCTGTTTTAATGTTCCTGCAGCATACAATGTAGGTTTGCACTGTTGTGGAGGTGTGTAAGTGTGAGCAATGTGTGCAGTGTGTAGTGTAAATAGGCTGCATGCGCGAGGGGAAGCCGTTAGTGTAGCTGTGTACTTCCGCAATGTGTAAGTGTTGTGAAATGGCGGCAAATGTGTATTGTCCTTGGTAAGAGTGTATCTTGTACCTCGTAGGGGTTTTTGTAAAAGTTGAATGTGCTTGGTAGTGTTTTGTGGCTTTAGGGGTCGTGTAGCCTCGTTTTCGGGTTTTTTGGGTGGCCCTTTTTTCGATGTGCGCGGTTTGGCCGTTAAGGTCATATTTTTGCAAGATCGTAATTTTTTTTTTTTTATAAGTCCCGCGTCTCGTATTTTTTTGTGTAAGTCCGTATTTAGCCATTGCGTGTTAGAGTTTTTTTTCCAAAGTCCCGCTTCTGTAGGTGTTTGTGCTTGTGAGGCGCCATAGAACTTGTGAGGCGCCGCTTTGCGAGGGTCCGCATTTGCGGCCTGCAGTAAGCCTTCGGCTCATTGCAGCCGACGTTGGAGCCTCCACCTTCTGCAAATTCGCCCCCTCGCTTTGCGAGGGTCTGCATTTGCTGCCCGAACTGCATCCCTCGGTTCACGAAGGACGCAAAGCAAGCTTGCAAAGCGTTACAACGTTTCGTAGTTTGACAACAATTATATGTGATATTATATTTAATTTCTACAGCACTAGCATATTTATACACTTGGTTTATTACCTTCAACATCAAGAAGTCTCTTCTGGACTAATCTTGTATTAGCTCATGTTCTGTCATTGTTTTCTGATAAAACTGGTTTTGTGACTGTTTTTTTTTTAAGCATATAGCAAATAGTTTTTTCATTCTACAACTTTTTGCTCTCCTCCCACTCCATTGTTGTAGTTATATGGAGCTCTGTGAGCTTTATTGTAAGAATTGAGTAAATATTTGCATGTTGTCTGCAGCTTTATAATGTGATTTATATTGTTCTGCTATAAAATCTGTTATTAATACAAAATGCAGCAAGAAAAGCACAAGAAACAAAAATGAGGAAATATTATATTTTATTTAAGGTAACAAATGAGCTTATTGCACATGATGTCATCATTCTCTAGAGAAGATTCTGATGTTGGGAAAGACTGAAGGTACACAAAGAAGGAGATGGCAGAGGCGGTGATGGATAGATGGATCCATTGAAAATGAATCAATGAACATGAGCTTGAGGGAGCTCTGAGTGGCAGTGGCTGACCTGGCATGCTACGGTCCCTAGGGTCCTGGAGAGTCAAACTCAACCCAATGACTAAACAACAACAACTACCTTGCCACCTTTAGCACTGGGGAGCTACAGTTCATTGAGGGAATCATGAATGCTAACATGTACTGTGACATACTTAAGCAGAGCATGATCCCCCCCATTCGGAGACTGGGCCGCAAGGCAGTATTCCAACATGATAACGACCCAAAAAAAACAAAAAACATCCAAGACGACCACTGACTTGCTAAAGAAGCTGAAGGTAAAGGTGATGGACTGGCCAAGCATGTCACCAGACCTAAACCATATTGAGCATCTGTGGGGCATACTCAAATGGAAGGTGTGGGAGTGCAAGGTCTCTAACATCCACCAGCTCCATGATGTGATCATGGAGGAGTGGAAGCTCTGGTAAACTCCATGCCCATGAGGGTTAAGGCAGTGCTGGAAAATAATGGTGGCCACACGAAATATTGACACTTTGGACCCAATTTGGACATTTCCACTTGGGGGTGTACTTACTTTTGTTGCCAACGGTTTAGACATTAATGGCTGTGTGTTGAGTTATTTTGAGGGGACAGCAAATTTACACTGTTATACAGGCTGTACACTCACTACTTTACATTGTAGCAGAGTATAATTTCTTCAGTGTTGTCACATGAAAAGACATAATAAAATATTTACAAAACTGTGAGGGGTGTACTCACTTTTGTGAGATACTGTAGAAGGTTATAAGAAGTTAAGATAATGCAATAAAAAGTCCATATTTACATTAAGTCCCATATTTATCGTATTAAAGTGTGTTATCATTTTTATTTCAAATGTCTTTCTTTCTTGTGTGTTTTTAAAATGATCTCTGAGCATTTTTATTTTCAGGTGTTGGATGGAGTGGTTGTTTTGTGAAAAATGGTGTCATTTTTGTGCTTTTTGATGGAGTTTCTGTGCAGTTTCATCTGTAGATGTAGTTTCTGGCTGGTTTCTCCAATATAGCATCCACTTTCACATAGAGCACATTGTATTATGTACACCACATTGGATGATGTGCATGAATATGAGCCTCTGATGTTGTAGTTCTTGCTCTTGTGAGTGGCTGTGTCCTCTTTGCAGATGTGTTGACATAATTTGCAGTGATTTTTGTTGCAGGGTTTAATGCCATTCTCGCTGGTGTGCTGCTCATTAGCCAATCTCCTGTTCACAAATTCTTGTCTCAGATTCAGTGGTTGTCTGAATGCAAGAATGGGAGGATTGGGAAATATATGCTTCAATCCTGCATCGTCTGTTAGTTGTGGTTGTAGATCCTTAAATATTTTGTGCATTCCTTCTAGAGATGGATGGTATGTGGTTACCAGTAGTGTACGTGAAGAACTTTCTTTACTTTTGTATTGCAACAGGTGTTCCCGGGGTGTTTTAATGGCAGAGGTTTCTGTGTTATTATACTGGGTTTGCAACCCTTCTGCCTGAAGGAGTCACACAGTGTATTTAAGTGTTTGTCGCGGTCCCCAGTGTTTGAAGATATGCAGTGATATCTGATTGCTTGACTATAAATGATCACTTGTTTGGTATGGGAGCGGTGGATAATAGAGTCTTGGAGGTAACTACATTTGTCTGTAGGTTTCCTAGACACAGATGAGTGAAGTTTACCATTTGTGATGGATATGGTAGTGTCCAAAAAGTTCACCTGTTCAGCCGAGTAATCCATTTAAAGTTTAATAGGTGGGTGGAAGGTATTAAAGGCAGTGTGGAAGTCTCTGAGGTTTTATTCTCCTTCTGTCCATATGATGAACAGGTCATCTATATAATGATAGTATCTGTAAGGCTTGTGGACATTTGTGGATAGGAATAGCATATTGTGGTGTCATTTTGGTGCACTTTGCGGTCCCCATTAATTGCAGGTAAACATGTTCATTGAAGGTGAAGTAGTTGTGGGTCAGAATGTATTCTCTCTACGCTGCTTCTAGTTCTCCTCACAGCTTTATGGTATCTTAACACCCTATGATGTTATAATATTTACGACTCTGTCTTCTTCACAATTAACCTAATAGAACATTCTTTTTTTTTTTCTTTTCTTTTTTTTAAGCCTGTAATTCCTGTGTTTCATTTGGGAAATCTTATATCAGTGTTGCTTCAGACTTGAGAAAGAGAGGAAGCTCTCAAGAGCTAGTCTTATATTTATGAACATGTTTGTCCAATAAAAAAGGTATCAATATATACTGCAATACTCTGATTATTCTTCTGGATTACTGGCTACCTCACTCATATAAACTGTATATATATATATATATATATATATATATATATATATATATATATATAGTAATTGATTTTTGTATATTAATGTATTTTGATATTAAAAATATTTGACAATATAGCTTCAATAAATAAAGGTGTTTTTGTGTTAAAATATGATATATTTATAGGCAATGCATTAGATTGTTTGTTCCTAGGCAACGTGGTTTTGGAATGTGTATTAACCCTGTGAGTATTGCGTTGTGTGCTACCCTGGTTTTTGTTTTTGATTTTTTTTTTGTGTGCTATCCTGGTTTTTGTTTAATAAGACTGGCTTTATACTAATCTATCATATTTTTTAATTACACATATGTTGAAATCGGATTGTTAAGGGTCAAATAATATTGTAGTTCTTTTTGTGCTATACTGTCACTTTAAATGCTTCTGGGGGACTCAGCAAGGGTTTTAAAATCACTTGCGAGTGGTGTTTGGTAGACGTAAACCTTTCTTCTGCTTTTTGAAGTTATGGCACTGCCCTTATCTGCAAGTGATCTGTAAAATCTTATTAGCATAGGAGTAACTCGTAATTTATTGTCAGTGCAAAAATCAATGGAGATTTTTGCCTTGCTTTTCGGCTTAGTCGTGAAATTCACTCGTAGCAGTGACTTGTAGAGGTGACCCATAGGAGTTCTAATGTTTTAGCGATGGTTGATTACCATTTCTAGGTATAATTTTGTGTGCCACTAGATCACTTGCTATTGTTTTTTTCAGGGATTAGGGTTGGGCCCTTATTGGTTTCTATCATTTGACCTTCCTGTAAGTCTGAGATCGCTCATTAACATGTCAACCACCCGCCAGATTGTTCCTTATAATCTCTAGTCCAAAAGTTACACCTTGTCCTTCTTATACCGGCTCAACCTTACCCTTGTCATGTTCTGCTGTTCTATACTCTCAGTGTTTTGTTTACAAAGACAAAAACAATCAAATACTCAAATGCGCTTAAAGGTGGTTTGGGTCTCTTTGTCCCTAATAAGAAAATGTTTATACATAAAGTAATATTATCTGAGAGAGAACAATAAAAATGATTTAGCTACAGGAGTGTGAGCAGAGGAAACATCTGACAGAGTAGTAATGGCCAGGTAACAGAGGATGCAAAGGCTGGCAATCTGTTCTCAAACCAAATGAAATCAGTCTAAACCAAGAAAACAATTTCACAGAAGACTAAACACAGAACAGATAAAAAGGACGGTTTGGAAATGTTTGTGATTCTCTTTGAACTCTCAGAAATAAATGAAGATCGGCTAGAAAACTACTGTCAGGTAGAGTGCTCAGACATTTATCTATTTGGACAAAGCTTTCTTAATCAATAATATTCATCTGCCATGACCAACATTTATGAGCTACATAAGATCAAACTCACCTTTTGAACAGAGCAACTCTCTTACTCTTACTCTGTTTTGAGACTTCGAATTTAGAACATTTCACTAATGTGGCAAAATATAAGATCAAAAAAACAAAGTGAAAGGTACTCAATCAGAGAATGAACTAACCTTAATAAGTTAGTTCTATGGACATGATAACCCACTCTGAAAGCAACCTCTTTTAGCTCACTTGCGCCTTTCACAGGGAGAAATATCCTGTAGTATATCAGTCTGGTCCCACTCACTAGAGTTATCCAGTCCCGAAATACCAGGCAATTCTACCCTGAACAGGAGAAACAGCAAACCCCAGATGTACGTTTCGGCCTTCTTTGGGCCTCGTCAGTGAGGTGTAGCTGATAATTCCCTAAGGCACAGTGAGCAAAGGTTCCACGTCTGGATTCCCCTATTAAAATATAAGATCAAAAGTAAACAATGTTTTTAATTATAGGGTTACCAACGAGCTGAAGGGATGGAGCATCATTTTAGAAAGGTAAAACATAAAAACAACCTTTATTAACTTCTGCATGGAATTTATGTAATACTTGAAATCCTACTTCCTTGTTCCTTTACCTACTTGGTAAGGGAGAATTGAGATTGGGTAAAATTGGTTCCATGACTTGTTTTGAAAGCCTTTGGAAGATTAGTGCTATGGGATCTTGGAGTAGTATTTAGTGAATGGAGCTTTTTTTTCCCAAAGGAGAGAGAATTAAAAAGAAGATGTCAATTAACCCACTGCAATTCTATTGGTCCTAGGAAAATATCAATATCTCTCTAGCATCAGGGGCATTTCTAGAAAATATGTCTCCCAGGGCAAAAACCCAAAAGGTGATTCTCACACCAATTTGGTTATAGAATTAAAGTACATTCTTCCTTCAATTTATATTTGCAACCATGAAACACTATGACAAGATACAATAAAAGTGTGTACCAAAGCCTAGGATCAACAAAGGAGATTAGTTATATACCTAAGCTACACTAGGCCTCTCCAAATGCCTGGAGTCTCTTCATGTTCCTCAGGTTCCACCCCTTATTGTCCCTCAGTACCACTGCTAACATGTATCACTAATAGACACATTATTAGGCCCCTCACTCATCATATAACATGCACATTGTTGTTGTTTAGTCATTCAGTAATTTTGACTCTTATGTGACCCTATGGACTGCAGCATGCCTAAATCTTTAAGTCTCTGGTTGTACTTATCCACACAGTTTTTTGGGCACAAATATGGGTTGCCAGTTGCTTCTCCAATGGACTGTGATTTGCCTGACCTCTCTTCTATGACCTGCCCATCTTGGATGACCCTACATGATATAGCTCACAGTTTCATTAAAGAACACAAGCCCCTTCACCATTCTAAGAATATATTAATCCCTTACATATAGAACTATGTTAGGTAAAATAGCAGTAAAATAATAATGATATTATTCATAAAAATGAGTGTCATTAAATTCAAAACTGAAGCCTGCAGGTCTCATAGTACGTATTTATGTTTCCAAAACACTCCTCTATGTGCCCAAATTCCCATTTTGACACCATCCATAATAGATGGCAAAATATATTCAACACCCTGTACTCTACACCAATCCACAAATGAGTTATGTACATATATAACATTTATCGAGAGGGATGAATGAATCTCAATTTTTTAAATATAATTACTGTGTTCCCTGATTCTATTTTTAAAGGTTATTTGTTTCCTGTTTTCTAGGGAATCATGTCTTCTCATGAGAAAGCCAAAATATTTAGGCTTCAGCCTCATGATCAAACCTTCCAGTGATCAGTTTGGCTTCATTGCATGTAGTACTGATTGATTGGATCTTCTTGCAGTCCAAGGATCTCTAAGCAGTTTTCTTCAACACCACAATTAAAATTGTACAGCGTTCAGCCTTCTTTATGGTCCAGCTCTTACATCTGTATGTTAATACTGATAATACCTTAGTTCTAACTATGAGGACCTTTGTTGATATTGTAATATCTTTACTTTTTAGTAGTTTGTCCAGAATTGCCATAGCTTTCCCCCTCAGAAGCAAACATCTTCATTTCATGGTGGCAGTCACCATCTGCTGACATCTTGGAGGTCAGGAAAGTACAACCTGTCACTGCCTCAAATTCTTCCCCATCTTTTTCCCAGGAATTGCTGTTTGCTATGATCTTCTTCTTTTGAACGTTAAGCACCGGGCCAGCTTTCAGAGTAGTATCATCCTCATATCTGAGGTTGTTTACATTTCAAAATGGTACATGCAATTCAATAAATTACAAAGGGAGTATCACAACTGATATGTGCCCTTTCATCAAAACTTTGATAATGTTTAACATTACCTTTAATATTGCATGAAACCCATAAACCTTTAAATATAAATAACAGTTATTATATTCTCATTTGTTTCCTCATTCTTCTGCTTATTACAATAAATATAGTGAGAAAGAGAAGAATGAAATTAACTCTGCAACAAATAAACATTTAATTATTTCAATAACTGTAAGAACAATAATGGGCAAGCTGGATTTGATTTTTTTATTAAAAAACAAGTAGAATAGTTTGAAATATGTTCAGAAACTGCAATTGACGTTTGGGAAACTTATTAGATTTATATCTTGACAGGATTTATTCAAAGAAATTCAGTTTTGCACGTAAAGACATTTCTGAAAAGGAAATGTTAACAAACTGTACTTTCCAAAGGGTTCCATCACTACAATATTAAAGGGACTATTTTAGCAATCACATATTATAAAACTGTGATTCATCGTCACGCTTGCGACAAATCTCAGTTTGACAAAGATCCAATCGCAAAGGCGATCGGATCAGGTGCATGTGCATAGCGCAGTGAGAGCCGTACATGCGCATTGCGCGGCGCGAGTAGAGCATAAGGAGAGGGAAGAGACGCAGAGGGAGAGGGGGGTGGAAGAGAAACAGAGCGAGAGGGGAGGAGACACACAGAGGGAGAGGGGGGAAGATACTCAGAGTCAGAGGGTCATGAGAGCCAAAGGTGCTCATTGCAAGGCCCGTGATGAGCACCGAAGGCGCTTATTGTGAGGCCCGTTATGAGTGCCAAAGGTGATCATCGCGTGGCCAGTAAAGTAGAGGGGCAGAGGCTCCCATTGTGTGGCAAACAGCATTGCCAGGCTTCACTTTTTATTGCTGTAATTTTTGACAGGCATGTCACTAGTATTTTTATGTTATATAAATGTTTTAACTAGATGTAATGTAATTATGATATAATATTTACACTTAACGTACTTCTAAGAATTCCCCAGAGTAACAGATTGCTATCTTCAGGATACTTAATTTCTTCCTGCTGTCTCTCATGCTGGGTGTCTGAGTAGCATGATATACTGATAGTATTAAACCCTTGCCTATGGGCTTGGCCCGGTCATGGCTGTGAAACATGGAGGCTTTAAAGAGGGAGAACAGGAAAAAAGTGAATATCTGTTATTTTGGGGACTTCTTAAAAGTAAATAATGTGTTAATTTCATATAACAGTTACATTGAGGAGGATACAATTAATTAAGCAACATAGTTAAAACATTTATATAAAACTCATCTAGATTATGTAACTTGATTTTAATAGTATAATTAGGAAGTCATAAGTATTTAATATAAAAAAATAATTTGTATGCCTCGGCTGGGTCCCGGAGGCACCCATGACACTTTGGTGAAAGTTTTGTGGGAGGGGCTTTTACATTTACAGAAACCAATACTTGCATCTATTGATCCAAGCTTCATGCTTTAGGCACTGACCAGATTATAACTGACAGGCGGGTGATTATTTCATAATTCATGGGGCCCAGACAAGAACAGTATGACTCCCTTCTTACATTTGGGATTTTTTTGTGTCTTTTGTATCTTCACCCCAAGGTTTAGTTTAGAGCTGAATTTGGTGGTCTTACAATGTCACTTATTAATGCTGAGGAGCCAGTCAAAGTGCCAGATAAAGGACTGTGAGCACCTAGTCTACCACTGTCTTAATGTATTTAAATGTTTTCATATCCATAATTTAATAGTTCAATCATTTTTTATTCCACAGAGTCATCCTCAGGAATAAACATCCCATCATCTCAGAGCTGTACGTATAATGTTTACAGTCTGGAGAAGTTCCCTTGGTGGTGTCAGCAAAGGCCGGGACTCCAGTCCAGAAATGTCAGATCAGAACAGATTAATGCAAAACGTTCCCTAAACACGCCATGACAGCAGAGAGCTCTATGGCGAGATTCAGAGGAGCTTCTTATGCTGCGTTGTCACTCCATGTTTATTAACCAAGATGCTTGTGGTAAATTGGAATTTGTTTTCCATTTACATATATTAATCCTCGCCAGTCTCCCATTATCCACCTATCAGCATTGATTTCTTATTATAGGGCTAGAGATGTGAAGGGGTTTCTGGGTCAGGCAAGTGATTGATCTGCTGTAGACTTACTATGGATGCCTCTGGGGGGGTCTATGGGTCAGACAATGGAGGTGCTGCAGATTTACCCTTCCCTCCCATTGTTCTGGAGAGGTTCCTGGGTCAGACAAGATATTTTCCTGCTGCTGATATACAGTGCCTTGCAAAAGTATTCACCCCCCTTGACTTTGTACCTATTTTGTTACATTACAGCCTTAAGTTCGATGTTTTGTTAATCTGAATTTTATGTGATGGATCAGAACACAAAAGTCTAAGTTGGTGAAGTGAGACGAGAAAAAAATATACATACAAATATTTTTTAGAAATAGAAAACAAAAAAATTGGCATGTGCGTATGTATTCACCCCCTTTGTTATGAAGCCCATAAAAAGCTCTGGTGCAACCAATTACTTTCAGAAGGCACATAATTAGTGAAATGATGTCCACCTGTGTGCAATCTAAGTGTCACATTATCTGTCATTACATTGAGAAGTACAAGTCAGGGTTAGGTTATAAAAAAATATCCAAATCTTTGATGATACCCAGGAGCACCATCAAATCTATCATAACGAAATGGAAAGAACATGGCACAACAGCAAACCTGCCAAGAGACGGACGCCCACCAAAACTCACGGACCGGGCAAGGAGGGCATTAATCAGAAAGGCAGTACAGAGACCTAAGGTAACCCTGGAGGAGCTGCAGAGTTCCACAGCAGAGACTGGGGTATCTGTCCATAGGGCGACAATAAGCCGTATGCTCCATAGAGTTGGGCTTTATGGTATGGTTGCCAGAAGAAAGACATTACTTTTAACAAAAAACAAAATGGCACGTTTTGAGTTTGCAAAAAGACATAAGGGAGAATCCCAAAATGTATGGAGGAAGGTGTTCTGGTCCTATGAGACTCAAATTTAACTTTTCGGCCATCAAAGAAAACGCTGCGTCTGGAGCAAACTCAACACATCACATCACCCAAAGAACACATGGTGGTGGCAGCATCATGCTGTGGGGATGTTTTTCAGCAGCCGGGACTGGGAAACTGGTCAGAGTTGGGGGAAAGATGGATGCTGCTAAATACAGGGATATTCTTGAGCAAAACCTGTACCACTCTGTGCGTGATTTGAGGCTGGGATGGAGGTTCACCTTCCAGCAGGACAATGACCCCAAATACACCTCTAAAACAACACTTGAGTGGTTAATGGGGGAAACATGTAAATGTGTTGGAATGGCCTAGTCAAAGCCCAGACCTCAATCCAATAGAAAATCTGTGGTCATACTTAAAGATTGCTGTTCACAAGCACAAACCATCCAACTTGAAGGAGCTGGAGCAGTTTTGCAAGGAGCAATGGCAAAAATCCCAGTGGTAAGGTGTAGCAAGCTCATAGAGACTTATCCAAAGCGACTTGGAGCTGTGATTGCCGCAAAAGGTGGCTCGACAAAGTATTGACTTTAGGGGGGTGAATAGTTATGCACATTGACTTTTTCTGTTATTTTGTCCTATTTGTTGTTTGCTTCACAATAATAAAAAAAAAAAACATCTTCAAAGTTGTGGGCATGTTCTGTAAATTAAATTATGCAAATCCACAAACAATCCATGTTAATTCCAGGTTGTGAGGCAACAAAACATGAAGAATGCCAAGGTGGGTGAATTCTTTTGCAAGGCACGGTACTCTGGTGACTCTGGAGGGGCTTATGAGTCAAATAAAAGAGGGGTCTGCTAGAGGTTTTACCCTGCACTCCCATAACTACTGGAGGGCTCTGGAGGCCACTCAGGATTTCCTGTCTTAGGTGGAGGAGCCCCTTTACCAGATGTAAGGAAAAGTACATGGCTGGTTGGTGGAGCCAGTTATAAGGCGCTCTTGGTGTTTTCAGCGCCACTGTGGCCCCAGCTTTGGGGTGTTGGAGCTGAAAGTGTTGTTATATTTGAGTCTGCATTATGTGGTCATTGATAGGTGTTTATGGCATTATATTGATGTATATAAGTTAGTTCTTATGCTAATTAAAAGTATTTATGTATTGTCACAAGTGTGGATGGTGAGGGGAGTCACCGGGCCAGTGCTGAAGTGGGTTAGTCACAAACAGAATCATCTAAATAACATATTTATCTAAACACAATTATGTTCTTGTCTAGCATATCTGCTAATGTTGTTATTTTGTTACATACTCCATTCATATGTGATCTTTTTGATAAGCTACAGTGGTCCTTTAATTGCTTAATGTTTTAATACTTATTATTTGTTGATTAGCCGTTCAATCGCTTTCAACTCGTTTTGACTCTATGGACTGCAGTACTCCAGGTACATCTCTCAGTCACTACCCCTCTGTGCTCTATCAGTTCATGTTCATTGCTTCAGTGACTTCATCTACCCTCTGTTGTCCCATTCTTTTTGTGCCTTCAATGTTTCTCAGCATCAGAGTCATTTCTAGGGAATCCTGTCTTCTCATAGTTACATAGTTACATAGTTACATAGTAATTAAGGTTGAAAAAAGACTTTCAGTCCATCAAGTTCAACCTGTTAAGATCTCCTTTGATCTGCAATATGCGGATTAGTTATTAATTAAATTATTGATTAAATAATTATTAATAGTATAGTATTGGAGAATGAATAAAGAGTTAGTCCATCAAGTTCAACCTTTTTAGATCTCTATTGATCTTTTTAATTTGGACTATTTATTATTATTGTTAATTGTTAATTATTGTTAATTGATCCAGAGGAAGGCAAACATAAAAAAAAAACCCATTGAAACTTTGCCAATTGTCTCATAAGGGGAAAAAAAAGCAAAATTCCTTCCTGACCCCAGAAACTGGCGATCAAATTTCTCCCTGGATCAATATTCCTTGCTAGTTATCTAGGATAGCCTTGAATGCCCTCTTTATTCAGAAATATATCTAACCCCTTTTTGAAGTTGTCTATCGAATTCGCTGTCACCACCTCCTTTGGTAGAGAATTCCACAGTTTAACCACCCTAACTGTGAAGAACCCTTTTCTTTGTTTAAGGTGAAATCTTTTTTCCTCTAACCTCAACGGATGTCCTCTTGTCAGTTGAAAATCTCTTGCTACAAAAAGTTCACTTGACAAAGCCTTATATTGACCCTGGATGTATTTAAATAACGTAATCATATCTCCTCTTAGACGCCTTTTTTCTAGCGAAAATAAGTTTAATTTTGCTAGTCTTTCTTCATAACTTAGCCCCTCCATTCCCCTTATTAGTTTTGTAGCCCTTCTCTGTACTTTTTCCAGCTCTAAAATGTCTTTTTTGTGAGGTGGTGCCCAAAATTGTACTCCATATTCCAAATGAGGGCGTACTAGAGATTTGTATAGTGGCAGAATTATATCTTCTTCCCTGGCTTCTATACCCTTCCTAATACATGCTAATATTTTATTTGCCTTTGCAGCCGCTGCTTGGCTTTGAGCGCTGTTACCTAGGTGGTTGTCCACTAGTACTCCCATATCCCTTTCAATATCTGATACCCCTAGATTTGCTCCATTAAGATTATAGATTGCTTGGCTATTGTTCCTTCCCAAATGCATAACCTTACATTTATTTGTATTAAATCTCATCTGCCATTTAGCTGCCCATTTCTCTAATTTATGCAAATCCTTTTGTAGGGAAAGTACATCATTATCTGATTTTATTACCTTGCACAACTTAGTGTCATCAGCAAAAATGGAGACACTACATTCGAGTCCTACTTCAATGTCATTAATAAATATGTTAAAAAGGAGAGGACCCAATACTGAGCCCTGAGGAACCCCACTTATCACGTTAGACCAATCGGAGTATGTTCCATTTACAACAACCCTTTGCTTCCTGTCTTTTAGCCAGCTCTCGATCCATGAGCAGATATTTACTGCAATTCCTGTATCCCTTAGTTTGCTCACTAGTCTTCCATGTGGCACTGTATCAAATGCCTTTGAAAAATCTAAAAAGACTACATCCACTGAGTTGCCCTGATCCAAGTTCCTACTAACCTCCTCATAAAAACTAATTAGATTGGTCTGACACGACCTTTCCTTCATAAATCCATGTTGACTGCTACCTATGATCCTGTTCAAATAGACATATTCTTGTATTCTGTCCCTTATTAACCCTTCTAAAAGCTTCCCAACTACAGAAGTGAGGCTCACTGGTCTATAATTCCCCGGATATGCTCTAGATCCCTTCTTAAATATAGGTATCACCTCTGCTTTTCTCCAGTCATCTGGTATAGACCCTGTAGTGAGCGAGTCTTTAAAGATTAGATATAATGGTTTGGCTATTGCAGAACCAAGCTCCCTCAGTACCCTTGGATGTATTCCATCAGGACCTGGGGCTTTATTAACATTTATTTTCTCCAACCTCTTTTGTATTTCTTCCTGCGTTAACCAATTATTTAGTGAAGGTAGTGTAGCCCCATTATGTTGCAGTGTCCCAACCACTGGTACCTCCCTTGTGTAAACAGACGAAAAAAACCTATTTAGCTCATCTGCCTTTTCCTGGTCACTAATTATCAGATGGCCTGTATCACATTGTAATGGTCCTATCGATTCCTTCCTGGCCTTCTTCCCATTAATATATTTATAAAATATTTTAGGGTTAGTCTTACTTTCCATTGCAACTGACTTCTCATTTTCTATTTTAGCCAGTCTAATAGCCCTTTTGCAAGCCTTGTTGATTTCCTTATAGTCACATAAAGATGCCTCTGTTCCCTCCTGCTTGTATAATTTATAATTATACAAGCAGGAGGGAACAGAGGCATCTTTATGTGACTATAATTGTATAATTTTTCTCATGATATGGACAAAATATTTTAGCTTCAGCCTCATGATCATATCTGTCTCTCTGTGAGTGGTCTGTCTGTGTGTGGTCTCTCTGTGCTTTCTCTCTATATGCTTTCTCTCTCTCTTTCTCTCTCTCTCTCTCTCTCTCTCTCTCTGAGGTTTGTAATGGTGGATGTTAAGCCATTTGTTGTGTAGTGTGGCACATTCGCTCTCACCCTTTGCTGAGTATGTCTCTCTCAGTGTGCTGTGTCTCTCTGTGCTGTCTGTCTATCTCTGCTATGTTTCTCTGCACTGTCTGGGTGCTGTCTCTCTTTGTGTTGTCTCTCTCTCTCTCTCTCTGAGATGTGTAATGGTGGGGGTTATGTGTGGCACATTCTCAATCTCTCTATTTGCTGTCTGTCTCTCTCTCTCTGTGCTGTCTGTATGTATGTGCGTGGTCTCTCTGTGTGCTGCCTCTCTCTATGCTGTGTATCTCGGTGCTGTCTCTCTCTTTCTGAGGTGTGTAATGGCGGTCCTTATTTCTCTAGTTGTGTTGTTTGGAAAGTTCTATATGTGCTGTCTCTTTCTCTGCTGTCTGTGTGCTGTCTCTCTCTCTGTGCTGCCTCTCTTTCTCTCTCAGGTGTATAATGGTGGGAGTAATGCTGCTGCTTGTTGTTGTGTGTGGCAGTACTTGATTTATTTTATGGTGGGTTATCTCTCTGTCTGTGCTGTCTCTTTGCTGTCTGTCTGTGTGTGGTCTCTCTGTGCTTGGTCTCTTTCTCTCGGAGGTGTGTTAACAGTGGTGGTTATGTTTCTTTCTGTGTTGTGTTGCACATTCTCTCTCAGTCTTTGCTGTCTTTCTGTTTCCCTCTGTTTTATCTCTCTCTCTGTGCTGTCTGTCATGTTCTGACTCTCTATGTGCTTTGTCTCTCTGTGCTGCCTGCCTGTGTGCTGTGCCTCTCTTTCTCTGAGATGTGTAATTGCGGTGTCTATGTCACTTGCTGTGTTGTGTGGCACGTTCTGTCTCACTCTTTGCTGTCTGTCTCTCTCTTTACTGTAAGTCTCTCTCTGTGCTGTCTCTCTATGTGCTGTCTGCCTGTGTGCTGTGCCTTTCTCTCTAAGTTGTGTAATGGCGGTGTCTATGTCACTTGCTGTGTTGTGTGGCACATTCTCTCTCACTCTTTGCTGAGTCTCTCTCTCTCTCTGTGGTGTGTCTCTCTGTGTTGTCTCTCTCTGTGCTATGTTTCTCTGCAATGTATGTGTGCTGTCTCTCTTTGTGTGCTGTATCTCTATGTGCTGTCTGTATGTGGGCTGTTTCTTCATTGTCTCTCTCTCTTTGTGCTGTCTATCTGTGTGTGGTCTCTCTGTGCCGTCTCTCTCTCTCTCTGAGGTGTGTAATGGTAGCGTTTATGCTTCTTGCTGTGTTGTGTGGCACATTCTCTCTCAGTCTTTGCTGTCTGTCTATTTCCCTCTGTATTATCTCTCTCTGTGCTGTGTGTCTCTGTGCTGCCTGTCTGTGTGCTGTCTCTCTATGTGCTGTCTGCCTGTGTGCTTTGCCTTTCTCTCTAGGTTGTGTAATGGCGGTGTCTATGTCACTTGCTGTGTTGTGTGGCACGTTCTTTCTCACTCTTTGCTGTCTATCTCTCTCTTTACTGTAAGTCTCTCTCTGTGCTGTCTCTCTCTGTGATGCCTGTCTGTATGCTGTATGTCTATGCTATCTCTCTGTGCTGTTTGTCTGGGTGTTGTCTCTCTCTGTGCTGTCTGCCTGTGTGCAGTGCCTCCCTCTCTCTCTATGATGTGTAATGGTGGTGTCTATGTCACTTGCTGTGTTGTGTGGCACATTCTCTCTCACTCTTTGTGGTCTGTCTCTCTCTTTACTGTATGTCTCTTTCTGTGCTGTCTCTCTCTGTGATACCTGTCTGTATGCCCTCTGTCTGTGCTATCTCTCTCTGTGCTGTTTGTCTCTGTGCTCTCTCTCTCTATGAGGTGTCTAATGGCGGCTGTTATTCTGGCTCTCAGGTCCCACCCCTTGATGATATCATGGCCCCACCCAGAGTGACAGACAAACTGCTCTTTATATTATTAGATATTAGATATTTACTGTAAATTAAAAATGTCCCTGTAGTGACAAATATATTGGAAACACTAAATAAATAATTATGATTTATAATATGATATTGTTCAGATGTGTTTGGGTGGATAGTGCTGTACTGTCCTGATTATTGGGTTAAATAAGGTTTAATATTTTAAAGCGGATTATAAAATAGGAAGATAAGATACATTTTTGTATGTAAAAAAAAGGTAATTTTATTGGTTTGTATTTATTTTTCTGACTTGTTTTATTAATTCTCTCCACCACTTCATTTTCTATAAAGACCCTGTAAAATATAGTGGGAAATCACGTGTTCATTCCATACAAGGTATTATATCCACAGCTCGTCTATATCTTTAGCTTGTAAATATCTTATAGTCTGTTTTATTGTGTACAATATATGTCCCACATGTACATCTAGGTGACAATGATAAATAAGTCTCATAATAATAATATGACTTTACAAAGGTCATACAATGTATTATACGGTATAACTAGATCAATATGTTATGTTACTTTATGAATCCAGTTATTAGGTCAGTCCTTAATGTATAAGCTCTCTGGATTCTACAAGTTATGTGAATGATTCCAAAGGAAGTATATATGAGAATAAAGTCTACTAAGGTTGCAATAACATTTATTTTTTATTTTTATTTTGCATTTCTATATAAATCTTTAAATTCTGCTTTGTTCAGCAACTAAGACATAATCATCTGTAAGACTATTTTTTTTTAAATAAGGCAAACCGCTATTCTCTGTCCATATATTTGACCATGCTTGTTATATTAAAACTAGCGAATTGCCCGTCAAAAAATGACGGCAATGAAATTGTAAGGTAGCTAAATTAGTAAATGAATATAGTGTACCTATTTTGAAGCATTGTGATGAAGAGCTGGCAATCTGTGTTGATGTTGCTGCAGCATTAGTGGTGTGGAGCTGCTGTATAAGCATGCTGAATGTGTGCAGTGTAACACTGTGCGTGCGCGAGACCAAACCGTTAGCGTAGTCGTGTACTTCCGCATTGGTGTAATGTGTGGTATAGGTCTGTATCGGAATATCCGTAGGTGTTTTGTGGTGTTTTGCGAGTTTCTTGTGGTGTTTTGCGAGTTTAGAGTGCTGTAGCCTCGTTTTCGTTTTGTTCGGCGGCCATTTTTTCTCTCGCTTGTTTTTTTTTTTAGTCTCTAAAGTGTTTTATTTCGAGTAAAATCGAGGTGTAAGTTGCATTTTTGAGGTCCTGGGTGCTCCCTCTTGGTGTAGGTAAGTTTTTTATGTATGTGCTGTGTGTATGTATTGTGTTTTAAATGTTTGTATGTCGGCGTGTTGCGTCCGATGTTTGCGAGGTCGTAATGTGTGGTAACGTGTTTCGTACGTTGTTTGCGTGCCTCGTAAAATTTAGCGAGTGTCGTAATTTGTGTGTCGAGTAGCGACGTGAATTTTGCGAGGGTTTGAGGCCCTTGCCCAGTGACCTCGCCAGCAACTGAGTCCCTCGCTTCGCGAGGGGCCTCAGTTGCTGGCATGGAGCGCCTTCGGCGCTCCATGCCAGCAACTGAGACCCGTGCCCAGTGACCTCGCCAGCAACTGAGGCCCTCGCTTCGCGAGGGGCCTCAGTTGCTGGCATGGAGCGCCTTCGGCGCTCCATGCCAGCAACTGAGGCCCTTGCCCAGTGACCCCAGTGACCTGCGCGAGCCACGGCCCTCGCTTCGCGAGGGCCGCGGGCTCGCTACGCGAGCCCGCAAGCGTGAGCAACGACTCATACGCTCACAACTATATATGTGATATCTCTTCCAGTTAAGATGGTAAAACAAAATCCTATTCAAGTGTGAAATGTCCTTTGGTCCCGGAATGTAGTATTTCCCAAGACAGTAAAGAGGCACAGCCCATAGCATGACCAATAATAAAAGCAATATATCTTTATAAATGATGGATTTATTATGGAGGATAGAAAGGGAATGAATAGAAGGGGAGAGCCGGGACAATGGGAGGAGGTCAGATAAATTATGTGTAATGAGACAGAGAGGCAGTGATGAGATTTATAGGATCATATAGATGACATATCCTGTGCAGTATAAAGATGTAATACTTGTCTCTTGGTTTCTTTAGGTGTTCTGTGCCTGTCTCCTGAGAATAAACTGAACTGTGACACTGACTGCCTGGTGCAATGCCCAGCGGGCACTTACTATGGGACTGGCAGCTGCTGGGAGTGTCATGTAGGATTTTAGTAAGTGTTAAACTGCCCTGACATTGATAAGATTGGAAAATAAGTAGTTATTGTTACAGTGGTTTCATGTAATTCAGTAGATCTAAGGTTGCATAAATTGCTAAGAGACTTTCCCTGATCCCTGTCCTGACCATTTCCAAAAGAAATAATATACTTAGTCACACCCAACTCAATTTTAAATCAAATCTCAACAATTTTATCAACCAAATTCAGTAAGCTTTTTTCTACCTTGCAAACTCATAACTAGATGTCATTTACCTAACAAGCTCTCAATTCTGTCTGCGTTTTCTTCTCAAGTTCACATCACGCTCTCTTTCCTCATAAACTCAAACCCACCTCTCTTTTCCTCACAATGTCTATAATCCCCTTTTTTGCCTCAAATATTGCCTTAAATCTTCACATTAATCTCACAAATTTACCCTAGTTTAATACACAAGATCCCAACTGTTTCTCTTTTATATGACAAACTTATATGTTCATTCCTTTTACAAAAAAAACATCAGTATGAACAAAATTACCTTAATAGGTTTATTTTTATGAACATGATAACACATTCTGAGAGCAACCTCTTTTATCCACTTGTATGTTTCATGGGGAGAAATATCCTATAATATATCAATAGACTGATTCAGTCCCAAAATACCAGGCAATTCTACCCTGAGCAGGAGACACAGCAAACCCCAGATGTAAGTTTCAACCTTAGCTGGCCCTCGTCAGTGAGGTGTAGCTGAATTCCCTAAAGCACAGTGAGTAAGGAGTCCACTTCTTACTTATCACCTTTAGGGAGACTAATCCCTAACGGTCATTTGAATAAATAAAAAAAAGAAAATAGAGGTGCTCAATCAGAGAACCGTAATAGGACATGATATCCGACTCTGATCAGCCCCTTATCTCACTTGTGCTCTTCACCGGGAGGAATATCCGGTAGTATATCAGTCTGGTCTTAAACAACAGAGTGATCCAGCACTGCCAGGCAATTCTAAACTTAACAGGAGAAACAGCAAATCCCAGACGTATGCTTCAGCCTTCATTGGGCCTGGAGAGTACTGTTCTCTGAGTAGATTACCAGACTTGTAGAACAAACCTACTTCAGGAATTGCACACTCATATAAATAATGGAGGAAAGGGAGCATTGCATGAAAAGTGGTATAAAGATGGTTCCTTTATAACTTGTGCTGTACTTTCTTGCTTGGGGTGTAATATGAGAGGGCCACTATACCACTGTACAATATGTTGGTTCATGAGTAGTATTAGCTCCTTTAGTCACATACACTAAAAAAGAATAACCTCCGCAAGGTTTTGTTATATAGTTAAATCCGCTCCCTCATCCGTATTACTCTCCAGTTCTCTGCATATCCCATATCCTTAGGATTCTAGTAATCTGGTTCACACTGGTACGTGACCAAGTATCTCTTGACCCATCAGGGGATGTTGGGATAACAGTGTGACTATTTGCTCATAGATACGGACTGACCACAATAACATATAATATAACATATAATATTCTTTCCAAATGGATCCTAAGTTCCAAGCTATAAATCTCCAAAGACATCTCATGTGGCACATAATAATACATCTTATCTGCCATTGTTGTATTATATGTTTTCTTAATACGACAGCTTATATGTGTGATGTGATATACTTCATACTCCTACTGGTGCTCACTGCATTATCATTGCTCCCGGCTATCACATAAAGGGCATTAAGATCATTATTCTGAATTGTTTAATGTGCTATCTGGTGTAATGACATTTGTTACATCCTAAGCACAGCCAGAGGCTACTGTTGCTCCTCTTAACTTTGCTGCTAATGATCACAAACCATTAACTGTAAACATTTGTTACAGTAACACTTAGATAAATAGCAGGATGATAGAATCAGTGCTGTTTGGAGTATGAGAGGTGTGCAGTTTTTTGTTTCCGTGGACACTTTGTGGTAATTCAGATAATGTGTCAAGGACAAGTTTAGCTTTTATTGCTAGAAATCAGAGGTGGACAAGGAGGACCATATACATGCCAGGATTTAAAGATATCCTTTCTGTGCACAGGTGAGTAAATCAGGATGACTGAAGACCTGTGCGCAGCAGGGATATCATCAAATCCAGGCATGTATGTGGCCCTCCAGGACCGAACATGCCCACCCTTGCTATAAAATAATTTTAAGAGATTGTCACTAAGATACTAGTATATCTTTCTTTGTTGGGGCTTGTCACAAACCATCATGTGCCAGTCAGGGCTGTGTGAAGTCACTGTACTAGTAGTACCATGTTCAGCTCTGGGTATAGTCACTGTACTGGTGGCACCATGTTAAGCTCTGGGTATAGTGACTGTACTAGTGGTACCATGTTCAGCTCTGGGTATAGTCACTGTACTGGTGGCACCATGTTAAGCTCTGGGTATAGTGACTGTACTAGTGGTACCATATTCGGCTATGGGTATAGTCACTGTACTGGTGGCACCATGTTCAGCTCTGGGTATAGTCACTGTATTAGTGGTACCATATTCAGCTCTGGGTATAGTCACTGTACTGGTGGTACCATGTTCCGCTCTGGGAATAGTCACTGTACTGGTGGTACCATGTTCAGCTCTGGGTATAGTCACTGTACTGGTGGTACCATATTCAGCTCTGGGTATAGTCACTGTACTCGTGGTACCATGTTAAGCTCTGGGTATAGTCACTGTACTGGTGGTACCATATTCAGCTCTGGGTATAGTCACTGTACTGGTGGTACCATGTTAAGCTCTGGGTATAGTCACTGTTCTGGTGGTACCATGTTCAGCTCTGGGTATAGTCACTGTACTGGTGGTACCATGTTCAGCTCTAGAAATAGTCACTGTACAAGTGGTACCATGTTCAGCTCTGGGTATAGTCACTGTAATGGTGGTACCATGTTCATCTCTAAGTATAGTCACTGTACTTGTGGTACCATGTTCAGCTTTGGGTATAGTCACTGTACTGGTGGTAATATGTTCATCTCTGGCTATAGTCACTGTACTGGTGGTACCATGTTCAGCTCTGGGTATAGTCACTGTACTCGTGGTACCATGCTCAGCTTTGGGTATAGTCACTGTACTGGTGGTATTATGTTCATCTCTGGGTATAGTCACTGTACTAGTGGTACCATGTTCAGCTCTGGGTATAGTCACTGTACTGGTGGCATTATGTTAAGCAATGGGTATATTCACTGTACTGGTGGTATCATGTTTATCTCTGGGTATAGTCAATGTACTGGTGGTACCATGTTCAGCTCAGGGTATAGTGACTGTACTGGTGGTATCATGTTCATCTCTCGGTATAGTCACTGTACTTGTGGTACCATGCTCAGCTCTGGGTATAGTCACTGTACTGATGGTACCATGTTCCGCTCTAGGTATAGTCACTGTACTTGTGGTACCATGCTCAGCTCTGGGTATAGTCACTGTGCTAGTGGTACCATGTTCAGCTCTAGGTATAGTCACTGTACTCGTGGTACCATGCTCAGCTCAGGGTATAGTAACTGTACAGGTGGTACCATGATTAGCTCTCAGTATAGTCACTGTGCTGATGGCATTATGTTAAGCAATGGGTATATTCACTGTACTGGTGGTATCATGTTTATCTCTGGGTATAGTCAATGTACTGGTGGTACCATGTTCAGCTCAGGGTATAGTGACTGTACTGGTGGTATCATGTTCATCTCTCGGTATAGTCACTGTACTTGTGGTACCATGCTCAGCTCTGGGTATAGTCACTGTACTGATGGTACCATGTTCCGCTCTAGGTATAGTCACTGTACTTGTGGTACCATGCTCAGCTCTGGGTATAGTCACTGTACTAGTGGTACCATGTTCAGCTCTAGGTATAGTCACTGTACTCGTGGTACCATGCTCAGCTCAGGGTATAGTAACTGTACAGGTGGTACCATGATTAGCTCTCAGTATAGTCACTGTGCTGATGGTACCATGTTAAGCTCTGAGTATAGTCACTATACTGGTGGTACCATGCTCAGCTCTGGGTATCGTCACTGTACTGCTTGTAACATGTTCAACTCTGGGTATAGTCTCTGTACTAGTGGTAACATGTTCAGCTTTGGGTATAGTCACTGTACTGGTGGTATCATGTTCAATTCTCGGTATACTCACTATACTGGTGGTACCAAGTTCAGGTCTTGGTATCGTCATTGTACTAGTTGTACCATGGCAAGCTGTGGGTATCGTCACTGTGCTGGTGGTACCATGTTCAGTTCTGGGTATAGTCACTATACTGGTTGTACCATGTTCAGCTCTGGGTATAGTCACTGTACTGGTGGTACCATTCTAAGCTCTGGTGATAGTGATTCTACTGGTGGTATCATATTCAGCTCTGAGTATAGTCACTGTACTGATGGTACCATGTTCCGCTCTAGGTATAGTCACTGTACTTGTGGTACCCTGCTCAGCTCTGGGTATAGTCACTGTACTAGTGGTACCATGTTCAGCTCTAGGTATAGTCATTGTACTCGTGGTACCATGCTCAGCTCAGGGTATAGTAACTGTACAGGTGGTACCATGATTAGCTCTCAGTATAGTCACTGTGCTGATGGCATTATGTTAAGCAATGGGTATATTCACTGTACTGGTGGTATCATGTTTATCTCTGGGTATAGTCAATGTACTGGTGGTACCATGTTCAGCTCAGGGTATAGTGACTGTACTGGTGGTATCATGTTCATCTCTCGGTATAGTCACTGTACTTGTGGTACCATGCTCAGCTCTGGGTATAGTCACTGTACTGATGGTACCATGTTCCGCTCTAGGTATAGTCACTGTACTTGTGGTACCATGTTCAGCTCTGGGTATAGTCACTGTACTGGCAGTACCATGTTCAGGTCTGGGTATAGTCACTGTACAGGTGGTACCATGTTCAGCTCTGGGTATAATTACTTTACTGGTGGTACCATGTTCAGTTCTGGGTATAGTCACTGTACTTGTGGTACCATGCTCAGCTCTGGGTATATTCTCTGTACTGGTGGTACCATGCTCAGCCCTGTGAATTGACACTGTAATAGGAGTACCATGATCAGTTTGGGGTATAGTCACTGTACTGGTGGTACCATGTTCAGGTCTGGATATAGTCACTGCATGGCTGGTAGCATGTTCAGCTCTGGGTATAGTCACTGTACCGGTGGTATCATGTTCAGCTAGTGGTATATTCACTCTACTGGTGGTACGATGTTAAGCTCTGGGTATAGTCACTGTACTGGTGGCATCATTTTCAGCTCTATGTATATCCACTGTACTTGTGGTATCATATTCAGCTTTGGGTATATTCACTGTACTAGTGGTGCCATTTTAAGCTCTGGGTATAGTAATTGTCCGGGTGGTATCATGTTCAGCTCAAGGTATATTCACTGTACTGGTGGTATCTTATTCAGCTTTGGGTATATGCACTGTACTAGTGGTGCCATGTTAAGCTCTGGGTATAGTCATTGTCCGGGTGGTATCATGTTCAGCTATGGATATATTGACTGTACTGGTGGTATCATGTTTAGCTATGGATATAGTCACTGTACTGGAGGTACCTTGCTCAGCTCTGGGTATATTCTCTGTACTGGTGGTACCATGCTCAGCTCTGGGAATAGGCACCGAAATACAAGTACCATGGAAACAGCCCTTACAAAAGTCACTAATGACTTGCTAACCGCCAAATCAAAGGGTCACTTCTCTATTCTAATTCTCCTGGATCTCTCTGCTGCCTTCGATACAGTTGACCACCCTCTTCTAATCTAAACTCTCCGCTCTTTTGGCATCCAGGACACAGCTCTTTCATGGTTCACATCCTATCTTAAAGATCGTACATTTAGTGTCTCCTTCTCTTGCACCTCTTCTTCACCTCTCCCTCTGTCTGTTGGCGTTCCCCAAGGTTCTGTCCTAGGCCCCCTCCTCTTCTCCATCTACACCTCCTCCCTTGGCACCCTTATAAAATCCTTTGGATTTCAGTATCATCTCTATGAAGATGATACTCAAATCTACCTCTCTGCACCCGATCTATCCCCCTCTCTTTTAGCTCAAGTTTCCAACTGCCTCTCTAGCATATCCTCCTGGATGTCCACCCGTCAACTCAAACTCAACATTTCTAAGACTGAACTTCTAATCTTTCCACCCTCTACTACAGCTTCCACACCTCAAATATCTCTCACTGTTGACAACACCATCATCACCCCTACCTCCCAGGCCCGTTGTCTTGGGGTTCTACTGGATCCCGCCCTCTCTTTTATTCCTCACATCCAAGCAATAACAAAACTATGTCAGTTTCACCTAAAAAACATCTCCAAAATTTGTCATTATCTTACAGAAGACACAGCTAAAATTCTAATTCACTCTCTCATCATCTCTCTCAATTCCCTCCTTGCTGGCCTACTCATCTCTCGTCTGTCTCGCCTCCAATCCATAATGACTCATCTTCAATACCAAACGATCAGTGTCTGCAGCTCCTCTCTGTCAATCACTCCACTGGCTTCCCATAGCTTCCCGAATCAAATTTAAAATCATGACCCTAACATATAATGTCCTCAACAACAGTGCACCCCCTTATATCTCTGCTCTTGTTTCAAAATACTCTCCCAACCGGCCCCTTCGTTCTGCTAACGACCTTCTTCTTTCCTCCTCTCTCATCACCTCCTCTCACTCCCGTCTTCAAGACTTTTCTCGTGCTTCCCCATCTATTTGGAACTCCTTGCCCCGCTCCCTTAAACTATCTTCCTGCCTCAAAACCTTTAAGAAATTATTAAAAACACACCTGTTTAAAAAATCTTATCACCTTCAGCCTTAACATGTACAACTGAACATTCCACAGCTTAAAACACTCCCACCCACAATCTACAGTACAACACACAGACCCCTCCACTTTACTGAACCAATTGCTTTCAATTGCATTTGTCACACTCTTGTATCACACATAAACCCTTAGATTGTAAGTTTGCGAGTTTTCAATCTTGTGTCAGAGCCTTGGAAACAAGCTCTATGTACATTTGATTTTATGCTCAAAAACAGGGCCCTCCATTCTTTACAAGGTGTTTAATTTGTTTTCTGCTATGTAATCAACCCCTGTACAGCGCTACGGAATATGTTGGCGCGATATAAATAAATATAATAATAATAATAATAATGATCAGTTTTGGGTATAGTCACTGTACTGGTGGTACCATGTTCAGGTCTGGGTATAGACACTGTACTGGTGGTACCATGTTCAACTCTGGGTATAGTCACTGTACTGAGGGTACCATGTTCAGGTCTGGGTATAGTCACTGAATGGGTGGTAGCATGTTCAGCTCCGGGTATAGTCACTGTACCGGTGTTATCATGTTCAGCTAGTGGTATATTGACTGTACTGGTGGTACTATGCTCAGCTCTGGGTATATTCTCTGTACAAGGTGTACCATGCTTAGCTCTGGGTATAGTCACTGTACTGGCGGTACCATGTTCAGGTCTGGGTATAGTCACTGTACTGGTGGTACCATGTTCAGGTCTTGGTATAGTCACTGTACTGGTGGTATCATGTTCAGCTAGTGGTTTATTCACTGTACTTTTGGTACCATGTTAAGCTCTGGGTATTGTCACTGTACTGGTATTATCATGTTCAGCTCTTTGTATAGTCACTGTACTAGTGGTACCATGTTCAGCTCTGTGTATATTTGCTGTACTAGTGGTAACATGTTCAATACTGGGTATAGTCACTCTACTGGTGGTACCATGTTCAGCTCTGGGTATAGTCACCGTATGGGTGGTATCATGTGCAGCTCTAGGTATATTCACTGTACTGATGGCATCAAGTTCTGCACTGGGTATAGTCAGTGTACTAGTGGTACCATGTTCAGCTCTGGGTATAGTTACTGTATGGGTGGTATCATGTTCAGCTCTAGGTATATTCACTGTACTGGTGGTATCATTTTCAGCTTTGGGTATATTCACTGTATTAGTGGTACCATGTTCAGCACTGGTTAAAGTCACTGCAAGGGTGGTATCAAGTTCAACTCTGGGTATAGTCACTTTACCAGTGGCATCATGTTCTGCTAGTGGTATAGTCACTTTACTGGTGGTACCATGTTCAGGTATGGATATATTCTTTGCACTGGTGGTATCATGTTTAGCTCTGGGTATATTCACTGTACTAGTGTTTAGCTCTGGCTATAGTCTCTGTACTGATGGTAACATGTTCAGCTCTTGGTATATTCACTGTACAATTGTTCATCACTGGATATAGTCACTGTAGTGGCGGTAGCCTGTTCAGCTCTGGGTATATTTACTGTACTATTGAGGTGTTTTTTCACTGTACAGAAATACTGGGTGCATTATATTTGTGTGTAACTGTGTGTTGTAATTATTATATTCATGGTAAACATGTTTAATATTTGTATTTATTGTGTAATAAATATGTTTATGGTAATTTAAGGTATTCTCTGTGATCCAATCTATGGATGTGTAATAAAATTATTGTTTGTAAATTCAGATCTATGAGTTCCTTTGTGGAGCTGACACAATGCTTCAAATGAGACAGCGTATTGTTGAGGACCTCCTGTGGGTAGATGCAACAAAACAGCATACTAACCAGTCACATATTATTCAATATCTTTAAGTAATTAGATTAATTTGGTCTTCTGATCTAGTGACCTTAATTTTGTTGCCAAGTAATATAATTTAATGGGCCAACTGTCTAATTACTTTGTGTTAATGTGTTTAGTTTCATTGTATTTTCCCTATAAATATTGTATACCTTGATCATTAAATACAATCTTCTGATTAAGACACAGGTGGTAGAATGCTGTTCTTTTGCTGGATGTTGGGATATCCATGCTCAGTTTGTGGCTATCTGATCTGATGAAGCATGAACGGAGCTACCACCGGTGCAGGCTGTGCAATGCACCCGACCCTTCTCTAGGGTGCCCCTGTGCAGTCGAAGTTTTTTAACAGTATCTATATTTTGTACATGTTGGTAGTGTAGGTGTTGGTTAAGCAGTCCACAAAGAGACAATGGTAGATAGTGAAGAATAATATATGGCTTTGCTAACATGGATAAAACAACAAAACATATGTACATCAGGTTATAAACATAACCAGTGCTTGCAGCATCAAGCAGTTTTCTATAACTGTCAGATCTCTAACAGACACAGAGATTACATAACCCTTTCATATGTCGCTTAACCCCTTATTGACTGAACACAATTAAACATACAGTAAACATAACATTACATTTTGTGTAATATATGCTGTTGTATTTCCAAACATTAGGGCCCCTCACTCCAGCCCAAACCCTCCTGGGCCCAATCAGATACAACTTCCTGCCAGACAAGGAATACCAAATAACATCACGTGAGTGTGATATAATTCAGGATTACCTTCCCTAATTACAGTTTATCAGTGCTCACAGTTTGATGTCCGTCCTTTGAACATTTAGCAACTTCTGTAAATTTGCTTTGCACATAACCAAATAATCCATCTAACAATATTTGTAATCAAACCAATTACAGATTTGATTACGAATGACCAATATGAACTTTATTTTGCATATTCATGAGATTAATTGGAGATGCTTAAATATATATGAAAGTTTCTGAATTTTACTAGATATGATATACGTGGTTATGTATTTACTATTATCTATTTCATTTTATTAGGAAGTTTTTATAAGCTCTGTTTTACAGCCTAAAATCAAACAAATAGTCCCTGTATGGATCTGCCCACTGCCACGTATCCAGACACAGTCTCTAGGGCTTGATGTGCAGTGTGGTGTCCTAGCTTATCAGGGATCATGCCATGTTACAGAATGTTGCGGAGAGATGGTCACTGATTAGTTAGTATGAGATATAGCACAGCAAATATTGCAGTGTCTGTATCTTCATGAACTGCAGAGAGCAGACAATACAGGGACTATTTGTTTTATTTTAGGCAGTAAAAATAGAACTTATAAGCACGTCTTAATTAAATAAAGTACATACAAGTAAATAGATACCTAAGTATATTATATACCTAGGAACCTTTTGGGTCGCTACCAGGTGACTGGTATAAAACTACTTCTGTAGTGGGAAAGCTTTTAGAAGGTTAAAAAGGGATAGTATACAAGAATATGTTAATTCATACAGGATTATAAGTAGGAGCCAACATGGATTTATGAAGGATATGTCATGTCAAACAAATCTAATTAGTTTCTATGAGGAGGTTAGTAGGAACCTGGATCAAGGCAACTCAGTGGAAGTAGTCATATTGGATTTTGCAAAGGCTTTTGATACAGTGCCACATGGAAGACTATTGTGCAAACTGAGGGATACAGGAATTGCAGTAAATATCTGCGCATGGATTGAGAGCTGGCTAAAAGACAGGAAGCAAAGGGTTGTTGTAAATGGAATGTACTCCAAGTGGACTAATGTGGTAAGTGGGGTTCCTCAGGTTTCAGTATTAGGTCCTCTCCTTTTTAACATATTTATTAATGACTTAGAGGTGGGACTGGAAAGTAGTGTCTCCATATGTGCTGATGACACAAAGTTGTGCAAGTTAATTACATCAGATAATGATGTACTTTCCCTTCCAAAGGGATTTACATAAAATAGTTGAATGGGCTTTTAAATGGCAGATGCAATGTAATACAAATAAATGTAAAGTTATGCATCTGGGAAGGAAAAATAGCCATGCAATTTATAATCTTAATGGAGCAAATATAGGAGTATCAGATATTGAAAGGGATTTGGGAGTACTTGTGGACAACCACCTAGGTAACAGTGCTCAATGTCAAGCAGCAGCTGCAAAGGCAAGTAAACTATTAGCATGTATTAAGAAGGGTATAGAAGCAAGTGAAGCAAATATAATTCTGCCACTATACAAATTCCTAGTACACCCTCATTTGGAATAAGGGGTACAATGTTGGTCACCACTTCATAAAAAGGACATTTTAGAGCTGGAAAAGGTAAGGAGAAGGGCTACAAAACTAATAAGGGGAATGGAAGGGTGAAGTTATGAAGAAAGACTAACCAAATTATAATTATTTTCTCTAGAAAAAAGTTGTCTACGAGGAGATATGATTACCTTTAATAAATATATCCAGGGTCAATATAAAGATTTGTCAAATAAGCTTTTTGTGCCAAGAGATTTCCAACCGACAAGAGGACATCCCTTGAGGCTAGAAGAAAGAAAGGATTCTTCACAGTAAGGGTGTTTAATCTGTGGAATTCTCTACCAAAGGAGGTAGTGACAGTGGATTCAATAGATAACTTTAAAAGGGGACGGGGTTTATTTCTAATCAAAAAGGGCATTCAGGGTTATCCTGGATAATTAGAGAGATAGTATTGATCCAGAGATGAATCCGATCACCAGTATCTGGGTTCAGGAAGGAATATTTTTCTCCCTTTGAGACGAGTGGCTAAGTTTCACAGTTTTTTTTAATGTTTGCCTTTCTCTGGATCATTTAACAACTAATCCGCATATTGCAGATCAGAGGAGATCTTAAAAGGTTGAACTTGATGGACTGAAATACCTTTTTCAACCTCAATTACTACTTCCTTAGTTGGTCTTGATAAGGCTGTTGTGGCCAAACCTACCCAACAGATCTACCAGGTTCTTTTGATCCACTTAAAAAGACAGCTGATGTTTCTAAAATACCCTTACTCTATGCCCTTACTTTATGCAGCATTTAAAAAATATGAATGCAGGCTCAGCATTATAAAAATCAGGAACTGTTTTTATTTCTGTGGAGACTTTATAACAGGTCTAATAGATGTATATTTAGACTTGAACTGATAGCATTCTGCCATAGCCTGTGAGTCTGTGAGTTTTATATTAATTGCTAATACAGTCTTTGACTATGATTAATGTGCAAGGCATCATAAAATCTCTACATCCATTTCAGTAGTTGTACAGGACTAGGGCAGCTATAATCTCTGGCACTCTGACACATATATATCTTCCAGATATCTTATTCCATATATATTAATCCAGTCAGACAGTGATAACTTTTGTCATCTTCTATGGGGATTTGGATACATATATACAGTATATATCTTCCAGATATCTTATTTAATTTCTATATTAATCTTCTCAGAGTCACTGAAAGCTGGTACCTTCCCTTTCTTTAGGAGCATACACACTTCATTACTGGTATAGGGCAGCCATTCTCTTCTCAGGTACCTCCCTTAAATTAGGAGCATCACACTGCATTTTGCACTGACTTGCTTGTTCCCCAACTGACAGTGACCTCAGAAACACACACATTACATAACCCTCTCAACTCAAATGGCTACTCATACCATTCTATCTCCCACTCAACATGTCACCTGGACACAACTAAACATACAGTAATAAACATAACATGACATAACATAGCATAGCATAACATACAATAATTAAAATACATAGGGTAATCAACTTAATAAAACATATTAAATAACTATAAAACCTACTGAGCCCAGTCCCCCACTACATATTCCCAGGAAGCAGTCCAGATTGGGGTCTTTAAGCAGCCAGGGTAATGGCCATCCTCAAAATCCTAATCATCCTGGGCAGATCATATTAGTCCCAAGAAAAAATGAATTCACAAGCAATTGATACTACAACTTTGTGAGAGTATTAATGCAGAGTAAATATCAAGTGAATTTTAGTAAAGCATTAAACTCTGTGGGAGATTTAATTACAGAAACATGAGATCAGTCAATGAGTTAATACATATCAGGCCACCCACATGGATTAGAACATTGGGCCCTATTAAATTCGAGCTTCGTAAATAATAGGTGAAAACGCAAGGCCTACGTAGTTGAAAATTGAAACCGTTTCCGACGCTATTAAATTCAAAGTGCTGCGAGATACGAGCGATGGATGCAAATGCGTACACGTTAGGATTTGCGCATGAGGTACGCTATCTCGGATAACTTTGCGTATGAAAAGAGCGCGAAATACGTGATACGTACCACTTAACCAGACGGCAGTATGCCTTTAAAAGGGATCCAAAACAGAAAATAATTGACTGTGCTGGAGCTTGTGCAAGTAGACACACATGTCTAGGCGTTGGTGGGTTTTTGGTGAGCAAGGAGAGAGAGAAGAGAGAGAAGAGAGAATTTCAATTTTTGATCTTTTGAACTAGCAGATAATTTAACCCTTTGTTTACAACACACATAATTACTGATATCACATAATTCACACAAATAGATTAATACGTACACATAGCTACACCTAGTGGTAGGCCACTGCACACACCCCCCCCCCCCAAGACCTCCCCCCCCCGACCATACAATTACTGAACTACACATAATACTTGCATCTTTTTTTACCTCCTAAACCGACACACATATAATCTTGATTTATCGTTAATTTATTTTCAGAGGAGTTTAGAGGAGGGGAGGCGGTAAGGCAAGAGAGGCGCGGAGGAGAGTGAGGAAATCATCTGAGGAGAGGAGGAGGAGGAGGATGAGGAGGAGAGGAGGAGGAGGAGGGAGAGGAGGAGGGAGAGGAGGAGGGAGAGGAGCAGGAGAGTAGGGGGGGGAGGGAAGTGCCCCCAGAGCTAGGAATCCAAGTTGAAGGGGCAGAGGGTCAGGGGCCTGATCCCTTGGTGGGAGGTAGTGGGGATGAGGGAGCGGCCCCAGGGATAGAAGAGGAAGAGCAGGCACCGTCTGTAAGGCAACGGGTTGTGGCAAGGCCCAGGGCCCCCAATTATAGCCCAGAGGAGATCCAGGTTCTCCTCAGGGAAATCTGTGCCCGCCAGGGGATTATATGTGGTGGGAGAGACATCAATGCCAGCCAGAGGCAGCAGGCCTGGTCCCAAATTGGCAGAGCTGTGTCGGCAGTAGGGGTCACCAATAGGGACTGGAGGACAGTGCGTCACAAGTTTGATAATCTTAAGATGGCTGTCAAAAGAAAGATGGCCAATGAGGCACGCAGCAGCACGTCAGACTGGTGGTGGGCCCGCGGTCCCTTTTATTTACAAGCAATGGGAGAGGACAGTGATGAGATTTGTCCCTTCTGAATCTGTGGTGGGAATACCAGGCCAGATGGACACAGATCGTCCTAACACCCTGCAACGTGAGTATCATATCACACACATGGTTGGCTGAGATTGTGGGGGGATGGGCTGTCCAAAAGCCTGCAGATAACATGCTGTATGTATGTATGTATGTATAAATAGGCTTGTGTTCTGGCTGTTGTATATAATGAGCTGTATCCCTCTAGAACAGGGGTGGGTAAGGAGGGCCACATACATGCCGGCCTTTCAAGATATCATACTGTTTGTATGTATGTTTGTATGTATAAATAGGCTTGTGTTCTGGCTGTTGTATATAATGAGCTGTATCCCTCTAGAACAGGGGTTGGTAAGGAGGGCCACATACATGCCAGCCTTTCAAGATATCCTTTTTGGTCACAGGTGAGTCAATCAGGATGACTGAAAAGGCGATTGGCTCACCTGTGTGGCCCTCCAGGCCCGAACCTGCCCACCCTAGCTCATGAATTATATGGCCTCCTACACCCCTGCCCACACACAGGGATAATTCACATACAATAGCACTGTAAGCCCTATGATTGACTAAAAATTTATGGGGCGACAATAACCATTTCAGTCCTGGTAGCAAACCTATCATGTTCATAATTTGTCTCCCTGATATGTCAATTTCTAATTACATCCAGATTGATTGCAATAGAGCAGGGTGTCCAAAGTCAAACTTGCTGGGCTGCGCACAGGCCTGGATATGTGGATTTCCTTTATGTGAACAGATGAGTCAATTAGACTTAATGACTTGGAAAATGATATTCTCAGCTGGGTGCAGCATGGCTATCCACAAATGCAGGCCTGACTTTGGCCTCCACTGCGATCGAGAATAAAAATTTGGCTGTGCGGCATATGTGGATACAGACTCTGTAGCACTGCATGTGTGTCATATACTGTCCTAACCTGGCCCATGTCTCAGCTGCATATTAACAACCATTGCTGGAAACTTGTCAGATTGGTCAGTCTCACACACTGAACAGCAGATGCAGCAGAGCACGTGTCTGAGGCACATGCAGTACACATTCATATGAGCCATGATCCACAATGCTCATTATGCAGCCCGTGGCTCATCTGTGTAACATAAGCACCACAGTCATTCACAGGTGACCATGATGTCAATGATATGTAAATGCATAGCTGGCAATTGTGTATGGCAACCAACTGAAATATATGTTTATTCTATTGCAGTATCCACAGATTCAGAAGAGGAGGAGGCAGGAGTGGCTGAAGTGGGCCAGGACATTCAGGAGGGCCCGGGACCATCCACATCACTGGCTCATACGGAGCGGGAAGTGATGATCGGGCCCTCTTCGTCGTGGCCACCTCAGGGCCTGCACCAGCCACACCATGCTGTGCCTCCCTCAGCGGCTCCCCCCTCAGCGGCTCCCCCCTCAGCGGCTCCGCCCTCATCCTGGGCTCTGCCCTCATCTGGGGCTCCGCCCTCATCCTGGGCACAGCCCTCATCATGGGCTCCGCCCTCATCTGGGGCTCCGCCCTCATCCTGGGCACCGCCCTCATCCTGGGCTCCGCCCTCATCTGGGGCACTGCCCTCATCCTGGGCACAGCCCTCATCATGGGCACCGCCCTCACCCTGGGCTCCGCCCTCATACTGGGCTCCACCCTCATACGGGGCACCACCCTCATCTGGGGCACCGCCCTCAGCCTGGGCTCCACCATGGGCCCCGAGAGGAAGTGCCCCAGCCCCGGGAAGAAGTGCCCCGGCCCCGGGAGTAAGTGCCCCGGCCCCGGGAGGAAGAGCCGCGGAGTCACCGGCCGCGGAGTCGCCGGCCGCCCCGTCACCAGCCGCCCAGTCGCCAGCCGCCCAGTCGCCAGCCACCCAGTCGCCAACCGCCAGACAAGCACCTCCAGGCCCTCTGCCACCGCTCTCTGGCCAATTACGGAACATCATGGAGCACATAGAACAAGAGGACCAGGCACAAAGCCAGAGAGCACGGCAAATGCTGGACATAAGCGAAAGACAATTGGCTGTTAGTAGAGCCATCCTGGCTGGCAACAGGGTGATCTCAGCAACCACCTGTGCTATATATGCTGAGATGAGGAGGCACAACCGAAGGATGGAGAGATATGAGAAACGCGCAAGCCTGGAGAGACGCGCGTTGTTGCGTCAACTACGTCGCCAGCCCATACCTCTCCAGCCTTCGGTTGTACAATCGCAACCTGAGATGTCTGCCTCCTCATCTCAGACATCGCCCACTCTTGAACCCCAGCCACCTGCTGTAGTGGCACCCCCTGCTCCCACACCACGGAAGAGGGAGAAGGGCCGCGGGCACAGACGGTGGGGGCCCGCTAACTCGGAGTAGGAGGTGTTAGGACCATCCGAGAAGGCCTCCTGACCACTTCTCACAGAATACTGATTGTTATAGATGTTGACATAGTATTGGCTACAGAGTGTGTACATGTCTGGTTATGTTTAACTTTTTAACAATTGATGTTCAATGTGGATTGACCTTGAGCTTAAATGCTGTATTTAATCATAATATTGTTCGGAATGATACATTGTTTTTGTCTTTGTAGGTGTTAATAGCCAAATCTCACAACTATGAAGACATCATGTGAGTAAACACTCAACCCAGTTCACAACGGGCATTCTATCAGGGTTATTCACCACTGCAGATGGCTCTGAAATGCAATATATGACTACATATCTTTTCACTAAGAAACATGTGTGATCTTCCATTATAATGATCAGTGTCCCGGCTATAGAGTTGCACAGTCCCATTACTATCTGCTAATCCAAACAAGCAATTCCACATAGGTTTTTGTAGCATTCCATCCCGTTAACATTATGAAAGTGGATTCATTTTTTTCATGTCATCCAAACCAAAGTGGCAATTTTCTTGGTTTGACATCATGATCAATGTGCATGTATTTAGGGGTAATGTGAACAGTGTAATCTGTCTGGCCTTGGTACCACCCATTTAGAAGTGAGATGTGATATCCGCATGGCACAACTATTCCATATAGATAGTGATAGTACATTTTGCTGAAGGATTGTGTTCACAGTGAAGCATGCCTTGTCGTATTCCACATCCTAAGCATATTCCTGGAAGGCTGACTGAACAGGATAGAATAAATATGGTTCTTACTGCTCGGAGATGATGTTCATGTTAGTTGGTTTATAGTAGTGTCAAAAGCAAAAACAATGTACTCTAATACCAGCTTATGATTGTTCTAACACCTCCTACCTATGTTTTCCAGATTCACATCATCTATTGACCAATCATCAGTAATGTATGCGAACACACTGTGTGTGAAATCGCTTAGTATCACATGATCCCTGTTTTATAGTGTCTGTTTATTCTGGCAACCATATGGTTGTTGTATGCGCATTAATGGTTATGTTGATTAAATGTTGTGTTATATGCTGTTGGTTACTGTGGGGTCCTGACCACATGTGACACTAGGAGATGCTATGCATTACCCTCATGATGTTGTCTGTTTCCTCTTCAGATGTCCTCAGATTTGCCACTGCCCCTTGCCATACTAGGATCTGTTCACAACACACACATGATATTAATGCACAGTCTTGTCCATTTCTGTTTGTACTCTGTGTATGAAATAAAGTATGATTATGTTATACTGTTATCACTGTTTCTGTGTGTTTGTACCATATCATGCTTTCTAGCTGAGAGAATACAGATAGAATGAAGTGTCATTGTTCAATACATATATCTGTGTGTGTTTACATAGATACATATGCTACATTAATCTGTACCTTGCCAATATACATGTAGGTGCAAGTCGGAGGGGTGTGAATTCTGAAATCATGTCTATAGACATGCAGGGTTGTATATAATGACTTGAAGGGCTCAACTTGAATGATATGAATCGACATTCATGATTATGTAGTAATGTAAACGCAGATTGAACAGAATAGTTACACCACTAACTGATGGTACTGAGCACATCTGACTTTCAGGGTAATTTACTTGTTACATGGTAAATATCCAGGATTACACAAACATTGAGTGAAAAAAAACAGTTTAATTGTTCACAAAGCCACACAGTGACAAATTACCACAGGTCTGCTCAGAATCATGGTGCAGGTGGGTAGGATACAGAGTTCCAGTAACACACGGAAATAGGGACATGGGGCCAAAATGCAGGCAGGGGGGATGACATTGGTATAGATGATCAGTTGAGGGGGGGGATATACAGTGCATCATCCAACATGAGGCAATATCAGTTATATTATTAAATATATCAGGATAACATTAAATATTCAAACCCAACAATACAGAAGGAGATATGCTCATGGGGAGAAGTAATCTGTAGTCTTGTGTGTGCGCGCAACACATACTGCTATGCAACTGCAGAGGTAGAAGTGTTCAATCAGTAAATGTTAGAACCCCCGTAGGTCATGTCACTGGAAATGGCACTATGAGAGAAGACTCTACATACCTAAGTTTGGACACTCAGATGGGAACCTGACCAGGACCATATCAGTGTGTTCAAACTAATTTCATGTGTTAGCAGAACTACCAACAAACTGGCCAGTTCAAGGTGTATTCTGTTCTGTGAATGAGCATCTCTATTATCTGCTGTTGCATATTCATAACTGAAGGTAAACGGAACCTCATTAACAGTTATGTTCAAAGGCTAGAGTTACTCCTCCCCATATGTACAGGGAGGATCACATCAGCACTGAGGAAGAGATCTGGAAGGAAGTATGATACAGGCTTCCCAATAGTCCAAGTAGAGGAGAGAATGGCATATCTAAATCAATAGGTACATATAAATCGATGTAGAGGATGTGATATCACACCCGATGCAGCATATGATGACTGACATATGAACAAACATGATGCAATGTGACAATAGCATAGTCCTGGAACATGGGAATGCTCATCATTCCTTGTTCTGACCGTGGAAAGGGACTCATCTTTGCAATCTGAAACATACAAGGAACATGTCAATATTTACATTGCACATGCTCCCGGAGCGCTTACTTCGTCACTTACAGTGGTTATAAAAAGTCTACACACCCCTATAAACAAATTAGCCAATGAAAAATCATTTCAGAACTTTATCCACCTTTAATGTGACATATAAACTGTACAACTCAATTGTAAAACAGACTGAAATCTTTTAGGTGGAGGGAAGAAAAAAACAAAGAAAACTAATGTGGTTGCATAAGTCTGCACACTCTCTTATAACTGGGGATGTAGCTGTGTTCAGAATTAAGCAATCACATTCCAAATCATGTTAAATAGGAGTCAGCATACACCTGCCATCATTTAAAGTGCCTCTGATTAACCCCAAATTAAGTTAAGCTGCTCTAGTTGGTCTTTCCTGAAATGTTCTTAGTCGCATCCCACAGCAAAAGCCATGGTCCACAGAGAGCTTCCAAAGCATCAGAGGGATCTCATTGTTAAAAGGTATCAGTCAGGAGAAGGGTACAAAAGAATATGGCTGTCTGGTACATGTGACTACAATCTCCCGTATTCTTCATATGTCTGGCGTATGGGGTAGAGTGGCAAGACGAAAGCCTTTTCTTACAAAGAAAAACATCCAAGCCAGGCTGCATTTTGCAAAAAAACACATCTGAAGTCTCCCAAAAGCATGTGGGAAAAGGGGTTATGGTCTGATGAAATCAAGGTTGAACCTTTTGGCCATAATGCCAAAAGATATGTTTGGCGCAAAAACAACACTGCACATCACCAAAAGAACACAGTACCCACAGTGAAGCGTGGTGGTGGCAGCATCATGCTTTGGGGCTGTTTTTCTTCAGCTGGAACTGGGGCCTTAGTTAAGATAGAGGGAATTATTTTTCAGTTCCAAATACCATTCAATATTGGCACAAAACCTTCAGGCTTCTGCTAGCAAGCTGAACATGAAGAGGAACTTCATCTTTCAGCATGACAACGACCCAAAGCATACATCCAAATCAACAAAGGAATGGCTTCACCAGAAGAAGATTACAGTTTTGGAATGGCCCATTCAGAGCCCAGACCTGAATCCAAATGAAAATCTGTGGGGTGATCTGAAGAGGGCTGGGCACAGGAGATGCCCTCACAATTTGACAGATTTGGAGTGATTTTTCAAAGAAGAGTGGGCAAATCTTGCAAAGTCAAAATGTGCCATGCGGATAGACTCATCCCCAAAAAGACTGAGTGCTGGAATAAAATCACAAGGTGCTTCAACAAAGTATTAGTTTAGGGGTGTGCATACATATGCAACCATGTGATTTTCTTTTTTGATTTTTTCTTCACTCTACCTAACAGATTTCAGTTTGTTTTTAAATTAAATTGTCCAGTTTATAGGTCACATTAAAGGTGGAAAAAATTCTGAAATGATTTATCTTGGTCTATTTTTTTTACAGCACAGAAACATGACATTTTAACAGGGGTGTGTAGACTTTAGACCTTTTCGATCCACTGTACCAATATATGTTGCTCATTTCATACAAACATCTTCACTGTTCTTTCCCTACATATGAAACGAGCTACTCATCTGGCTAATGATGTAGGAATATCACATAGATTAGACATTAATGCATCTTTGGAGAGCCAAATGTGGTGTTTTACCTTGGACGCAGTCCCAAGCTCATCCACGAGGACACGTGCCCTGTGGATCATCATTAGTTATCACCGCTTACCTATCTGATGTATTCTGGAAAGAGATGGGCCGATATTAATAAAGTGATTGATGTGTTATTTGTGTCCTTCAGCATACGTGGCCATATTATTACACAAATACTCACTATGTAGTTCACATTGATGTAGCAGTTCTTTTGCTGGTCATGTTTTTCCATGTCTCGGTTGTTGAAAGAAGAGTTGACACACCACAGCAGCTCTGTAAGGTTAATATGATGTGAGGATTACAGTCACAAATTAGACAAGTATGTGTTCTATTCCTATTGGATATCTCTTATTAATAAGAAGTCATTGCCGGTTAGTGAGTTATGCCATGTTGCTACAGGGTGCCAAAATCTGGATTTCGGCATGGTCTCATGTAAACAAGTCTAAAAAAGCTGTGTCTGGATATATTTCAGTAGTAGTCACATCTCCAGCCAGTAAGCAGCAGCCACCATGTTGGGTTTGGCTGGTGATCCATATTGGATCAAACTGAATAAACTCGAATCATGAGGAAATAACCAGAGGACTCGGTTTTGTGTTATCGTGACTGGTTCTTGATCTCCAAAGTATGTGTGTATGGTATTTATCTACGACATTTTGATACCATTTCATGTGGTTTGGCAGGATCAGACAATGTGAACAATCCTGGTCCGTAGAGGTTGTAGGTGACTTTAAAAAGGGATTGGGTATATTTTTACATTAAAAAACCAAACAGGCATTAGGGGCTATCCTGGATAAATAGAGAGGGAGTATTAATCCAGGGATTAATACGATCACCAGTATCTGGGGTCAGGAAGGAATGTTATATTTTTCTGCCCTGTGTAGACAATTGTCAAAGTTTCACTTTTTGTTTTTCTGTTACTTCCTCTGGATCAATTAACAATAAATCTGTGTATTGCAGATCATAGATCCATAGAGGTTGAACCTGATGGACTAAAGTATTTTTTCAATCTAAATTACTAGATAACAATGTAACGTGGGGCATATATACATTGACATAGTGGGATATATAATCCACTCCAATTATCTATGCCATTGATGTTTATAACCGTCAGTACTTAAGATGTGTATGGCAATGTGTGCTTACTTACCTGTAACTGATCATGTGGCTTGTTCCAGTGTACAAACATCGACAACGTCAGGGAACTCTCCTCTACTGTGGACTGGTTGGAATTCTGTATGACAAGGGCGATGGATAGAGGTGGATTTGGGAGTTAGGCATAATCCAGATACATTAGACTGTGTTCCATGCATATTGGGTATGTACTTACATGTGAAGTACTCACGAATTAGGCGGGCACGTTGTTGTGACCCCTGCAGATTATCCACTTCAGGGGGAAATAAAGGCTCTTCCTCCCCATGTAGCGGAGCCGCATCAATGTCCCCCAGACAGTTGGCCTGTACTGCTATATTGTGCAGACAGCAGCAGGCAACGATGATGCGACAAACTTTCTGGGGCTTGTATTGTAGAGCACCCCCAGTGGAATGTAAACATCTGAAGCGCATCTTTAGTTCACCAAAGGTGCGCTCAATTACATTCCGGCAGGTTTTATGCGCAGCATTATACCGCACCTCTGCCTGAGTATGGGGATTGCTCACAGGGGTCAACAACCACGGCAAACACCCATATCCTGCATCACCTGGTGGAAATAAAATATGATGTTGATATGAATAGAATGTTGTGATGTTTGACAAAGCATATGCCCAAATATCGTAATCATGACCTATCAACACATGCCTGTGGCTAATACACAGTTAAAGATATATGTAAGGGAGATGGATCATGAATGCATCTGATAGGATAATTAGTAGTGTATTAACACATGTATTCTATATGAAGCTTCAGATCAATTACAATGTGATTTCCACAAATGGAAAATCCAGATGTTCACACCCACAGGACGCTTACATGAGGCGGAGATACAAGGGAAATACAACAGGGTCCATATTGCGACCCTTCTGGTAGAGAGCAGGAAGTCACTGTTGCAGTTCCTGTACCGAGCACATGCCAGAGGTCTGATGTGAAGTGTGATAGTGTATTCTTGTGAACGTAAATGTGATGCTAATTCAGGTGGAATTTCCCAGGGGCGTACACGATCAAACGCAAATGCCAAAAGACCTTGGAGATTTTGATAACTTCAAGGTAAGCTAATTCATGTTTATTCAGGGATATATTCATGCAAGAAAAAGTTTGCCAAACACTATTAATTCTCCTCTATCAGATGAATTGTGAAGTCATCTCAATTACATAGCCCTTACAATAACACACAACACGTTATGTAGACTAGAGATGTCCATGTCACAGGATACAAGGGAATGCATCAGAACATAAACCTAATGATTAATCAATTGTGGTTTTTGTCATATGTTGTTGTGAACTGCATACTGTTTGGCCAAGCTAACACAGGGTTATGGCCAGCAATGAGCTATTATGTTCTGGCTTTGTGAGTATTACTCCGTAATGCACATGTGAACATCATAGCAATAGAGGGAAACATGATGTACTGTATGTGTTATTGTATCCAGTCATAGTAAGATATGGTTGACTGCCATTACTAATGTGTACTCACCCAGTAGCCATCCGGATGGAAATCTGCCGGACTCAAATATGTCACATATTCCGGATGCACGTAGGATATAGGCGTCGTGAGCACTTCCCGGGAAGCCTGCATACAAACCTTGTATGCGCATGTTCGCATCGCAAACAACCTGGACATTGATTGAATGATAATGCTTACGATTTCTGTACAGCGCTTTTGCTCTCTAGGAGGTATCAGTTCCACGTGTGTACAGTCAATAGCACCAAGCACATTGGGGATACCTCCTATTTGGAAGAAATCGAACTTCACCTTCGAGATCTCTTCAGCAGTGTTAGGGTAACTGATGTATCTGGCAGCTTTCCGACCAATAGCACGGAGGAATGCACTCAGACAATTCGAGAGGCTTGGCTGAGACATTCCTCCGGCTATGCTCAGGGTGTACTGAAAGCTACCAAAAGCAAGGAGGTGTATTGCAACTAACATCCGTGTCATTCCTGGGATGGCTCTATTTGCCCCTGAGCGAGGCTTAAGGTCTGCTCTCAGAACCTCATAGAGCTCCCCAAGACTGGCACGGGTCAGCCGAAAACGCTCATACACCTCCCCATCAGTTAACCCCTCTAATGTGAGTCTCTCCCTGTACACATTGGGTGCCCTTCGCCTCCTCACAGGCTCCTGGCCAGGCTCCTGGCCAGGCTCCCCCCCTTCTGCCTGTGCCACCACACCCTGTACTCCCCCCAGCAGCTGATCACCGACAACATTGTCAGCCTCCCTGTCTGCAGGTAGCCCTATATCCCTCTGTCCCTGTGCTACTGGAGCTCTCTCTCCTCCCTGATCCACCCCCACGATACTAGACATGGCCTGTGGTAATTCCCTTGCCTGGCTTGGTTCTGCCCCAGCATGGATCACATCACCACTCACACCCTCATTCACTCCCAAACACTCCTCTCTGCCACTCCCGATCACCCCCTCAATCACACACCTTGCTTCCTGGTCTTCATACTGTGCTAGGTGAGATGCACAAAAGCATCTCAACCTCATCCGCCCACTCATACTGTCCATCATCCCTCTCACATGATCATCCATGCTGTTTCAGACATGCTGATGACTTGTTGGGGGTGGGGTTATATAGCTTGGTGATTGCATGACCTGGTATTAGGCACGTTAATTTCTGCTTTGCCATTGGTCACCTGTGGATCTTTACATGGCATTCCAGCTGATGATTTTACGTCAAAAAGCCTCTCAACCTATTACATAAGCACTTGGCCGCATGTAATTGGCTGTCCCAACACGGGCCGCCAAGTGCGTATGTAATAGGTTGAGAGTCCCAACGCGGGCCGCCCAGTGCGTATGTAATTGGCTGAGAGTCCCAACGCGGGCCGCCCAGTGCGTATGTAATTGGCTGAGAGTCCCAACGTGGGCCGCCAAGTGCGTATGTAATTGGCTGAGAGGCTTTTGGCGGGCCAACGTGGCAATGGCGATGGCGCAAAAACCCGCCAAAAGCCTCTCAGCCAATTACATACGCAGTTGGCGGCCCGTGTTGGGACTCTCAGCCAATTACATACGCACTTGGTCGGCCTGACACTATAAGTGCGTATGTAATTGGCTGAGTCTGTTGGCGCGCTCGCAAGCTGATAAGGGGACTGTCATGAATCAGCCAGTGGCCATATTGGATTTCGTGTGAACTATGCTGGGGCCATTTTGTGACTGGCAGCAGTGGCCATTTTGGGCTGGGTTATCTTCCACATGCTGTTGCCATGTGGAAGAACAAAAGGTTTGGGGCTCCCAGACACCCTGTTATACTGTTATACGGTTATTCTGTTATATTATTATGATTATTGTCTAAGGAAATGAGCAGGGTTCCCATCACCATCAATAAAAGTCATCATAATGCATGAGATGGATTGATGTGGAAACCCTGCCCCAATCCCATATACTATGAGGACATTAGGTGGTTTTATGTGGGGTGCGCTTTTACGCTTGTACTTAAATAGACTGACAGTGTGTGGAATATGTACACATATGTATATGATCGTATGGGGTAGTCATGCTGGATACATTGCCACATACATCTTGCAACAGGAGAAGGACCCCAGCTGGCCACCAAGGTTAATCCTTTAAGTACACATACTTAAGTCAGGAACAATAGGCTCCCAACAGACATAGGGGCACCATCTATCCAGGGGGCCTCTGGGGTCTCCCTAGCCCAGATCCAGGGGCCTGGGCCATAGCAAAGAGATGTGTCTCTCTTGACTGCCAGCGCCCAAATGACTCTGTTAGCCACACCTAGTGGGCGGCCCAGGGGAGGGGTCTGGAAGTTCCCAGAGCTTACCTCTAGTCCATTGGCTAGAGGTAATCAAGTTACTCTGGAGATTACCCCATTGGCCAAGAGGAAGAAATGGGTTGGACAAAGGGGTAGCCACTCCCTGTACTGGTTTTGTGAGCTGTTTAAATACTTGTGTAAAAATAAAGAAGTTGTTCATAATTTCCATCAAGACTTTGTGTGTAGGTGTATTATTGACCCAAGGGCATATGCTGGCAGAGCAGATCGTTTCTGACTCCCTTCCAGGTTTTTCCTAGGCACACTACCAAAAGCTGGGACTTATGCTCTTGCATCCGCAAGGAAGGTCCATTGGTCTGAGTCACCCAAATCTTAGGTCTCAAACCTACAGGAGATAAGAGGACTAGGATTCTCTATACTCCATCATCATTGTAGGTCGTGACAATTGGCTGGCAGAGGTGGGACGACTCTACAGAAAGACCAAGAATGGAACAGACGGATATCACCAAAGAAGCAACAAGACGGTTTAAAGCAGCCAGGCACTTATACCCCAGTAAGATGACCGCACAAGAGGTGTCCAACGTACTAGACCAGTATTGCCAGAGGATCTGGCAGGAGCGCAATGGAGCGAGAACTCCAGCTCAGCAAAGACTTGGCTACAGAGAGACATTGCGTCTAGAGAAATGGATGGCGATTCTGAATCTGTGGCAGGACGATGAGCTAATGGGCTGGCTGGAAGTACTAGTAAGAAAAGAGGTTGCCTTGGAGAACCAATATCACGTTTTTCACGCCAGAATAGTTGGTGGCCTTGGAGAGGAGTTTGATTTCCGCTTGGAGATAGATTCTGGCCTCCAAGACATTGTGTATGGTGATCCTGAAGGGGGCATAGGAACCTTTAAAAGGCACAACAACTTGTTTGTGGAACGCTGTCGTGGTCTGGGACTGGAACCGTGGTCCATGGAGGCTAATTTAATGGTACACCTGATTGAGCAGGAACTGCAGCTGGAGGAGGAGTATTTTGAGTTGTGGGACGAGATCTATGGGGAGACATTTTGCCCATCAAGAGGGGAACAACCCAGTCAAGAGGACTGGTTGCCAGATCTTTACAACACAGATGGTATGTACCGAAGTGATTGTGTGCAAGGGGTCTGGGGAGAACATAGTGATGGAGAATGCGTTCCGTTAAAAAATGCAGAGACTGTGTCAGAGCCTAGAAGGGATGGTAAAGTCAGCTTGGGACCAAATCACCAGCTCCAAGAGCCAGAGACCCAGGGGAATGTTCCCTGGGTGGGGTCAGATAACCCATGTTTGTCCCCTGATACCCAAGAGACTTAATCCCAGAGGAAATGCTAGCAGAGCACAGTTTCTCCAAACAGGTCTCACCTGAGGACTACCTTCCAGCACAAATCCTGGCAGAAACCCCAGTAACTGCTCAACAGGTAGGGCCAGATGAACTAAGTCTGCCCTCAGAAGTTCTAGGCAATGTGTATGGGCCAGAACTGCTAATGGAGCCAGGGGCTCAGGATAGCCACCCAAGAGACTGTGGGGAGGGCTATGTAATGCACTCTGGGGAGAAGGCCGTAGAGGTCAGGTTGGGTGGGAAGGATAAGATTCCCCAGCCTACAACAGATAACCAAAATCTGTACTCTGACACCCCAGGAGAGTTGCTAAAAAAGTTGCTAGTGAAGCACAGAGCCCAGGAGGGCTATGTAATGGACTGTGGGGAGGGAAAGGAACTGGTTCTTAGCTACAGGGAACCAGGCCTCACACAGCAAGAGTGCCAGGGGCACCAAGAGAGTGCCAGGGGCACCAAGAGCCCAACAGGGGCAGCAAGCTTGCCAGCCTTGGCAAAGGAGCCGTGGGTGCAGTGTGGCACCATAGTAGAGGGTGAACCAAGTGGGGAGATACCCTGGATAACCAATGTCCAGAGGCCCACTGGAACAGACACCGCTCCAAAGGCCCAGTTAAACTTGGAGGACTGGGATAAGGGTACCAAGCAAAAGGCCATAGAAGAAGAGGGTAAGCTGAGGGCCCCAAAGAACCGGCTGGGTGGAAATTGCGAGACTCCCCAGCCTACATCACAGAGCCAAAGCACAGTCATTCAACCAAAGGCAACAGAGGAGGTAAAGGAGGAGTGTAAGCACAGCCTGGGTGGGAACAGCGTAGTTCTCCAGGCTGCAACACAGACAGACCCAGGGGAAGAAAACCAGGAGGGTCTGTCCAAAGATACAGATCTCCAGGAGCCAGAGCAAACAGAGCATCCAAGTCCGGACTCCATCAGGGATGCTGGAGTCAAGCGCAGACCGGTATGTACTTTACTGCAGTTATTGTGTTATTGCACTCCCAACAATAATGATTTTGCTGAGGGAAGTACTGGACTGCCCTCTTGCAATCCCATAGGCCCAGAGACTTTTTTAGAGACCCCAGCCCAGCTGTGGGGACTGGCTGGAGGGAAAGGGGTTGCTATGGGACAGGGGTTGTTTTATGGGGCTCCCAAAAATACGGTTTTGCCTCAGAAGAATGTATGGGTGCATCCCACTGTGTCCCCAGAGACTTCCATGCTGCTGCCAAAAACAGAGAGCTGGGATCCTGGACTGTTTTGGGTGGGGGTGCAGGGCAAGAGCAATTTGCTCTATACAGTGGGAGCAAGGCCAAGGGCTGGGGGAGGTCTTTACTCTGCACCTTGGGACTGTGTGCGCACCGACATGAACTTGCCTAGCATGCAGCGGGCCTGGCCAAACCAGCAGATTCATGACTATCAGCGTAGCTGAGAAAATCTTGGATGTTCTCCGCCCGCTTGGGGAAGGATTGTCATGAATCAGCCAGTGGCCATATTGGATTTGGTGTGAACTATGCTGGGGCCATTTTGTGACTGGCAGCAGTGGCCATTTTGGGCTGGGTTATCTTCCACATGCTGTTGCCATGTGGAAGAACAAAAGGTTTGGGGCTCCCAGACACCCTGTTATACTGTTATACGGTTATACTGTTATATTATTATGATTATTGTCTAAGGAAATGAGCAGGGTTCCCATCACCATCAATAAAAGTCATCATAATGCATGAGATGGATTGATGTGGAAACCCTGCCCCAATCCCATATACTATGAGGACATTAGGTGGTTTTATGTGGGGTGTGCTTTTACGCTTGTACTTAAATAGACTGACAGTGTGTGGAATATGTACACATATGTATATGATCGTATGGGGTAGTCATGCTGGATACATTGCCACATACATCTTGCAACAGGAGAAGGACCCCAGCTGGCCACCAAGGTTAATCCTTTAAGTACACATACTTAAGTCAGGAACAATAGGCTCCCAACAGACATAGGGGCACCATCTATCCAGGGGGCCTCTGGGGTCTCCCTAGCCCAGATCCAGGGGCCTGGGCCATAGCAAAGAGATGTGTCTCTCTTGACTGCCAGCGCCCAAATGACTCTGTTAGCCACACCTAGTGGGCGGCCCAGGGGAGGGGTCTGGAAGTTCCCAGAGCTAACCTCTAGTCCATTGGCTAGAGGTAATCAAGTTACTCTGGAGATTACCCCATTGGCCAATAGGAAGATAAGGGTTGGACAAAGGGGTAGCCACTCCCTGTACTGGTTTTGTGAGTTGTTTAAATACTTGTGTAAAAATAAAGAAGTTGTTCATAATTTCCATCAAGACTTTGTGTGCAGGTGTATTATTGACCCAAGGGCATATGCTGGCAGAGGAGATCGTTTCTGACTCCCTTCCAGGTTTTTCCCAGGCACACTACCAAAAGCTGGGACTTATGCTCTTGCATCCGCAAGGAAGGTCCATTGGTCTGAGTCACCCAAATCTTAGGTCTAAAACCTACAGGAGATAAGAGGACTAGGATTCTCTATACTCCATCATCATTGTAGGTCGTGACAGGGACGTCCTAGCGAGACACGCCTCTCAGCCAATCACGTACGAGCTAAGAATTTGATTGACAGTATGAGCTTATAAATGTGATTGATACAAACCCATGCGCTGACTGTGTTGTTAGAGCCATTGGAGTTAGCACGCAGTTCCAGGAGCAGGTGGGAGAGAGTTTGATTAGTACTTTGGAGAGAGGGAGATTAGGTTTTTTTCTTTTTTCATTGTCTATTTCATAAGTCCTTCCATTTAAGCAATACACATATTTACAGATTTCACATATTTGCAAGACACATAGATTAAATAATACACATAGAGACATATATATAGTTAGGACACACACCCCAAACACCCATCCCCCCCACCACACCCCATCCCCCACAAATTATTAAATACACATAGCACACACATCTTTTCTTTCCAACAGACATTCCAGTAATACTTTTATTTCTTTATCGTTATATTGATTTGTAGGGGCAATCTTTTTGATTGTTTTGTTTTTTATTACTAGCATATTTACACGTAAGAGTTACACATATTTACATATTAAACATATTTGCCTGACATAGATTAAAGACACATAGAGACATACATAGCGTTAGGACACACACCACACACCTCCCCCCCCCCCCCCAACCTTTGCACCGCATACCCCAACAGTTATTAAAAACACATAGAACATACACTTTTATTTTTCATCACCTATATAACACTTACACTTATTTTGAGTTATCCTTATTTTGTTATTATTTCAGCATTTAGGAAGGAGGTAGGTGGAGAGAGGAGGAGAGGAGAGGAGCGGAGAGTGAGGAGAGTGTAGTGGAGGGTGGAGGAGAGGTGGAGGAGGTGTCGCCGGAAGGGGTGGAGGAGGTGTCCCCGGAGGGGGTGGAGGAGGTGTCCCTGGAGGAGGAGGAGGTGTCCCCGGAGGAGGAGGAGTGGTCCCTGGAGGGGGAGGAGGAGGAGGAGGGGTCCCCGGAGGGAGATGCCAGTGCAGGCACTTGTAGAGGAGGGACAGAGGGGAAGGGGCCTGTTCCCAGGGGGCGGGGTAGTTTGGGGAAAGGACAGGCCTCAGGAAGAGTGCAGGGAGGCCAGGGTCCCCGAGCACAGTCGAGAGAGCAAGGGGCTATTGGCAAGGGCAGGCTCAGGGCTCGTAATTATACGCCCCAGGAGAATATGGTCCTCCTGGGTGCGATCCGTGACCGGCCCGTCATCCTTGTTGCAAGGGAAGCGAAGCCTGGGCCTAAGGCTCAGGCTTGGAAGGAGGTAGTGGAATTGATGAAGGAGGTGTCCACGGTTCCTAGGGGCTTGAGGTCCTTGAAGCACAGATATGTGGATATCAGGGCCACGGTGAAAAAGGAGGTTGGCCAGAGAAGCTGAGGGACACAGTGTCACCTATAAGGAGTGGGAGAGGATCGCAAGGGACTTTCTGACACCATCACCCGCAGCTGGAGCTTCATCCCCGGTGGCCCAGCAGGACCCAGCCTCCGGTTCAGGTGAATATCACATACACCAACATGCCACCACATGTACATCACACACACTACACATGGTGACCAACAAGGACACTGACATGTCAGCTCCATGGAATTAACAAGGGATAGATGGAAGTGTCATTAAATCCATGAAGCTGACAAGTCAATGTCATTCCTAGCCACCCCAAGAGTAATCAAGCAATAGAGTCCATGTACTGGTGTGCCCAATGCAGCCTATGCAGTTACAGACCGCAGAAGAAATACAGACAGCGTTAGGAGCCAGGAGAGGTCAAAACAAGAAACCAAAGAATAGATCCAATCTAGCAAATGACAGCTAATGTGAGTTGCAATTAGGAGAATCATCCATGTTCAGGCCTACATGTCAGATAGTTAGGAGTGAAACCGCAGAAGAAACACAGACAGCGTTAGGAGCCAGGAGAGGTCAAGACAAGAAACCAAAGAATAGATCCAATCTAGCAAATGACAGCTAATGTGAGTTGCAATTAGGAGAATCATCCATGTTCAGGCCTAGATGTAAGATAGTTAGGACTGAAACCGCAGAAGAAATACAGACAGCGTTAGGAGCCAGGAGAGGTCAAGACAAGAAACCAAAGAATAGATCTAATCTAGCAAATGACAGCTAATGTGAGTTGCAATTAGGAGAATCATCCATGTTCAGGCCTAGATGTCAGATAGTTAGGAGTGAAAACATATCAATGTATTGATCAGCATACTAATGACATGTACCTTTCTTTTCTCTATTTCAGCATCCAGTAGGAGGTCTGGGTCCAGTGATGAGCCAGGAGCGGGGCCGTCAGCCCCCGCCCCGCAGGAGACCGCTCAGGGGGAGGAGGCTACAGGCTCATCCGAGGGCCCTGGCTCTTCGGAGGGGGAGGTCGTGGTAGTTGACAGTCCCCCTGTCCAGAGCCCGACTGTCCCCCTCCTCCAAAGACTTGCCATCTCGCCGGGGCCCTCAGAAGTAGTGGAATATGCCACAGCTCCGCCTTCCCCACACACTGAGCCACCGGGGACACCAACATCAGAGACCCTGTCTCCAGCCGGGTCCCAGATCCTCCCCACTCTCTCCTCGCCATCTTCCCACCCGGCCCTGCCAGCAGGACCCCAGCCCCCCCCCCCCCACCACCACCAACAACCGAGGCTGCGCTGCCGGAGTTGTTGGCCCTTGTGAGGAGGATTGATGCCAACATCTCTGGCATGAGGCGCAGCCTGGACAGGCGCTTTAGGGAGGAGAGGAGGCATCATCGGAGGCTGGAGCAGCATTTGGTCAGGCTGCTGGGAAGGGGGCAGGTCACCAGCCAACAGCAGCCTGGCCCCTCCTTTCCTTCCACCATGCCTCCGCCGCCACCACCACCCGTGGTGCCACTACCTCCTCCCGCTCTCCCACCACCAACAGGCAGACTGCGTGGCCGCGGACGATGCAGGTCCTGTGCCCAGGCGGAGGAGGACCTAGGGGCTGTGGACATAATTGTGCCTTCTCAACAGCACTCCTCAGTGACCATCTATTGGACACAACGCTGACCTCATCTAGCCTGGCTACAGAGTTTGGGATCTTTGCCTATGTGATGGTGATATTTTGTATGCAGATGGCTACCTCCCATCACATGATCCATGATCCTCTTCTCTGTGGACACGTAGGGTTCGGTTGAACATGTCACCAATTGATAGTCACTGGTGAATGCTGTTGGGAAGGGATGCTGCAGTCCCCTTTTTTTAGGCCCTTAGATTTTAGGTTTTCTCTTTGTTTTTCTTTCCATTTGTTTTGTTTTAGGTACAATTCAGGCCCATGAAGGCATCTCCTACATCTGCAAGCATTGTGGAGGAATTATATGAGGCATAAGTTTTTTCCAGTGCCTCTCAGGTATACATTACTCCAATGACAGCCCCCTTCTTAACATGTAGCTCCCACAATCTTAAAGCTATCATATTGCCAGATATCTCAGACATGATTATTGTTAGCTGAAATGTAGACTAATACCGCTATGGCGGTGGACTTGCAAAGTCTCACAATGGCATGTTAATGACAGCCAGCATTAATATATGCACTAATAAAGCATGTGATCCTGACCTCAATATCGGTCTGAGAACAGATCCTTGGGTCTGATGTAAGAAACAGTGAATCTGGCTGCTGACCTTTGTGTCCTGTCCATATTAATGGGTATTTGCCCATATTACTCATTATCCAGAGACCTACTGTAGCTAATAGTTAGTAATGCTTGCAGATGGGAATCAGGTGAGTTGGTATATTGGTACAGTATTTAGCACTTTACTGTACATGCATTGTCATTATTTTTTTTCTATCCTCCTCCGCCTTTTTGTTTTTTGTTGACCATTCATTTTTGTGGGCAATTTCGCACACCACACTGTATGTGTGAAACTGGATTGGATTACACAGTCCAGAGGTTGAATTATTTGTTCCATTGAGCAGATCCAGACAAGTTGTAAGTGCCATGCACTCTAATGGTTTCTTCAGTTAAATGGAGTGATTTGTGATGATCCTTTTTCTCATCATATTCCGGTGGCAGCGGTGTACTGACCGCATGTGACCCTGGTAGGTGCTATGCATCATGCTTATTCTAGACTATTAGATTGACCCCTGTAGGTATCCCCTTTTTTTTATTTAGCCCCTTGCTCTCTCGGGACCCGCCCACACCACACCCATGATATTAATGCACAGTCTTGATCACTGATGATTGTGGTCTGTGTCCAAAAATAAAGTTTGGTTATACCGTTCTGTGAATGCACAGTCTTGACCACTGCTGATTGTGGTCTGTGACCAAAAATAAAGTTTTGTTATACCGTTCTGTGAATGCACAGTCTTGACCACTGCTGATTGTGGTCTGTGTCCAAAAATAAAGCTGTGTTATCCTGTTCTCACCATGTCGGTGTGTTTTCAATGGTTGGGGTTAGGGGACATCCACATGCATCACATTAGTGTCACATGCATCTAATTGATCTACAATCTCGGCATAATAAAGGGTTAATGCACAGGCCAAGTACAATTAGCGAGACTGGGGAGTAGGAACATTCCCCTGAGGGCCTAACAGGATAATGATAGGTGATACTGCAGTGGCTTGTCAGTTCCTTCTCCAGTGATTTGGGATTTGTCCGTCCACTCTGCTTTTACCCGCACTTCCCCAACATCACTTAGCAATCGAAACTAATGTAAATTGATGAATAGCAGAACATAATGAGAGGTCAACAAATGGGAATGAATGGACATCTTGGCACATGGCCACCAGCAATGGCGTGGGACTTCCTTGGATAAGAGTAGTAGTGATTACCCCTGATGGAGGTGAGTTGGCTGGTGCTCATTGTGCCTCTGCAAACCCTCTGTATGTGTTTGCTGCCCTTGGGGGTGGTAGAGTGAAAGCAGAGTGTAGGGCCAAATCCCAAACCACTGGAGAAGGAACTGACAATCCACTCCGGTCTCACCAGCATAGGAACCTTGTAAGAAAGCAGTGACAGAGGGTCAGAGACAGTCAGACCCGACCGAAAGACCAAACAAGAGGTATTGAGTATTTCAATGAAGCTGTGAGCTATCCCATTAAGGGCCATTGTGGGTGGGAGAGTGAAAGCAGAGTGGACGGCCAAATCCCAAACCACTGGAGAAGGAACTGAAAATCCACTTCGGTCTCACCAGCATAGGAACCTTGTAAGAAAGCAGTGACAGAGGGTCAGAGATAGTCAGACCCGACCGAAAGACCAAACAAGAGGTATTGTGTATTTCAATGAAGCTGTGAGCTATCCCATTAAGGGCCATTGTGGGTGGGAGAGTGAAAGCAGAGTGACAGCAGAACTGACAATCCACTCCGGTCTCACCAGCATAGGAACCTTGTAAGAAAGCAGTGACAGAGGGTCAGAGACAGACCCGACCGAAAGACTGAACAGGACATATTCACATACTCCATGTGCCCCATATTTGTGTTCCCAAATGTAGATGTGATGAGCAACATGTATACAAAATAAAAGGGTTAATATGGCATTATTTTGAGGTTTTTGTGTTTTTATGTAATCAGGTAGTGTGTCTTTAATTTTGCTTTATGTAAGCTGCAGCATGGCTTTTCATTCAAAATGTAACAAATAATTGGTTGTATAATGCATTTGCTTTGGTGGGGGGAGGGGATGGTGAAATCAATTGTAATGGCCTTCCATGCTTTTCCTCTGTTAAACTCACTTTTACATTTTTAAGTTGTCTGTACATAATGCGTAGACCATTTTACTGGTGTTTTTTGTGCACTTAGCGATTTTGCGAGATACAAGCGTCTACGCAAATAATTATTTTCCGCTACTTACTACGTAGCGCTTTTCGGAGGCAAATCTCGGCAAAGGTGTCCGAAATTACGCAAGTCAATCGCAAGTCGACTCGTATTACGTAAATCGCGTTACAATGCGCATTTGCAAGATACGATTTCATACGCAGCTCGAATTTAATAGGGCCCATTGTCTTCATTCATTTTTAATATATTGTACTTTGTAGGTTTGCCGGTCCGATCGCATATAGGACCCTGAAATGCTATTTGATTGACATGTCACCTCCATATTTTACTGATGTCATGATGACGGACTCCTTTTCTATTGGCTGCTTCTTAATAGGGAGTTACAGTCTTGCTTAAGTGATCATATTCACGCCCCGTAATGCTATATACGACGGAATGGTTTACAAAATTCGCTATTGTGCTGGGACTTGCTGTCTTTTCCAATTGAATAGCACGGTAAGTCTACCACGCTGTGGGCCCGCAGACATACGGTCTAGATCACGGGACTTGCTGCCTCCGAATTGAATGAGGCCCAATGTTTCTGAAAAGGACTTGGAGCTTCCAAAATTAATTTTATGGAGTATACCATGTTTTATACATTTTAAAATACTGCTATTTTGAGCATGACATTCAGTGATTTGAAGTCAAAGTATATATCATATGGACCATGTAGGTCTATGTAATAATAAGGCACCACTGCAGTTTTCTAAAACTATACTATATACTATGGTGTGAAGTATGTAATTACATGACATTAGAAGGAACATAATAACATTTTAGATATAATCTTATAATTATAATCTTAGATTATGTCCAGTGATTTGCCAATTTAGATTGCTATTCTGTCTGTTGCTAAAGGGGGTGGGTTGTCCAATGGGGCCTATGACAATGGACATGGTACCTAGGATCCAGCCAAGACTAGCTAAGCTAAATTCTTCCTCCTGTTTTTTTTTCTTGCTTGTACCCCGGTTGGGAGATGTCCCTGTGTGCAGTCTACATATACTAGGGGAAATTAAGATTAAGGGATGAGATTTTCTGTCACCATGACCACACCTGGGAATTCCCCCTTCGGTTATCAGCATCCTGGGCCTGGTGACTTGGTTAATTAGAGAACAATGTGAGGCACTCAAGAGGAAGTGAGGTTTAAGTTGGGTATGTGAAAGTGTTTGTTTTCTGTCTAATGCCTGACTGTCTTTTATTCAGTCCCCTATAAAATGTATACATCCCCAATAAAGTCACTTCTGTTGAACGATTACAAGAGTGAGAGCTTAGTTAGTTCAGGGAAACTATTTTATAAGACAGGTAAGCTAATTAGTAAAGATAATCTCTGTACTCTGTGGTCAATGAGGATAGTCATACCATGTTGGCCCTGCCGTTCCCATATAGTGACAGGGTCCATCTGTGCAAATTACCGTAGTTCTTTTGGCAAGTATGGTATTTAGAGAGGATTTTGTAACAGAAGTCAATATGATTTTACCTGAACCTACAGTTCCTCCAACTCATCCTAGGCAGGGCTGGATTAAGCTTGTTGGAGCCCCTGGGCAGCGAACTCTAAGGTGCCCCAAAGAGCATATAGCATGCATCATGTTTTTGCATTATGGATGTGATATAATAATTTGTTTCACAATTATTTCTAGGGCAATCTTGTCATCATAATTAATAAATATGTTACAAAGCACTAGACAACAATCACATATATATTTGTCAGTTTCTAGAACGCTTATGATGTTGGTCACACTTTGCGAGCCTCACAAAGCCAGATGAGCCGTTTACGGTCCGAAGGCACTCATTGCACTGCTCGCCTCGTGAAGCGAGGCGAGCAGTTGAGGCATGCGGGACTTAGCATTGCTCGTAAAGCAAGGCGAGCAGTTGAGGCATGCGACTGTGGGGGTCGCAACGGCGATCGAAGCGTGTAACTCTAAAAACACGAAAAACAAACAAAATAATTTAGCAAAAATAATAACATGTTCACACACAGCACAGGGGGAAAGGAAGGAAGCCTAGGAGTGAGGTTGCAAGTGAATTTAAACTATATTTGGGGGTTTTCGTCAATACAAAATCGGTTAAGCAAGTAAAAAAATGGTGGACGAAAAACGTAAAAATTCTGAAACTGGATGAAAACAAGGCTGAGCAAAGCCAGTCACGCAGGACTTAGAAAATACATGACGGCAAAGACAGTAACACTTACACCAACAACGCCAGGCACGCTGGACTTTGAAAATAAAACCAACGGCAGAGAGCGCGCGCCACGTAAACATTCAGCAGACACACAGAGGAGAAAGACACAGGGAAGGGACAGGGTGGTGGACAGATGGTGGAAAGACACACAAGGGGGGAGATGGTGGAACAAAACCTGCAATGAGCAGACCTTACAGTAGGCGGGAGGAAAGGATCGCAATGAGCGCCGAAGGTGCTCAGCGTAGGGCTTGCGATGAGCGCCGAAAGTGATTAGTACAAAGCAGGAAAGTTGAAGTACACAGGGGGAGAGGCTCGTGATGAGCGCCAAAGGTGCTCAGAGGAGCAAAATCCTCACATTGTGTGGCAAACAGCCTTAGCAGCCTTACAATTTTAATTCCATCATTTTTGATGGGCAATTTCCTAGTTAAAATAAGAGTAAAATGTATATGAGGCCATATTTTACAATTTTTATAGCAATATTATTAACAGTTATTTAGGTTTAATGCAGAAAATATCCAGTTTTCAAGAACACGTGTGAAATATAGAATATGCGCTTTACGTGTAGGCTTTCAACTATATGTACTGTTTACGCATATACATTTATACACACAATTGTGCTCAAAAGTTTACATACCTTGACAGAAATTGTGAAATGTTGGCATTTATTTTGAAAATATGAATGATCATACAAAATTGTTTTATTTTATTGAAGGATAGTGATCATATGAAACTATTTGTTATCACATAGTTGTCTGGCTCCTTTTTAAATCATAATGATAACAGAAATCACTCAAATGGCCCTGATCAAACATACCCTTGAATGTTTGGCCTTGTTACAGACACACAAAGGTTAAAATGGCAATTAAAGGTTAATTTCCACACCTGGTTTTTACACACCGTGGCTTTTTAAATTGCAATTAGTGTTTGTGTATAAATAGTCAATGAGTTTGTTAGCTCTCACGTGGATGTTCTGAGCAGGCTAGATACTTAGCCATGGGGAGAAGAAAAGAACTGTCAAAATATCTGTGTAACAAGGTAATGAAACCTCATAAAGATGCAAAAGGACATAAAAAGATATCAAAGCCTTGAAAATGTCAATTAGTACTGTTGAATCCCTTTTTAAGAAGTGGAAAATTCCAGGATAACATGATACTAAGCCAAGGTCAGGTAGGCCAAGAAATATTTCAGCCACAGCTGCCAGAAGAATTGTTCAGAATACAAAGAAAAACCTACAGGTAACCTCAGGAGAAATACAGACTGCTCTGAAAAAAGACAGTGTTGTTGCTTCAAGGAGCACAATACGACGATATTTGAACAAAAATAAGCTGCATGATCGAGTTGCCAGAAAGAAGCCTTTACTGCTCCAATACCACAAAAAAGCCCAATTACAATATGACATCTTGACATGCCTCACAGTTTTTACCACACTGTAATTTGGAGTGACAAGGCCAAAATAGAGCTTTATGGTCACAACCATAAGCGCTATGTTTAGAGAGGAGTCAACAAGGCCAATAGTGAAAAGAATACCATTTCCACTGTGAAGCATGGTGGTGGCTCACTGATGTTTTGGGGGTGTGTGAGCTCTAAAGGCACGGGGAATCTTATGAAAATTGATGGCAAGATGAATGCAGCATGTTATCTGAAAATACTGGCAGACAACCTGCATTCTTCTGCAAGAATGGTTGCCCATGGGACGCTCTTCGACTTTCCAGCATGACAATGACCCTATGCACAAGGCCAAGTTGACCCTCCAGTGGTTACAGCAGAAAAAGGTGAAGGTTGCGGAGTGGCCATCACAGCCCCCTGACCTTAATATTATGGAGCCACTCTGGGGAGATCTCAAACGTGTGGTTCATGCAAGTCGACCTTAAAAACATTAAATAACCCATCAAAACCATATAGGCCCAAACTGTACATTAAAAAAAATGCTAAAAAATATATATATATTGAGATATATATATATATATATATATATATTGATATATCTATATATTGATATATATATATATATATAATTATATAGATATAATTTTATATACATAATTATATAGATATAATTATATAGATATATATATATAGATATATATATAGATATATATATACATATATATATATATATATATATATATATATTTATATATCATATATATATATATATATATATCAATATATATATATATATTAATATATATATATATATATCAATATATATATATATATATATATATATCTCAATATATATATATATATATATATATATATATATATATATATATATATCAATCAATATATCTATCAATCAATATATAAATCAATCAATCAATATATATATATATATATATATATATATATATATACACACACACATAAAGCAATATACATAAAACAAAAAAATATATTAATTGATATTTATTAATTGATTAATTTATGTACTTTATTAATTATTTGATTATTGCTCATGTATTTTTATTAGACATTATTTATTATACATATTACAGTGCTATTTATTTGCTATACATGTTACAGGATATTATCCTGTAACATGTATATCACATAAATAGCCCTGTAATATGTATAATACATACAAGTTCACACTAACCTTTTTTGCCCTTACAGGCTTCCATACCTGCTTTCAACTATATGTACTGTTTACGCATATACATTTATACACACAATTGTGCTCAAAAGTTTACATACCTTGACAGAAATTGTGAAATGTTGGCATTTATTTTGAAAATATGAATGATCATACAAAATTGTTTTATTTTATTGAAGGATAGTGATCATATGAAACTATTTGTTATCACATAGTTGTCTGGCTCCTTTTTAAATCATAATGATAACAGAAATCACTCAAATGGCCCTGATCAAACATACCCTTGAATGTTTGGCCTTGTTACAGACACACAAAGGTTAAAATGGCAATTAAAGGTTAATTTCCACACCTGGTTTTTACACACCGTGGCTTTTTAAATTGCAATTAGTGTTTGTGTATAAATAGTCAATGAGTTTGTTAGCTCTCACGTGGACGTTCTGAGCAGGCTAGATACTTAGCCATGGGCAGAAGAAAAGAACTGTCAAAATATCTGTGTAACAAGGTAATGAAACCTCATAAAGATGCAAAAGGACATAAAAAGATATCAAAGCCTTGAAAATGTCAATTAGTACTGTTGAATCACTTATTAAGAAGTGGAAAATTCCGGGATAACATGATACTAAGCCAAGGTCAGGTAGGCCAAGAAAGATTTCAGCCACAGCTGCCAGAAGAATTGTTCAGAATACAAAGAAAAACCTACAGGTAACCTCAGGAGAAATACAGACTGCTCTGAAAAAAGACAGTGTTGTTGCTTCAAGGGGCACAATACGACGATACTTGAACAAAAATAAGCTGCATGATCGAGTTGCCAGAAAGAAGCCTTTACTGCTCCAATACCACAAAAAAGCCCAATTACAATATGACATCTTGACATGCCTCACAGTTTTTACCACACTGTAATTTGGAGTGACAAGGCCAAAATAGAGCTTTATGGTCACAACCATAAGCGCTATGTTTAGAGAGGAGTCAACAAGGCCAATAGTGAAAAGAATACCATTTCCACTGTGAAGCATGGTGGTGGCTCACTGATGTTTTGGGGGTGGGTGAGCTCTAAAGGCACGGGGAATCTTATGAAAATTGATGGCAAGATGAATGCAGCATGTTATCTGAAAATACTGGCAGATAACCTGCATTCTTCTGCAAGAATGGTTGCCCATGGGACGCTCTTCGACTTTCCAGCATGACAATGACCCTATGCACAAGGCCAAGTTGACCCTCCAGTGTTACAGCAGAAAAAGGTGAAGGTTGCGGAGTGGCCATCACAGCCCCCTGACCTTAATATTATCGAGCCACTCTGGGGAGATCTCAAACGTGCGGTTCATGCAAGTCGACCTTAAAAACATTAAATAACCCATCAAAACCATATAGGCCCAAACTGTACATTAAAAAAAATGCTAAAATATATATATATATATATTGAGATATATATATATATATATTGATATATATATATATTGATATATATATATATATATATATATAATTATATAGATATAATTTTATATACATAATTATATAGATATAATTATATAGATATATATATATATATATATATATATATATATACATATATATATATATATATATATATATATATATATATTTATATATCATATATATATATATATATCAATATATATATATATATATATCAATATATATATATATATATATATATCTCAATATATATATATATATATATATATATATATATCAATCAATATATCTATCAATCAATATATAAATCAATCAATCAATATATATATATATATATATATATATATATATACACACACACATAAAGCAATATACATAAAACAAAAAAATATATTAATTGATATTTATTAATTGATTAATTTATGTACTTTATTAATTATTTGATTATTGCTCATGTATTTTTATTAGACATTATTTATTATACATATTACAGTGCTATTTATTTGCTATACATGTTACAGGATATTATCCTGTAACATGTATATCACATAAATAGCCCTGTAATATGTATAATACATACAAGTTCACACTAACCTTTTTTGCCCTTACAGGCTTCCATACCTGCTTTGCTAATTTTTTAAAGACTCTGATTGGTTGAAATCAATGTCAATCAAAGTTTCAGCCAATTAGAGTCCTTCAAAAATAGAATAAAAGGAGGAGCGTGGGAAAAAATCAATTAGTCCTTGTAGGAGGAGCTTCATTAGATTGTTGTTTTTTTTTTTTAGAGCGTCGGGTTTTTTAGGTGGAGGCCTCTTGCAATGGGCCAGAATGGATGGACAATGGCTTCAATCAAGATGAGGACAAGGGCTTCTATCAAGATTGAAGGACATGGGCTTCAATCAAAATTGATTGGAATGCCCGACTATCCAGGGCAGAAGGCCACCGCTAGAGGGGTTAATTTGACAGGTATGTGTGTGCTGTTGTTTACTTGTTTTTTCCCCTTCCCTTATTTTTATTTTATCTGTAAAAGTGACAGGCAATGTATCCTTTTTTTTTTTTAACTGCAATGTTAAAGATACATTGCCTGTTACTTTGAAAAATGGAATAAAAATAGGGGGAGGGGGGTTGTGTTGTGTTTTTCATTGATTTGTAGGTGGCTTGGTAGTTGGGTCAGGGTGGGGTCACTGGGTCAGGGTGGTAGGTAGGTGGCTTGGCTTGGTACTACCAAGTGACCTACCTACCACCCTGACCCAGTGACCCCATCCTGACCCAACTACCAAGTTGGTAGTTGGGTCACTTAGTCAGGGTGGTAGGTAGGTGGCTTGGTAGTTGGGTCAGGATGGGGTCACTGGGGCAGGGTGGTAGGTAGGTGGCTTGGCTTGGTACTACCAAGCGACCTACCTACCACCCTGACCCAGTGACCCCACCCTGACCCAACTACCAAGTTGGTAATTGGGTCACTTAGTCAGGGTGGTAGGTAGGTGGCTTGGTAGTTGGGTCAGGATGGGGTCACTGGGTCAGGGTGGTAGGTAGGTGGCTTGTTTTGGTACTACCAAGCGACCTACCTACCACCCTGACCCAGTGACCCCACCCTGACCCAACTACCAAGTTGGTAGTTGGGTCACTTAGTCAGGGTGGTAGGTAGGTGGCTTGGTAGTTGGGTCAGGATGGGGTCACTTAGTCAGGGTGGTAGGTAGGTGGCTTGGTAGTTGGGTCAGGGTAGGGTCACTGGGTCAGGGTGGTAGGTAGGTGGCTTGGTACTAGTTAGGTAGGTTAAGGTGCCAAGGTGGGGGTGATCGGGGGTGGCACAGGCCCCATGGGTCTGATCGGGGGGGTGGCACAGGCATTGTTATCCTTGGTGGGTGGGTGACAGGTAGGCATAGTGGAGTAACTGTGGGACCCTTTTTTTATTAGGGATACTAGGGACTTTGGCTGGGCAAGGCAGGGCACTGAGGGCAGTGTTTCTACTTACTTGTAGATGGGTTCTTTAGCACCAGGAGCGGGAAACAGAGGGGGCTGGCTTAGGGGGTCAGATTTTTATAGCAGGGCTGCCAGGGCACCTGTCAGTCAAACACTAACTCGGGTCTCTATTTGTTAGTGGGTGCCCTGGGCTAACGGTCTAGGTGGGCTTGTGTGGGGATCATGGAGACTAGACAGCCTCTCAGCATTGATTGGATGACGCTGAAAGGCTGTCAGTCATTGAAATTGATACATTTTCACTGCCCTGCATAGCTTCTCCCTGGTGGCTGGGCGGCATTCATTAACGGTCATGACTCGCTCTCACAGTGTCAGGTTAGTGTAATATGATCACACAGTGCAGGGAAGCGCTAGTTACAATGGATAGCACACAGCAGTTAAGGCATACAAGGGGTTATCTTAAAGTGACAGTGTCCTAGGGAATATTTTGAATGAAAGCATACTTAAGAAAGAACACTTAAATGCTAATTTAAAGATGATATTTTATTGTTTTATGATTATTTCTAATTATTATTTGTCTTTTTTTATTGCTGGGTCACTGAAAACTTTTGGGGGGGCGCTTGCCCCGACGCTCCTATGGACGGGCCACCACTGATACACTGTATTAAGATCTAAGGCTATGCAAACTTTTGATCAGAGCCATTTGTGTGATTTCTGTTATCATTAACAGAATCTGACTGTATTTCACATATAATAGTTGCGGATCTTACGAATGTTGGTCACGCAATGTTAAATATTGCGTTGGGGCTGCTATGAGCACTGTACATAAGATAAGTTCCAATGGTTTACTTGTGAAGTGTATAATAAAAGAACATTAGGATAGGAACATAAAAGTGTTTTATAGAAAACCTTATATTTAAATGACTCTGATTGTACCACGATGCTCCCTCTAGACCGCCAGTCTACCTGAACATTGAGAGGCCGATAGGACTTGACTGCAATGAGCACCCAAGATGCACATGCAGGGCTCGCAATCAGCCCCTGCAAGACAGTAAATTACGACTTTAATGGCCAATCCACTGAACTGAAAAGACCACAAAAAAACGCCAAAGAATAAAAAAACAATAATAATGAAAACAAAGCCGAAGCAGTAAAAAAGGCCCCCGAAGCAAGGAACACTTAGTTGAAGCCAGTAAAAATGCACCTGAAGCCAGTAACATTTAGCCGAACAACGCAAGCAACGGCACTCATGGCGAGACACGCAAAACTGCCGAAGAGACATAGAGGAGAAAGACACAGGGGAGGGAGAGGGTGGAAAGAGACACAGGGCTGAGAGACAGAGGTAAAGAGTCACAGGGGTGAAAGGAGGGGGGGGAGAGAGGGGGAAAACAGACACAGGTGTCAGAGAGTGGGGAGAGGCTTGCAATGAGCGCCAAAGGTGCTCATCGCAAGGCCTGTAAAGTAGACAGGAGAGAGGCTCATTGCGAGCCACATGATGATGACCGAAGGTCCTCAGCATGGGGCACGCAATGAGCGCTGAAGGGACAGCATTCCCAGCCTTAAAATTTTTGGCCCGTAATTTTTGACGGGCAAGTAGCTAGTATTAAATAATTATTCTCCAGTGCTATAGAAGTGTATTAAACATGTCATTATTGCTGCTTACTGTCTGGAAGCTGCCTCTCAGCACTATCCCCTTGGCATCTTCTGTTTTCCTCTGTGAGCCCCTACTGTGTCAGGCCTATAGCTGCACAGTGGAGGAGAGTCAGCACCAGCAGGACCAGCACACTCTCCTGCTGTCCCTCCCCTCCTCCTTCACTGCAGGGGGTGCTGTTGCGTTCCATGCAGCCTAACCCGATCTGCACAGCCACTGGATTAGCTTAGATCAGTGGTTCCCAAACTTTTTCGGTTCAAGGCTTACTATTTCAAGATTTGTCCAAGGCTCCCCAAGTCAGACCATAGTTCTATACACATATATATATATATATGGTCCAATTAGTTATAAAACAATAAACGTGAATTATTATATATGTTCTCTCACTCTCCCCTTCTCACTCTCCCCTTCTCTCTCTCACCTTACCTTCTCTCTCTCACCCTTCTTTCTCTCTCTTACCCTTCCTTCTCTCTGTTTTCTCTCTCACACTCCCCCTTCTCTCTCTCACCCTCCCTTCTCTCTGTCACCCTCACTCTCTCTCTCACTCTCCATTCTCTCTCTCCATCTCCTTTCTCCCTCTCTTCCTCTACTTAATCCCCCTCTCTCTCTCTCTCCTTCTTCTTCACTCTTCTCTCTCTCCCACTTATTTCTCTCCCTCTCCCCCTTATCCCCCCTCTCCTGCATTAGCACTTAGACACATGCTGGGCAGATTGGCTATTACGGACACATACTGGGCACATTGGCAAATGCAGGCACAGACTGGCTATTGGCACATTAGCTATTGCAGGAACAGGATGGGCACATTGGCTATTAGAGGCTGGACATTTTGGCTATTACAGACACACACTGGGCACATTGACTGTTACAGGCAGAGGGTGGACAGTTTGGCTATTACAGACACAAACTGTGCACATTGGCTATTACTGTACATACACAGGCTGGCATATTGGTACTTACAGACACAAGCTGGGCACATTGGCTATTATAGACTGAGCACATTAGCTATTACATACACAGACTTTGCACATTGGTATTTACAGACACAGGCTGGGCACATTGCCTATTACAGGACACTGTGGCTTTTACTAGCAGAGACTAGGCACATTGGCTATAACATACACAGACTATGCGCATTGGTACTTACAGACACAAGCTGGGCACATTGGCTATTACAGGCACAGGATGGGCACATTGGCTATTATAGGCCGGACACTTTGGCTATTACAGACACTAGCTGGGACCATTGGCTGTTACAAGCACAGACTGGACACATTGGCTATTACAGGCACAAGGTGGGCACATTGGCTCTTACAGGCTGGACATTTTGGCTATTACTGACACAAGCTGGGCACATTGGCTATTACAAGCACAGGATGGGCACATTGGCTATTAGAGGCTGGGAACTTTGGCTATTACAGACAGCTTCCTACACCTCTGCACATACGCACTGCACACACACTCTGCACACTGTCTCTTACAGGCTGGGCACATTGTCTCTTACAGGCTGAGCACATTGCCTATTACAGACATATACTGGGCACATTGGCTAATGCAGGCACAAGCTGGGCACATTGGCTATTACAGGCACAGGATGAGCACATTGACTATTAGAGGCTGGACAATTTAGCTATTACAGACAGAAGCTGGTCTCCCTCATGCTGTGGCTCCCCTGTTACACAGTCACGGTGCACCAGGGAGCCAAGGCGCACACGTTAGGAAACCCTGGCTTAGATGCTTGTACAGACATAACCCACTCCTTCCTGCCTGCTGCAAAAAAAAAAAACTGTAGAACATGGTTACAACTATACAAATGAGGCCCCCCTGTAAGTAAGCGCCCTTAGGCGTCTGCTTAAGTCGCTTAATTACAAATCCAGTCCTGCTCCCAGGTCTGAAATCCTTTTAGGAGCAAAAAAATCATAATTTCTGTCCAAGCAAAACTGAATAAAATTATTATAAAGTAAAGGCTGTAATTACTTTAACTATGTAGAACTTTTTACACATTTAAAATAGCAAATTAATATAAATTTGACAGCGTTGTGGCCCTTTAACTAGGAACCCTCATTTGCATAGCAGCATTGTTGGTCCTTTCCCTCTTCACCTTCGCAAAATCTGACAGCTGCAATCCCGCTGCCAACCGACAGATGACGATGCCCATTTTCGGATACTTCTACACATAGCATATAAGGCGCGCAGTCAGAAGAGGCCTAAATTCTTAAATTATAAGAATTTATACAACTTGGAAAATAATAATGAAGTTATAAAACCTGAAATAGGGGAAATAAAATCCTTCTTAGACCAACTGACATTGCCTAAAATTAACAAAGAAGACCAAGAACTTTTAAACAGTGATATAAAATCTTTAGAAATAGAAGAGGCAGTTAATAATTTGAAATTAGACTCAGACCCAGGTCCAGATGGCTTTATAAATTTGTATTATAAAACCTTTAAGACATCTTTAATAAAACAGCTAGCCAAAGCATTTAATGAAATTAAGACAAAGAGGAAAGCCCCAAAAGAAATGCTGGAAGCAACTATAATCAATATTCCAAAGTAAAAAAAAGATATTAGATACTGTAAGAATTACAGACCAATATCGCTAATGAATACTGATATAAAACTATTTGCAAAAATACTTGCTAAAAGATTGAATAGATGTTTTTCTAAATTGATAAATATGGATCAAGCTGGTTCCCTTCAAAATCTTCAGGGAGCGGATAACACTAGAAGGTTGATTGATTTAATAGCTTATAGCAAAGATAATCATAAACCGTGTATAATTATCACATTAGACGCAGAAAAAGCCTTCAATAGTTTAAACTGGGATTTTATGTATCAAGTCCTATTAAAATTTGGGTTTGAAGATTTTGGAGCAAAATCAATTGGAGCATTATACTCCGCCCCAAGTGCCTTTATTTCTGGAATTGGTTCAAGATCACTCTCAATGCCCATTACTAATGGGACTCGTCAGGGATGCCCTTTATCCCCGCTGATTTTTATTCTGATGATGGAACCTCTAGCAGAAGCCATTAGAGGAAATAACAAAATCCATGGTATCAGAATTGGAGAAACAGAATATAAAACTATGCAAATCTTTAATTCATATTCAGGAGTTAGTAAATAAGTGGAAATATTTCCTATTACAAAATAAATTGGTCTAAAACAGAAGCTTTATCCATCTACATAAACAAGAAAGAAAAAAGAATGATGAAATCAATTTGGGATATTAATTGGGATATGGAAAAAATAACATACTTAGGAATAGAATTTTCTAGTAAGATGGAAGAAATAACTCAAATAAACCTTATTAAATTAGGTAGTTAGATAAATGGAAACCAAATATGTAATCATGGCTTGTCAGAATTGCAGCCATAAAAATGTCAATCTTACCTCAAATAAATTATCTTTTTAGATGCCTCCCATGAATGTCCCTAATTTTATAATTAAGAAAATATCAAACTTTAATTGATTCATTTATTTATAATGGGAAAAAACCCAGAATTAAACTGAAGACTGTTAGAAAAAGCTTTATAAAAGGGGGTATGCATCTCCATGTATCGAAGATTATTATAATGCTGTAAGACTTTCACATTGTGTAAACTGGTCATCTAAATTAAATAAAAAGTGCTGGACAAACATAGAACAAAATGTGTCCAATAATTTGGTACTAACAGATTGGCTTTGGTATGACAAGTCACTATGTAAAATAAATAAGCAAACGCCTAGAACAGTGAAAACCGGACTGGAGTTCTGATTTAAATGTAATTATACATTTAATCTCTACCCATCTCCCTCACCTGGTATAACTCTGGTATGGTTAAGTAGGGTTCTTAATCTCCCATTTCTCCATGATTGGAGTAAATGGAATATTCAGTCATTAGGAGATCTGTTTGACTCAGGAAGAATGAAGTCTCATGCTGAGGTTTGAGTGGAATACAATTTTCCTGTGTTAAAATGGCTAGAATATGAAAGAGCTAAGAAGATAATTATGCAATCAAAATTTTCAAACATTTCTAAGAGAGATTTAACAAAATTCAAAAAATTAGCATTATTTAATGATGGTAAACATATACAGCCTTATTAAATTGCGATTCGTTAAACTTAAATAGGCTCTAATTAACCACACAGCATATTTTTTTTTACAGAAGTTTTTAGTTAGTGAACTTCTATCCAAAAGCAAGGTCTTCAAAAACGAAAAACTTCTGTAAATAAAATATGCTGTGTGCATAAATACCGAATTAATTAATTACCGAATCGCAATTTAATAAGGCTGATAATAATATCTAAGTGTTATGATATGTTAAAAAAACATGCAGAAATGGGAGAAAGAATGTGGTAACCCTATTACACTAGATTGCTGGTCCAATGCATTTAGTCATTTACAAAGAACTATTAAATACCTTACAGAGAAATTTATTTTAAAGTGGCGCAGAGATGGTATTTTGAGCCTCATTAAATTAGCCCTCATAGTTCTCTCGGTCCTCGCAAAAGGCAGTTTTTTGCTGTTTGCGAGGACCGAATCCTTCGCAGCTTGCTTTGCGAGATGACTCCGAAAAATAGTCGAGAATAAGCTCCGAGAGAGCTACGGAGTCACACGCAGCCTTAAGTCTATGAGGGGAATCTTGCACCTCGGAAGAATCCCTACGGGAACAAAAAGTGCCAGCAAGGGATCCAAAACCACATACGTGCTGCGTCGGAGCAGCCAGAGACAGACGTGTGAGGCTCCCCCCTGCTCCCTATACACATCCCCATGCTGCAGGGGTCCCTATCAGGACCCCTGTAGCCCCTCCACATTAACCCCTTGCAACGGGGATCACTGATTGGCATAGATCAGGCCCCCGCTGCATTTACAAGTTTTAAATTCCCCCTCCGCGGCTCCTTAAAGGGCCCGCGGCACACTATTAACAATCCCAGCCATGGCACCTAAAATGAACCCCCCTCTATGCTCGGGACCACCGAAGTGTCCCCACATTAACCCCTCCATAAGGACCCCCGCTGCCCCCCCACAGTAACCCCTTGCAGCAGGGGTGCCCGATCGGCACCGATCGTGACCCCGCTGCATTTAAATGTTTACATTTCCCACCTTGCAGGTCCATAAAGGACTGTAAAGGTCCTGAAAGGACTTGCTCTAAAAAATATTAACCCCGGCCAACTAAAATTAACCCCATAACTCATGGGGGTCAAAACAGACCCCCATAAGCCAATAATTAACCACATAACTCATGGGGGTCAATACAGACCCCCATAAGCCTATATTGAAACCCATAACTCATGGGGGTCAATACAGACTCCCATAAGCCTCTATTTAACCCCATAACTCATGGGGGTCAATACAGACCCCCATAAGCACTTAATTAACCCTAAAACTCATGGGGGTTAGTACAGACCCCCATAAGCCAATAATTAACCCTGTCACTCATGGGGGTCAATATAGACCCCCATAAGCACTTAATTAACCCTATAACTCATGGGGGTCAATACAGACCCCCATAAGCCTTAATTAACCCCAATACAGACCCCATAAGCCTCTATTTAACCCCATCAGTCCCATAAGGGTATATTATGACCCTCATGGGACTGTTACAACCCTTACATTAACCACATAAGTGCCATGACTGTCCTCAAGGACCATCATGACACTAACTACAAGCACTGCACTATAACCCCCAATAAACCATTAAATCTAAACTAACCCCCCTTTACACAAATCTAATAACACTTACACTACCTACCTACACTACCTACCTACCCCCTAATAAATCCCCCCACCACTTTAATGACAGAAAGAAAACCTACCTTACAGAAAATAAAAAAACCTACCTTACAGAAAATACAAATAAAAAGTCACAAAAAATAAAAAAAGGAACATTACAGAAAATAAAAAAATACATTACAACCCCCGTCCCTCCCCCCACTACAGAAAAAAAAATTACACACCTGAAAAGGAAAGACATACACAATACAATACAATATATACAATACAATACAATACGTTACAATACATAGAATACATTACATAGAATACATTACATACAATGCATTACAATACATACATTACATAAAATACAATACATACAATACATAGAATACAAATAAAATAAAATACAATACCCCCCATCTATCTAACATACAATCTATTTAATATACAATAAATCCTATCTCAAATACATCCCCCTATCTATCTAACATACAATAAATCCTAACTACATACAGAAACCCTAATTCTAAGCTAAAATAAAATAATTAAGACCACTTACCTTTGTAGATGTCCCTTCAGATCACCAACCTAGGGGATAAAAAAAAAAACAATAAAACACATTTACATTAAATAAATAAACATTATACACATTCTAAATATTCTACTCACCTTTCCAGCATGTCCCCCTCCTTCTTCTTTTCTTCTCCGGCGCGGCCCCTGTTAAAAAAAACACATTACATTAGTACAACATATAGACACAAAATAAAATAAAATAAACATATAAACATATAAATAAACATATAAACATATAAATATGCAAGCGGTTAATGTGGGGGGGCTGCAGGGGTCCCAATGAGGACCCCGAGCATAGAGGGGGGTTAATTTTAGGTGCCGCGGTCGGGATTTTTAATAGTGTGCCATGGGCCCTTTAAGGAGCCGTGGAGGGGGAATTTAAAAGTTTTAAATGCAGCAGGGGCCTGATCGGTGCCGATCGGGGACCCCAGCTGCAAGGGGTTAATGTGGGGTGGCTGCAGGGGTACCTATGGACCCCTGCGCAAGGGGTTAATGTGGGTACACTTCGGGGGTCCTGATGGGGACCCCCGCATAGAGGGGGGATCATTTTAGGTGCCGGGGGGTAGTTGGAGTGGGACTGCCGCGGAGGTCCCATTCAGGACCCCTGCACTAATTGATGAGGTGTGGGAGCCTGTGAGATCATCTCGCAGACTGTCACTCCTCATGTACATTTTCGCAGTCTTGAAACGGACGGCCCTGCTGCGTAGCTCACACTTTGCTCGCAGCAGGGCTAATTTAATAGCGTTGTAACTTTGAGAAATTTGCAGTACGTAGGATTTAAGTAGGAGCCTCTTATCTACGAGGCTGGAATTTAATAAGGCTGTTTGTTCCTCTCAAAGTAGCACTGATTAATAAAAACCCAGAGTTGGGGGTATGCTGGAGATTTTGTAACCAACAAGGTTCACAATCTATATACAAATGTGGGAAAAATTTAAAACTAAAGTCTTTATTAATAAGGGGTAACAACGGCGATATCTTTTAAAAACAATTTTATGTAAAAAATCCCGGATTGGAAAAAAGGAAATATAAAATAGGCTGGTTGATGTGTGAACATATAACCACTTGATAATATTTTAAACTCTTAATAGAGGGGTTCATAAGTTCACACCTAAAAGTACTTCAGAGGGAAAATGGATGGCTTATCCAATTTAATTAATCCTGTCTTTATGATTATAATAGATCTGCAATACACATTAATAAATATGATGTTTCTGGATATTTTGTATATCAGTGACCCTTATCTTCTAGGGTTCACAATGTAAATAGCCTGGAGAATCTGATCTTGATTTTATATATATATATATATATATATATATATATATATATATATATAAATATATATATATATATATATATATATATATATCTTAATTGTTTTCCAGGATCTAATTATTCCATATTTTTCTGCTTTTTTAGTCAGGGCACAAGTTCTAATAGGGGCATAATTGAGTCATAGGAGTACCTTTGTTCTCTATCTTTATAGGACTATTATATACATATAATGTCCACTCAAGACTACTTCTCTTAAAAAGATTTGCTTCTGTTTTGCCCATACCCCATTACAGAGATTAGCATAATATGGAAAAATCAGTTAATGGAGAGTAAGCAGAAGCCAGCAGGCTAGCTATTACTCTGTGCATCGTCTATTGCGTGCTCAATCTAACTCATATCCAGACAGCAACATTCACTCATTTGGAAACGGACAGAGGGGGTAAGCATACAACCTCTAAATATCAACAATACTGTTAGTTGAGAAGACGCCGGCGTGCCCTTAGCTGCAAGGCATGCCACGTCATCAAAGGCCGACGCGTTTCGACGTCATCGGACGTCTTTGTCAAGGTATAGTTTGCTGGGCCGTCTAGCCCTCTTTTTAAACGCTGCCGTAACCACAGCAACCAATTGACACTAACCGGGCCTGCGCAGTGAGTCCAGGAAGCGCTCATTGCGCTATGATGAAGTGGAATAGAGATGAAGCAAACGTAATGGAAATAAGCAGAGTATAGAATATGAAGAGAGTATAATAATATGGCGATAGTGACCATTAAACAGCCCATATGATACATGGGGCTGGGACCTCAAAGCTGTAATAAGAAAATCTATAGTTAAGAGTGAAAGAGAGGAATGAGATACAAATGAGTGACCTAAGATATAAAAAGGGTATCTACATGAACTAACTGCATGGTAGGATGCTGTGGAAAATAATAATTTATAAAGGTAAAGTGAGAGGGATCCATAATAACTGGCATAATATGTATGCGACCTAGATATATAGAGTGAAATTAAAATGGTGCACAGAAACATAATTATCTGTTATATCAAAAGTGAATAAATACGTTTGGGAAACCTCAAAAGGTGTGATAGAGAGAACCCTATACGTAGTCTAGGTGGAAAATTAAGAAAGATTGATAAAAGGGGGAAAGAGAGTGAAGGTGTATAATGGCTGTGTAACGGCCATAATAAAGTGGTGATCATATGTAATGCAAGCCATCAAGATAAATGGTACATAACATTACTCAATATCATCTAAGTGCCAATTATAGAAAGATGTATACAATCTATCAGTGACAGAAACTATAATCCAAAATAATAATTGTAGTCACACGTGAACCATGCAGATTAGATGGTCACTCTTAACAGATATTATATCTAATACTATTAAATATCCATTTAAATGAAGGGTAAAAATGTGAAACCTTCATTTAAACCCTCTGGGGATAAAGCTTTTAATTTGTAGAACCCTTTTTGCTTCATGTTGGAGAAGTTTTTTATCTAGGTCCCCCTGTCTGGGGCCTTGATAGACTTTCTCAAGGGCTGTGAATGTAAGAACTTCACTATTGCCGCCATGAAAGATTTTAACATGGCGTGCTTTAGGGGTGTCAAGGTCTTTCTTAATGGAATAGATATGTTCGCCAATACGTCTTCTTAGTTGGCTTCGTGTTTTCCCTACGTAGATTTTTTTACATAGACATGTAGCCACATAAACTACACTTGTAGTGCAGCAATTTGAGAAGTCCTTTAAAACATATCTTTCCCCATTGGACGGATGTTTGTAGATTTTGTGGGTTTGACATATCTACAAAATTTGCAGTTCCCACATCTAAAACATCCTAGTGGGGGATTAAGCCATGTCTTATTATATGTTTTCTCTTTAAAGAAGCTATGCACTAATGTGTCTTTCGAGTTTTTTCCCCTTCGATAAGCAATTGGTATTTTTTTGTGGAAGTATATCTACCAAGTCCTCGTCACTTCTTAATAGATGCCAATGTTTAGATATAATATCTTTAATTGAAGCAGACTCATAACCATAAGTCAAAATACATCTTGGATATGTATTATCTGATGTTTGGGTGTTTATCCTGTGCGGTTTATTCAATAACTCTGTTCTGTTGCAACCCAATGCATATTGAAATGCTTTCTTTAGGCATTTGTTTGAGTATCCTCTTTCTCGAAATCTTTGTTTTAATTTATCTGCCTCGATTTTGAACTTAATTTCTGAGCTGCAGTTTCTCCTAATTCTTAGATATTGCCCCTTAGGGATACCTTTTTTCAGGGGTTCAAAATGTTGGCTGTCCCTCGATAATAACGTATTTGCAGCTGTCTCTTTTCTGAATGCAGTAGTTGAAATGTTTCCTTCATCATCTTTTTGGATGAGTAAATCTAGAAACTGAATCTCTGTTCTATGGATTTCATGCGTGAATCTCAATACCATCTCATTTTTGTTCAATGAATCCATGAGGGTTTCGAATTCTAGTTTTGTTCCATCACAAATCACAAATATATCGTCTATATAGCGACGCCAAATCATTGCATGTGCAGTAAGATGTTCAATCCCTGGTTCTGAGAAGATCTTCTTCTCCCAGCAACCTAAAAAAAGATTTGCGTAGCTAGGGGCACATGGGGTGCCCATTGCGGTTCCCTTTGTCTGATGGAACCATGTATCATTGAACAGAAAAAGTATATATTTTAAGACATACTCTAAGAGTTGAATAATAAAGTTGTTAAATTTCTCAAAGTTAGTGCTTTTCGTGCTCAGAAATTGTTTAGCTGCCTCAATACCAAGATTATGAGGTATGCTACTGTAGAGTGCTTCAACGTCAATGGTTGCTAACCAAGTATCCTTTGGCACTATTAAATGTTCAAGCTGTTTTAGTATATCATTAGTATCTTGTACATATGAGGGCAAATTTTGTACTAAATCACGTAAATGGTGATCCACGAAAATACTGGCATTGGATGAGAGGTTTCCCGTTCCTGATACTATAGGCCTACCAGGGATAGGTACTGTTTGTTTGTGCACTTTTGGTAGTGCATAAAAAGTCGAGATGCAAGGGAATTTTGGTAAGAGAAACATATATGTTTGCTCATCAATAATCTTCTCCATTTTAGCTTTTTCTAATATAGACTTTAAAACTAGTCTATATTCAAGATTTGGATTCTTTGTTAATACTTCATAGGTGGATCTATCATCCAAAATCCTATTGCACATCTCTTTGTACTTATCATTGCTCAGTATTACAAGATTCCCCCCTTTATCCGCTTGTTTAATTTGAATATCTTTACAAGACTTGAGCTCATCAAGGGCTTGATATTCTTTTTTTGTCAGATTGAAAGTTTTTCTTAATTTGGTGAAATCTAGACTTTCTATGTCAGTTGTTACCTGTTGAAGGAATACCCAGATGTTAGAGTAATCTTTTAAAAAGGGGGTGAAATTACTTTTGTTTTTCCATCTTTTTATGTCATTATATATTTTACCTGCCTCAGTACCGGCATTCTCTTCTAACAGCGACATTAGAAGTTTGAAGGTTTCAATATCTTCTTTGTTTATGCCTAACTTCATATGTTCTTTATCTTGTTTATTTTTAAAGAATTTCTGTAGGGCTAATTTTCGAGCAAAAAGGTTGATATCCTTAATGTGGGTAAATTTGTCAGACCTTGATGTTGGAACAAAACTCAATACTGATTCATGGTCATTATTTATAGTAAAGTCTGATAAATTGATAATTTTCATATTCTGGTCTTTTATCAAACTTTTTGTATTGAGCTTTTTCTCAGTGCTTAGTTCTTTTTCCTTTGGTCTCTCCTCTCTGGACCTTTCACAGGAAACTGGCCTTCTTCTAAAAAACCTTCATTATTACAGGGGTTTGGCATTCTAGTTTGTGCAAACTTTCTTGTGTTGTATGCCTCCCTTCTATAATGCATACCAGGTCGTCTACCTCGTCATCTATGTCTGAATTATCATAATCTGAAGAACTTATGTCAGAATTTCTTTGTGGTGGTATTGAGGTAGGAAAGGTTCCCATAAAGATATCTGGTGGGACTGTGAACACATTAGGAATTTATGGAACTCTGTTTTTAAGGTTTATCTCTAAATGTTGTGGCAAAACCATTGACCCTTCGTGTGAATTGGCGCTGTTACACATTTTTGATGACGGGTTTAATTCAGAAAAAAAGGCCTTCATTATTCAAGTATTTTTAGTGGTTAAATGGTTGATAGCTAAATGTTGGAAAACAGTTAATTCCAACATTAAATAAAGTAATAACAACCCTTGAAAAAAAACGAGAAATGGAAAGAGATATATATCTCTAGGTATTGCAATAGCTGGGCGATCTGGGATAAATTTTCAATGTACACAACCTTTCCAAAGATGTTGTTATTTGAATTTGTAAATTTATATATACCCATATGCTACCTGTACTCTTAATTTGTTTTTTATTACTCTTGTCTTTTTGTTGTTTGTTTAATTGTGTAATGTATTATGTGTTTATTGCAACAACAAAAAAAGTAGAAGAGGCCTTGAGCTATGAGAGGCGTGTCCGAGGCCCTGGGGGGCCGAGTGACGGCGCCGAACAAAGCCATGGAATCGATGTCGACTGAGCTTCGTTGAGTTGGAGGGGGGAATAGTTATTTGCCTTACATCAAACATGACGGTGCCTGAAAATTTACAGCGCCCTCTGCCAGATGGCTCTTGTAACTGCAGCTGTCAGTCCTGCCGAAGAAATGCGAAGGCAAAGAGGGATAGATCTGCATTGTTTTAGAGGGCCACTGTACAATGAAAACAATATATGTCTGAAACTTGGAGTCTCTCTAAGAGCATAATTTATCAGGAAGAAAGAGATACAGATAGTTTAGGAACAATACACATTGATGCCTCTGCAGGACTCTGGATGATACATTAGTGGGTGTTGTATGTGTGAGGGGCATTTACATTTCTGGTGAGCTATGGTTGCATCCTTTGATGCAACGTCCTGCTTCTTTACCAAAGAGGGGGATATGGTGTGGTGTCGATTTTAATCTTATCCAATGATCAAAAAAAGGGTCTGGAATCTGTTTAGAAACTGGGTTTGGCTTCTGCACTTGTTAGCAAAGCCATAAATTCCACTGTATATATGCGGATTACTAAGATAAAATATACCTGTTTTAAAATTATTTCTTAAAATGAAGAACAGAGCAGTGTAAAGTTTGTAGGTCAGTAATACATTTTATTTACTATACAGTAGATAATTTCTTCTTCATGCCGAAAATATCTTTTGTAATACTGAAAATATACACTTTAAAATATGCTTCCCCTTTAAATTAGAGTGTACAATAGTATCCATATGAGTAATAGAGCTACAACTTAGTAGAGCTCATCATTATGGAGTAGCCTGTGTGTGTTGTTGTTTAGTTGTTCAGTAATGTCCGTCACTCCATGACTGCAGCATTCCAGGCACATCTGCAAGCCATTGCTTCTCTGAGCTCCCTCATGCTTATGTTCATCACTTCAATTACCTCATCTATCCTTTTGCGCTTCTATTGTCCCCTTCTTCTTGTGCCTTCAATCTTTCCCAGCATCAGAGTCTTCTCTAGGGGATCCTGTTTTTTCATGATATGGACAAAATATTTGAGCTTCAGCCTCATGGTCATTAACTTCCAGTGAACAGTGTAAATTATGGAGCATAATATGTTCATATTGTGAAATGGTTTACTCTATAACTGGAGGTCATCCGTTTATCCAACAGGGTTTATAAGACTGTTGTCGATATAATTGCCAGCCAATCAGGAGCTCTGAATGGGACAGATCAATTTCTAGCTCTAGTTATTAGACCGTCCCTTGTTAGAGGTGGGACTGTCTTTTAATAGTTTTTTGTATATTTATTGCAACTGGCTTCTGAAGAAGCAGATTTGCAAATTGCGTAGGGTGAGCAACCAGACCAAGGTGTTACATCCTAACCAGTAGACACAAGTACATTGTATAGAGCACCGGGATCTAGAGGCGGCAACACCAGAGAGACTGGAGGAGACTTGTATTTACAGGAGTATCTCTTCTGAGTATTTAATTGTAAGTTTTCTATTTTTTCATTAAAAAGTGCTTAAGGGAAAGACAGAGACATGCTAGTGAAAATCCATGAAAAATGTAAGGAGATTACAGTTATTTTACATGTCCAACGTTTTGACATTTTTTTTAGAGGAGTTTCCATAGAAAAAAATATAATTAAAAAGACAAATACAGAAATAGTGCCACTAAACAAAAACCTCTACGTAACACATGGGGAAAGGAATTGTAAGTGATGCTTATTATAGAGCAGGTTACTTTCATAGGGCCTCATTCTATTAACGGCCGTAGGAGATGCGGGCCGCAAGGACCGGCCGCAAGCTATTCGCCTATTCTATTCCCTTCCGGCCGGGGATTCCGGCAGGCTTGCTGCCGGCGCCTTGCTATCTCTTGCGGCCGCACGCGCCGCAGGAAAGCCTTTGATCTTAAACGGCCTGCAAGAGTTTCGGCCGCAAGAAATTGCTACGGGAACCCTCTCTGCAAGGCTAAAACCGAGCCGCAGCTTACTTGCACCAAAAAGGTCCCGCAGGCACACAAATAAGCACATAATAAAGCCATCCTGCACTCTGAGGAGACTATAAAGTGATTGGAGGTGTTAGCATTCATAGCACAACATTCCCCTACACTCAAATCCGTAATTTTTTTATTTTTAAATTCTTGTCAAATATCCGTGGTCAAAGTCCCGAGGGCTTGGAGCACCTCAGACCCGCAAAGGCTGCGGGATTAGCCTCCGTCAAGTCCGTAAATGGGTAAAATAAACCCACGGGTCGTAAAGGGCTTACTTACAAGTCGTAGCATAGAAAAACCATCCTGTACTTTTATTAAAAGTGAAAGTGATTTTTGGTCTTAGAATTAATGGCTCAACATTCCCCTGCTCTCAAATCCGCAAATAAAGATACTTAACTTCATGTTCAATCTTCGTGTTTTATCTATCATACAAGCCCGCACGGGCTTGAATAAGGAGCTACGGGCTTGAATAAACGAGCTACGGGCTTGATCATTGAAGTCTGTGGGACTTGGACGGATTTTAAAATCAAAGTACAATTTAGCGATGTGCAAGCTTGAGAAAGTTTTGCTATTAATCCTCATTACCCCCCATTATGTTCCCCATCATTTACAGTGCTTTGCAGTGCTGGATTGAATATATATTGGCTTCTACAATGCTTGGTTTGCGGCCCTCCATCTCCGAACCCGTACGGGTTTTAACAAGGACGAGCCCGCGGGACTACGGGACGGAAAGTAATCCGTAAATAATATATCGGAATGGGCTGATGTGCAAGCTTGAGAGGGTGTTGCTATTAATCCTCATGTCCCCCATTATGATGCCTAGCATTTACGGAGCTTTACAGTGCATTCTCGAATTTATATTTGCATTTACAGTTTTCTGACTTTGCGGCCGGAAAACAAGATTTACGGGCCCTGGAAAAAAGATCCGGCCGTTTGCATGATATGCGGCCGGCCGTAAGGGGATATCCTTGCGGCGCCGTCTATTTGAATTGCAAGGTGAAGGTAGCTCTACACTGGGCTGTAAGACGGCCGCAAGGAATCGCAGCTTTGCGGCCGTTTTATGGCCGATAATAGAATGAGGCCCATAGTGTTTATCACTGTGTCCAACTTACAGAAACATTTACTTGCAACATGTTGCATCTTGATGTTGCTGAGTCAACAGCGAGGCCATCGCTAAGTTCGGCGCGGGCACTCGGCCCCCCAGGGCCTCGGGTGCGCCTCTTATAGCTCAAGACCTTTTCTGTTGGCGCGCCTTATGAGCCAGATCGGAGGATGGAATAGTTATTTGCCTGCAGTACCTTTTATACACTACCAGGTGGTGGTGTGGCACAGAGGTCAATTCCACTGTTCTGAATCTGTGCAGCCTCAAAATAGAAAAGGACCTAAATCTCTAGCCATAAAGTGCAATATTTGTAACCTCTTTGCTTGAAGCTGTGTAATACAGCAGGAATATGCTCAAAAGGAGCCATATTTTAAATGATATTGGATTAAAGAGTGAGGCCTTTGCGGGCACATTTGCATATCCCTGCACAGGTTCCCAAAATTAATTTCTCGTAGCAGGAAATATGTTTTTTTTAAATTAGTGTTAGACATTCAAATGTGAACACAAATGTACTATTGATGGAACTCTGAGCTGGAAGCAGGTTTTTCCACTTGCTTTAGACATTCAAATGTGAACACAGATGTACTATTTATTTACTATATATATATATATATATATATATATATATATATACACATATATCAGTGAAGTCCTTATTTTTTGTTTAGCTTGAGCCAATACCTTTTGTCAGTTTTGGTTTATAGTACACTACTGCAATAAAACAGTATTAGTTTTAAGACAATGTTTAATGCAGTTTTTATTTAACAAAAATACTGTTACAAAACACAGCAGTCTGATCAAAATTAGATGAAAATCAGGCACAGTTTGGTAAAGTTTTCCAGGCACTCTGCCAGAAAATGTATAAGAAAACCCCAGATTTAGCTGCACTGCAGGATTAACTCTGGATGTTGTGAAAAAAAAGATTTTTTTTACAGTGGATACTTAAAGCTCTCAGCAAACAGCAGGTCTGAGTTTAATATTGTAGTGATTTTTTCTTAAGAAGTGCTAATACGCTCTGTTTTTACTGCTTGCAATAAAACAAATAGTCCCTGTATGGGTCTGCACTCTACAGCGCATGCAGACACAGACTATGTAGGGCTGGATGTGCAGTGTAGTTTCCTAGGCTTTGAGGGACACAATTTTACATTTAAACCATGATATGTTAATTTTTCAGTTGTTTATTTCCATTAAAGGGTTAGTATGCCCTAAATCTGCATAATATAAACCACAGAGTTCTTTATCCTATTAATTACGTTTATTTAGAGCCAGTTTAGTCTCAGGTACAGGCTCTTTCTTGGCAGGTTTCTTTTCTCCTGTCGTTATCCTGGATAATAATTTTATATCAATGATCTTATATAAAACATCTGCTACATTAGGGCCCTTGGGTGGGTGTGTAACCACATATAAGGATATTGGCTTCATCCCAAACATACCATTGGTTACAAACCCTGATGGCGTAAACACAGGAAATGCTTTTATGCTGCTCCAAAGAAATTTGGAATTAAAAGCGCTCACATCTCATCCAGAATACACTGATGGTTAGTTCCTTCCCAGTATCTGATCTATACATGTGTGATATCTGTGTCAGGGATCTGATATAATAGTGTCTTACACGCAGAGCTACCACTAGTGCAGGTGGTGCAATGCACTAGGGCCCTCCTTATGTATTACTGTGTGATACACGTGCCAGGGATCTGATGTATTAGTGTGTGCCACACGTGCCATGGATCTGATGTATTAGTGTGTGACACACGTGCCAAGGATCTGATGTATTAGTGTGTGCCACACGTGCCAAGCATCTGATGTATTAGTGTGTGCCACACGTGCCAAGCATTTGATGTATTAGTGTGTGCCACACGTGCCAAGGATCTGATGTATTAGTGTGTGACACATGTGCCAAGGATCTGATGTATTAGTGTGTGCCACACGTGCCAAGCATCTGATTTATTAGTGTGTGACACACTTGCCAAGGATCTGATGTATTAGTGTGTGCCACACGTGCCAAGCATCTGATGTATTAGTGTGTGACACACGTGCCATGGATCTGATGTATTAGTGTGTGACACACGTGCCAAGGATCTGATGTATTAGTGTGTGACACACTTGCCAAGGATCTGATGTATTAGTGTGTGCCACACGTGCCAAGCATCTGATGTATTAGTGTGTGACACACGTGCCAAGGATCTGATGTATTAGTGTGTGCCACACGTGCTAAGCATCTGATGTATTAGTGTGTGCCACACGTGCCAAGGATCTGATGTATTAGTGTGTGACACATGTGCCAAGGATCTGATGAATTAGTGTGTGCCACACGTGCCAAGCATCTGATGTATTAGTGTGTGCCACACGTGCCAAGGATCTGATGTATTAGTGTGTGACACACTTGCCAAGGATCTGATGTATTAGCGTGTGATTCCTCTGCCAGGAATGTGATTTATTAGTGTGTGACTACTGTGCCAGATCTAACAGATGGCAATAGGGCCCGTGAGATCTGAGCTTGGATAATTACCCTCTTTATTTTCAATGTCAATATTGATCTTGATTGTACATTTTTATACCTTTTAGATATCCTCTATCCATTTTTTGAAAATCTAATATCTATTATGATATATTTTTTCTTGATCTCATGGTGCCTTTATAGGTGATGGACATTTTCTCACCTTCGTTTCAAAAGCTTTGAAGATTCATGTGCAATAGATGAGCACCCATGGATTTAATTGTCTACACATGTTTGGGCAACTCTTAATATGAATATGTTGAGGGAAATATCATTGTAGATACAGAACTTGAATACAAGTAATGAACCAAATCTCAAACTAGATTTTTTAGAACATAATAAATTGTACTCTTTAAAGAATTGGGATCAATAGGTGTGCACTAAAAAAGGGAACCTTTTTCTTTAAGTTATTAGATACAGAACTTATCTGATATTATCTAATAGGCTCAATAATTCTATATTATTTGATATCTAGTTTAATATAGCGTGGATGCTCCAAAACAGTACCTCCAACATTTTATAGGTTTAATTTTTTTAATAGGTTTTATGAATCTTATTCAATGCACTGGCAACACATTTCACTAGTATCAATAAATCAACAACACAGTATGTGTTGATTATAATTAATGCGGAGGGGGGTTTAGAATGAGGAGTGAGGTTGAGGAGGGGGGTTGAGGTTGAGGAGGGGGGTTGAGGAGGGGGTTGAGGATAGGGGGGTTGAGGAGGGAGGATGAGGATGGGGGGTTGACAGGGTTTGAGGAGGGAGGTTGAGGAGGGGGTTGAGGATGGGGGGTTTGAGGAGGGAGGATGAGGAGGGATACAATCTAGGTTGCCATAGCAATGTCACTACACTATAAATTAGACAGCAGAACTTCCCCTTGCCTTCCTCTTTTGAAAAAGATGCAGGAGTGTATAAACAGAGACAGCTTAAGAAGGGAAACCAGAAGTTTAGGGCAGAATTAATGATTCCTGATAATGTGAAGCCCCAAGGATCAAATTGTCTATGTAATACCCATGCAAACAGCAGTTTATTTTCAAGATTAATGTTATGAGGCACAAAACCCATAGACAATCTCTGAGACAAATACTGACATATAATGAATTTAGCGTTGGGCCACCTAAATACTATTTAGCAGGAACTTTCAAACGTCTCCCTAAGGGACCCTATCCTTAACTTTAAGTCATATCAGCCCATGTATTAAATACTGGAATACCCTATAGTGAGTAAGCTCAGGGTTAATTACTTTTAAATTACCCTGAGGCTGTGTGCATTGTCACTGATAGTATAAAAGGGATTCCTTAATTTAAATGGTATAAATAAAAGGAAAGTGGTTTCTTAAAAAGAGTTAGAAGCATCTAACCATTAAATCTGTATATATGATATATTAAGAAACCCCAGTTTCCTATAATTTACCATTTCTCTATTAAAAGGGAGGTATTTCTTTTTAAGTGTTTTTAAATTCTGTTTTTATTCTTGTATGTGCGCCGCTGTCTACCATATGGTGTAATAAAATGTACTTTTGTAAATATGTTAAACAATATTTTTCCCCATATATTATTTGAGTAATTGTTCAGTGAAAAGACAAATATTTATTCCATATCAGTAAGGAGAGAGATAATTCCTCAGTTTAAGAGGAACAAGTAATATCTCTGCCTTTTTATATAAATATCAGACACTCTTAGATACATTTGGCTGGATATTGGCAAATATACAATGTATATCTCTGTAATGATTTGTTATCTCAGCCGGCTTCTAATGTTAGTGATCAAATAATATCCAATAAATCCAATGTTCTGTTTCTGTTACTGAGTGTATTGAAAAAAATTATAATTTTTATTTGTCTTTTTTCAATTCAATTTATTTTATATATCAGTGCATTGCTACCTATCTGTCAGTGAAAGGGTTAACTAATTTTGATAGGTTTTACTTTAAAAAAAAAATAATATCTAGTCTTTAACTTGTTACGACTCAGGGGAGAGGTCTAGCTCTGTCCTGAATCCTCCTCTCTTGGACCGTGGAGTGGATGGTCTTCTTGCTGATTATCTTCTATTCCAGGAACATCAGGATGCAGAACATGAATCAAGGGGTTAAAAATAACAAACAGAGGTTATAACTTCTAAATAAAAGAGAGTGAGCACCTTGCTATCTTGTTATCATGTAGTAAATATCTACTTGTCGGAATTTCTGTATAATATTATTATTATTATTATTATTATTATCCAACCAGTAATCTAAGTGCTTCGTAGTGTCCAGGACCATCCTGTATCTATAATAATTGTAATAATTCTGAGTTGCTCATTTGATGACACCTGAAATGTATCTTTATTTTACATGTAACATGGTATGCACATATTTAGGATCAACACTATCAGCCTTATTAAATTGCGATTCGGGCTAATTTAAAAGGGCTCTATTTAAGCACATAGCATTTTTTTATAGAAGTTTTTAGTTAGTGAAGACCTTGCTTTTGGATAGAAGTTCACTAACTAAAAACTTCTGTAAAATAATATGCTGTGTGCTTAAATATAGCCCTTTTATATTTGCTGAATCACAATTTAATAAGGCTGTATGTTTTAAGGGTTAAACTTATAGCTAAAATAACAGATGTCACATAAATTCCTGGAATTTACAGAATGATGAAAATACTACCTATAATTCAGGTGGCCAGGAATATATTCCGTAGAGTTGTATTTTGTATATTATTTTATGTCTTTTTTTGGGGGGGCTTAAATTAGTGGTTCACAGTTTTTTTTTTTTTTTTTTTTTCAGACTGACTGCTTACTTGATTCCCTGTATCAGTACCAGTAGCTGCTCATAGTTTAGAAGTAACTATCATACTCAGTGGTTAGTAAATACAGTAATGCTGTTTACATTCCTTCCTAGATTATATTAATCAACTGCAGTGAACTTCTATGAACTGTTGTGTGTTGCTAATGGGATAAGATACCTAAATATGTATATTAACTGTTTACATTCATTCCTGTATAAATTATTAAACTGCAGTGAAGGCGTGAGAGTCAGAAGATCATCACATTGTATTAATATACAGTGTCTTGGCATTTTTCATGTTCTGTTGCTTTACAACGTGGAATTAACATGGATTGTTTGAGAATTTGCATCATATAAATTACAGAACATGCCCACAACTTTGAAGATTATTTTTTTTATTGTGATCAAACCACAAATAGGACAAAATAACAGAAAAAGTCAATGTGCATAACTATTCACCCCCCTAAAGTCAATACTTTGTCGAGCCACCTCTACTAGCTCCAAGTCGCTTTGGATAAGTCTCTATGAGCTTGCCACATCCTACCACTGGGGATTTTTTGCCCATTCCTCCTTGCAAAACTGCTCCAGCTCCTTCAAGTTGGATGGTTTGCGCTTGTGAACAGCAATCTTTAAGTCTGGCCACAGGTTTTCTATTGGATTGAGGTCTGGGCTTTGACTAGGCCATTCCAACACATTTACATGTTTCCCCTTAAACCACTGTGTTGCTTTAGCAGTGTGTTTGGGGTCATTGTCTTGCTGGAAGGCGAACCTCCGTCCTAGCCTCAAATCAAGCACAGAGTGGAACAGGTTTTGCTCAAGAATATCCCTGTATTTAGCACCATCCATCTTTCCCTCAACTCTGACCAGTTTCCCAGTCCTGGCTGCTGAAAAACATCCCCACAGCATGATGCTTCCACCATTGCAGCACTCCCACATAGCACGATCATATAAACACATCTGGTGGGAATACCATTTAGTGAAGAAAATGTGGTAATCAAGTTTCGACTATATATCAACTGTATTGGGGAAAACCATTGTCCCATCATCGGAGATAGCACTATTTCATTTGTTCCCTGATAATTTAACTTTTGCAGAAAAAACTTTTATTATTGAAATAACTACAGTTGTTAAGTGGCTAATAGTTAAAAATTGGAAACAATTTCTTCCAACATTTAACATTTAAGACATTTAAGTCTTGACAGTTTTAAGTAAGAACAGAGAATATTTGTTTGTCTGTCGATTTGTTTTTATTATTATTTTTTTTAATGTCTGTAAATGTATTGACGTACTATTTTAACTGTATGTTTTTGTTGTATTGTTTATTCTTTTTTATTGAAAAGAAAATAAATAAAAAATAAAAAAAGAAGATCATCCCATTGTATTAATATATAGATAGAAGAGTGGGAGTCACAAGATCCTCACATTGTATTAATATAGAAACAGAGGAGTGAGAGTCACAAGATCATCACATTGTATTAATATAGAGATAGAGGAGTGAGAGACAGAAGATCATCACATTGTATTAATATAGAAACAGAGGAGTGAGAGTCACAAGATCATCACATTGCATTAATATAGATATAGAGGAGTGAAAGTTAGATCATCACTTTGTATTAATATAGAGACAGAGGAGCAAATGACTGAGATGGTGGGTTCCTTTTTGTTCTTTGTAGGGGCAATAAGGTGGGACATCTGGGGGACATTGACAAAGGGGTGTTGTGAAGTAATGTAAGATAAACCACTACTTTGTCTAAGTTATTGTGATGTGTGTATATATATATATATATATACCTGATACTTGTGTCATTTTATTTTGGTCACGCAATGTTAAATAATTGCGGCTCTCGCGAAGGCGCCCATTGCAGTACTCCCACGTAGCACGATCCCCACAACACTTACTTAGACTGCAATGAGCTCCGAAGGTTCTTATTGCAGGGCGCCTTTAAAACAGCACAGAAGGCGCTCATGTCAATGGCTGTGAGAGCCGCAGAGAAACAGAGCACTTTGCCGCTTATCGCAAGACACGCAGTTTACTAATTTAACGGCTGAAATAGTTTCAAGCGCGTAACTCAAAAAAACCCCCCAAAAAGCAAAATAATGAAAAAAAAATTATAACACACTCATACACAAAACAGGGATGGAACTAGGAAGTCTGTGAGTTAGGTTGCAAGTGAATTTGAGCTATATTTGTCATTTTTCGTCGATTGGAAAATCAACTAAGCAAGGAAAAAATGACGGCCAAAAAACATAAAAATTCTCAAACAGGATCAAAAGCCGAACAACGGCAGGCACTCGGGACTTAGAAAAAATACAACGGGGAAGACAGTAACACACAGGAACAATGCCAGGCACGCGGGAAAGATTCAGCAGAGACACAAAGGAGAGACACAGGGAAGGGACAGGAGGGAAATTATGGAAAGAGACACATGGCATTTCCAAGCACAAAACTTGCAGGTACTCGTTGCGAGCAAATGTTATTCCCGTCATTTTGATGGGCAAATAGCAAGTCAATAAGAATTAACAACATATTAATGAGTTGATGAGTGCAGTGCTCAGTATATACATAGTATTAAGTCACTTTACATTTATATTATTATGGCAGACACTGAATGCTAAGTACATACAGTGTCTATTAACTGTATAAAACTATAAATAAGAGCAGCCTCACACATTTTATTTATATACATATATATATATATATATATATATATATATATGCAGCAGAATGTCATCCAGAACTATCCAGAGATAATGAGGAGCTCCGTCCCATCAGTACATTTGATATATAAGACATTTCCTTCGAGGTGACAGCTTTCGAGCCTCAGTAATCCATCAGCCGCACTAAATACAAACAATAATGCAGATATTCCATGGTAGAGGGAGCTGAGACACTGACATATTAAGATAGAATAAGGTGAGAAAGTATTGTTTAAAAAAGACAGTGTTAAAGTTACCATATTCAGCTTATATTCAATATGGAGAGGGCAGTGGTAGAGCTACTGGTGGTGCCGCAGGTGCACAGCACCGGAACCCACACAGGATAGAGGCCAACTGCTTCCTGGAGTGTTCATTTCTTAGGGAAAGGGGTTGATAATTATTTTTAGAGAATGAAGTTATAACCCTAGGAGTCTGATAACCTACGTAAAATTTTGGCATTTTGAATTGGCTCCTACAGGCACTTACCTTGAATAGAAATTGTAAGGGGGAGTAAATTATTCTGCACCAAGTGAGTTTGCAGTACATTACATAATTACTAGCGACTTGCCCGTCAAAAAATGACGGCAATAGAATTGTAAGTCAGGTAATGCTGTTTGGTACACAGAGTATTTTGATTGTGTGAGTACCGTCAGCGCTCATTGCTAGCCTCTTGGTTAGTGTATGCTTGGTTATGAGAGCGCCTTTGGCGCTGATTGTAAGGTTTGCGCTGATGGCCTTTTGGCTGGCATTGTGAGCCTCTCCCCTGGTGTAGTTGTGGTTCTGTGAACACCGTTGGTGCTGCTTGTGAGGCGCGCTGATCGCTTATATATTTATTATGATTCTGTAATTTTTGTATTTAGTTTTCTCTGTGTGTATTTTTTAATGTAGATGAATTAATTATTAAAGTTATAGATTAATATACTTTACCTATTTGTAATTAATATATGCAGTAAGCAATATGCTGAAAAGCTAACAATCTGTTTTGAAGTTCCTGGAGCATACAATGTAGATTTGCACTGTTGGTGAGCTGAGGTGTAAGTGTCAGCAATGTATGCAGTGTGTAGTCTAAATAGGCTGCGTGCATGAGGGGAAGCCGTTTGTTTAGCTGTGTAGTTCTGCATTTTGTAATGATAAAGTAATTCGTTTGTAGGTGGTGTCGTAAAATGGCTGCGATTGTGTATGTGTTAGGCGGGTGTGGAGCATTTAGTGTCCTTGCTAATAGTGTATTTAGTAGGTCGTACGGGTCTGTGTAAAAATCGTATGTTCTTAGCGGTGTTTTGCGTGCTTAGGGGTCATGTAGCCACGTTTTCGTTTTTTTCAGCTGCATTTTTTTTTCGCTAAGGGGGTTTTCGAGTGGCGAAAATCTTAAAATTCTATTGAAATTGGCATGTAACCTCATTCCCAGACGTCCTGTGTGTTTTTCGTGTTTTTCACTGTGCGTGTTGCGGCCCTTAAGTTCGTACTTTCTGTGGCTCGTATTTTTTTTACCCCTCAGTGGCGGTTTCATTTTGTAAGTGCTACGGGTCTCGCACTTTGAATTGTGTTTTTGAGTTGTGTGTTGATGTGTAGTCCTGCTGGTGGTAGGTATGATGCGCAAGTCATATGGGGTCGTAGGGAGTGGCCTATGGCGCTCATATCGCTATGCGAGGGCCGCGGTTGCAGCCACAACTGCGCTTCGCCAGGGCCGCAGTTTCCCTGTTGCATTAGCAATGGATTTTGCCACAGGGCGATTGGCTAGAGGCATTCTGATTTTTTGCACTGACAATAGCCAATCACAATGGCATACACCCCCACGTACTGATTTGCCGAAGGCATTTGCTTCTTCTCATTGGCTGTTGTCAATGTCAATCAGTGTCTTCAGCCAATCACCCCGTGGGGGGTGTATCCCATTATGATTGGCTGATGGCAATAAAGCCTTCTGATTGGTTTAAATAACGATTGACAGGTGCATTATCCAATCAGAGTGGGATTTTGGGGTGTATCCCTTTCTTATTGGCTCACACATTGGTGTCTTCTGATTGGCTGAATTTGATAGACAGCGTTTTCAGCCAATCAGAAGCCGCCATTGCCAATTTTATTCTGCATCACTCTGTAGGAGGCTCATTAGCGTCGGGGAGGTTCGCAAGTGCGGACCTCTGTTACTTTTTTACAATTTTTTTTTTAGAGCGAGGATTGTTCCAGGGCCCCGCCGGGGCAGAAGAGGAGGAGGCCGGGGACAGCGCGGGGAGGTAAGTACAATGTATATTTATGTTTATTTTACTTTGTTTTTATGTTTATGTATGTTGTAGTCATGTAATGTTTTTTTTCAACAGGGGCCGTGCCAGAGAAGAAAAGAAGAAGGAATAGTATAGAATATTTAGAATGTTTATTTATTTACTGTAAATGTTGTACTAATTATTTTATTAGGTTCTCTAGGTGGCTGATCTGAAGGTACATCTGCAAAAAGTGGTCTTAATTATTTTATTTTAGCTTAGAATTAGGGTTTTTTAGATAGAGATAGCATTTATTCTATGTTACATAGAGGATGTGTTTTAGATAGATAGGATGTATTGTATATTAGATAGATTGGGTGATGTATTTTAGATATATAGTATTGATTGTATATTAGATAGATTGGGTGATGTATTGTATTGTATTTGATTTTATTTGTATTGGATGTATTCTATATGTATTTCCTTTTCAGGTGTGTCATTTTTTTTTCTTTATTAGGGGGTGGGGGTTGTAATGTATTTTGTTATTTTCTGTAATGTTCCCTTTTTTATTTTTTGTGACTTAGGTTTTTTTTATTTTCTGTAATGTAGATTTTTTATTTTTTGTGATTTAGGTTTTTTAATTTTATGTAATGTAGATTTTTTTATTCTTGGTGACTAGTTCTTTTTTCTTTCTGTAATTAGAGTGGTGGGGGGTGTTATTAGGAGGTAGGTAGGTAGTGTAGGTAGGTAGTGGAGGTGTTAATAGGTTAGTGTAGAGGGGGGTTAGTTTAGATTTAATGGTTTATTGGGGGGCTATAGTGCAGTGTAGTGTTTATACTTAGTGTCATGAAGGTACTGGAGAACCCTCATAGCACTTATGGGGTAATGTTAGGCTTCTCATGAAGGTCTTTAAATACCCTAATGGGACTAATGGGGTTAAATAGAGGCTTATGAGGGTCTGTATAGACCCAGTTAAGAGACCAGGGTTAAAATGGTGTTGTGCTTACACCGTGGGTCATGAGGGTCCTGGATGACCCTCATGGCACTTATAGTGTTATTACATGCGTTCATTAGTGCGTTATAGGGGTCTATATAGTTGAGGCACACAGTACACTCACATTGTGTGACAAACAGCATTTCAACACTTTTTTTTATTGCCCCATCATTTTTGACGGGCAAGTTGCTAGTAATACTAATATTATTGTGTGTGCTTAAAGGTATGTTATGGATTTTTATGCATCTGATAGAGGAGAATCAGTGATGTATGAAAACATGTTTTTGCATAAAAAAATACTCATGAAAACTTTAATAAACTTACCCTAAAGTTTGTACTAAAATTTTGCACTTCATTTTGAGAAGGAACTCTCTCTCACTGGCTGAGACAAAGCTGCAGCTGTGATTAGCACTACAGAATATGTTGGTGCGTTACAAATAAATGATAATAATAATAATATTGATAAATACTGCCAGAGATTTGGCATAGAAACATCTACACAGCTCATTGGCTAGGACTCTGCCTACATAGGTGCCTTGGGGGTGGAGCTCACACAAGAAATGTAAAATTCCAAATATACAGAATTCCTTAATAATATTATTTGATATGAGACACAATCAATCAGACAGATTTACACACAGGATATCCCAAAAACTGCCATATACCTTTAATATGCGAAATACCTTACACTAACATTGTGTATATTACATACTAAAAGGGATTATCTACTAAACTCCATATTTACAGATTCTTATTAAGCTTTCCCTGCCATCCCTCCACCATCCTCAGTAACACAATATGCTGTGGGTACTGGACAATCATTATATAATCTAAATATAATAATTACATATGGCGCAGCCCTGCAGATAATGCCAGGGTTATATTGTGATGCTCATTAAGACATGTTGCTCTTTTACAGAATCTCATTACACAAATCTAAAAATTCATCTCAATCTGTTCATCTTTTACGTGTGATGTGCCCATGGCTGTTTCTTGACACACACCCAGGGGCAATAAAGAAAAAGCTCTACTCTGTGCTCCATTTTGTTATTCGAAGCTCATTAAGGGAGCAATATCATCCATATCTGCATATAAACATTTACTTACAAGTTGCCTACTAATTGCAAGTCACATACAGTAATTGTTGGCCATGTGAACACACCCGACCAATGGCAAAGCTAGTGAATGGAGGGCCCCGGTGCAAAAAATTTTTAAGCCCTGCATCAACTCACTCAATACAAACAAACACAAACACACACACAGGGGGAACTGTGCAGATGAGGGGGCCCAAGCTGGCCTAGGGGTCCGTGTATACATAGATGGGGAAGCAGAGGGTGCCCACTACATAGAAGCAAAAAAAAGGGGAAAGAGACACAGGGGAGGAAGAGGGGGAACGAGACACAGGGGAGGGAGAGGGTGAGAGAGACACAGGGGAGGGAGAGGGGGAACGAGACACAGGGGAGGGAGAGGGGGAGAGAGACACAGGGGAGGGAGAGGGGGAGAAGAGACACAGGAGAGGGAGAGGGGGAAGAGATACAGGGGAAGGGGAGTGGAAGAAAGAAAGCATTAGTAATAAATTTAATCTTAAATAAAATTATTTTTAATAAATATTATACACCTAAGCTGTTATAGAAAATATATATACAACTGTTATTTTCTTTATGTAAATATATATGGTTAAACAAAAACTTCAACAACAAAAGACATTCATTCCAACAGGGAAGGATTAATAGAGCTCAGAGCCTTTCAAATACATGGTACTGAGCAAAATCCTCAGCCCATCTCATTTTGGCATATGCATCCCAATTAATTGCTGTCGCCTTCTCTACAGATCTATAGTATTAGCTAGTTTAGCTGTCAGCTTGTTTTATGTACAGTGCTACAGACAGAGATATGTTTGCAGTTTTAAAGGGCCACTGAACTCATCGTAAGTGATCTTAATGGTGGGAAAGAGAACAAGATTGTTTGTTAAAATTACCTATATTGTTTTAAATACACTAATACCAGCTAAAAAATGTTAAGTTTTAAATCTTTGTTTATGTGCAGTCTATTCTGCCCACTTGCTGCTGTGTTGCACAGTGCCAAGTCCAGCTTGCGAAGTGTGATACTTTATGGGAGAAGTCTGTGATTGATAGTACAGCATCCCCGTAGACTCAGGTTAAGAGAAGACGTTATAGAATTATATGGAATAATGTGACAGGGATTCCTTGTCACAATTTAATCAGTGATTAAAAGAGCCACATTTTCTCATGAATTACATTTCTCAATATTGTGACTTTCAGATCTTTGTTGTGTATTTTAATTCAAATGGGATCCTATTAGAGCTTCTGTTCTCTTCTTGTTATTTTTTTAATCTATGTGAGTTTATCATATTACATGGTGATATTATGTAGGCTTTTCTAGAACGAAAGATAGATAGATGGGGATAGATGATAGATATAAATCAATAACAATATAAATAACAATAACAATATAAATAAATAGTTAACATACCCTATCCACTTACTATACTATATATATATATATATATATATATATATATATATATATATATATATTGTTACCGTGATTCAAGGGATTTTTATGAAACACAGTTTTTACAAAGCTCCATTTCTGCAGGAGGTCTGAAAGAGTTAACTTACCTGAGAAGTTTGATTAGCTACACCTGAGTACAGGAGAATTAAGATTACTTCTGTAAATTTGGGCATGACAGCATTTGCACTGTAGTTGGCAGTGTGAGTGGATGTATTTCAGGCCTGCAGCCTGTTAGAGGCTGTGAAAGAACTGTGTGTACAGTTTGCATGAATCAGACGACAGACACACAGGTTTGTATGATGTGTATTGGAGCCGGAAAGAAATAAACAAATAGATACATTTTTTTGTCTAAAAGCTAGAAGAAAAGATACAGAAGTGTGTACAACTGGTTTGAGTTGGGAAAAGAGACACTGTCATGACTGTCATTTTGGGACTCCCCTGAACTCCTCAAGCATCCCTGTTATTTGAGACCCTAACACTTGTGATTACTAAGATCAAAGGGCCTTTACAATGGACATGAAACTTGTTGTAAGGACTGTGATACATTGTTTTTAAGTGTAACGTAATTTTGATCACAATAATGAAAGTTGGTGTAACTATGTAATGTGATATGCCCCAATGGTTGCTTATAGGTGACAGAAAAGGTTTATACTATATGATCCTGATGTATTTGGTCCATGCATGGAATTCCCAGATGTTACTCTACTCCCTAGTCTCTCATGCATAATCAAAGTATAGCCATAAATCTGATGTGACCTAACAAGATAACCCTAAGCTCTGGTGTATCTGAAGACCAGGGAGGGGGTTTATTGCCTATTGATGGTGTGTGGAGGTCAAAGTAAGAAAGCAGACCACTCATACAGGAAGGGGAATTATTAATAGGGGGCTTGGCTAAAGAAAGCGGGGAGGGGTATGTGGATTTAGTGTTTGTTTTTTTAAATATGTTTGGAAGAATGAAAAAACTGACATACTAAGCCAAGGTGTGTGCTTATATTTCTTGTATCCTTCTAACCCTAAACAAATAGATGAAAAACATTTTTGTTTATTTTCAATAGGTCAGTAACCTTAGTACTGAGCTTGCAACCTGTGTTCTCCTAGGAGGTGTTCTGCTGGGCATTGAGATTTAACCCCAAATTCATCACCTAGATGGATCCCTGTAGCAGAAATCAGGAGGTGTTACGGTGCATGTGGCCCCTCATCTCTGGGCTGTGACAGACACCCAGAGAGAAGTGTCCATATTGGTGTCTGAAGCTAAAGAAGGACACAGAAAGAGATAAAGAAGCTTGGAGCTGATTTTGAAGTAGAGACTTGGACTTCGAAAGGATACAAGCCAGCAACCAGGTTTTGCTGAATGGAAGCAGATAGTGAACTGTATATAAGCAAATTATAGTAAAATTTGGAAAAGCATTAAAGCCCAGTGGAGACTGGTAACGTGTTACAATGTATTACATGTCTTTTTGTAATCAGTTCAGTGACCACAAATACAACTTGTGGGGCAGAGACTCCAAGAAACAGAAATATAATATGGAATGGTGCCAGGAATATAAAAGTACAATTTCAGAAAAATGTGTTTTTGGATGTGTATTCCTGACAGAGACCAGCTCTTCATATCTCACAAATCTTTTTGAAACAGAATGTTTTTGTAGTATTCTGCCCAAAATGAGTATTTATTGGACTCTTCAGGCTGCCATGATAAATAAAACTCATATTTGGTGATGCCTGTGTTGCCATGGTAGCCGTTCCCCTGGCTTAGCACACAATTTGTTTTTTACACTATAATAATCTAAAGGTTATAAGCCCAGTCCTACCCTGAAATTGAATTGCTGCATTTATTGTTTTTTACATTGAGATGATAAAGAAAATATGAGGTTGGAGCCATGAAATCAAATGTTGTATGCAGTGCAGTCAAAAAGACAGCTTTATAAATGTGTATCTATATTTAACTGGGTTATGTCATATATTTATAAGGTGAGATAACGTAAATAAATAATCATTATAATGTAATATATTGATTCAGTGACAAACTTTTTTCAATTTAGAGATTTCTCCACAGATTTAGTGTTGGAACAATATTATCAATCACTGTTTTTTAAATTTATAGTTAGGGGCGGAGCTACCAGTGCAGGGCCATGGCCCATGTCGTCATTGCCCCCACTGGGACTCCTTGGCCACACACCACCACTAGCTGGAAATTGGTCTGTGCCTATTTAAAAAAAAAAAGAGCATTTCTACTGAAGCTCTAATAGGTGGCAGTGTGGAGCAGTTCATCATGATGGGGATGTGTATCAGGGAACAGGTGAGAGAGAGAGAGAGCAAGGGCTAGATGACAGTAAAGTACAGGGGGATGGGTTCTGTGAAGGGGGAGCAAAGGAGATAGGAATGGGTGCAATGTGAGGTGGGTGCTAAGAAGGGGTAGATGCTGTGTGGGGATGGATGCTGAGAACGGATCTTTTCTGACAAGGACCTGGTGCTATGTAGTGAAGGATGCTAAGAGGGGTGGGTGCTGTGTGAGGGTGGATGTTGAGAGGGACTGGGTATTATGTGTGTATGAATATATATATATATATATATATATATATATATATATATATATATATATATATATATATATACAGTATCTCACAAAAGTGAATACACCCTCACATTTTTGTAAATATTTTATAGGATGCCACTGGAGTCCTCTTCCACTCCTCCATGATTACATCACAGCGCTGGTGGATGTTAGAGACCTTGCACTCCCCCACCTTCCATTTGAAGATGCCCCACAGATGCTCAACAGAGTTTAGGTCTGGAGACATGGTTGGCCAGTCCATCACCTTTACCTTCAGCTTACTTAGCAAGGCAGTGGTCATCTTGGAGGTGTGTTTGGGGTCGTTATCATGTTGGAATACTGCCCTGCAGCCCAGTCTCCGAAGGGAGGGGATCATGCTCTGCTTCAGTATGTCACAGTACATGTTCCCTCAATGTCACAGTACATGTTCCCTCAATGAACTGTAGATCCCCAGTGCCAGCAACACTCATACAGGCCCAGACCATGATACTCCCAACACCAAAATTATTATAACGAAAGGTAGTTGAAATAATCCCTAAATGACAGATAAACTGATAAGGCACAAAAAGCACAAAAAACAAAAAAATGATATGAGATGAAACCCTCAGTTTGAACGTAAACAGTGATGCAGAGAGAGTGGAGGCAGCATCTGACATCAGGTAAATGCATATGGGGGAATCAACACAACATATTATAGAAAACATTTACACACATATAGACATATGTGTATATATGTTTGGTCTAGGTAGATACAATGGGTAGATGGAATAGGTAGATAGATAAATGAAATGGGTAGTTGGGAATGGGTAGATAAAATTGGAAGATAGGTAGATACAGTGGGAAGATATGGGTAGATGAAATAAGTAGATACAATGGGCATATGTAATGTGTAGATACAATGGGTAGATAAGTAGATAAAATGGGTAGATGTAATATGTAGATACAATGGGTAGATTGTAGATATGATGGGTAGAAAAAATAGGTAGATACAATGGGTAGATAGAATATGTAGATTGGTAGATGTGATGGATAGATATAATAGGGTGGATGCAAAGGGTAGATACAATGGGTAGATTAAATAGGTAGGTAGTAGATGGGTAGATGCAATAGGTAAATTAAATTGATATGTAGATAGTATGAGTAGATGAGATGGGTAGATAGGTAGATCTGATGGGTATATATGATGGTTAGATACAGTAAATAGATACAATGGGTAGGCACAATAAGTAGAGGGGATGGTAGATACAATGGGTAGGTGAGGTGTGTAGATACAATGGGTTGATGGAATAGGTAGATGGGTAGATGAGAAGAATACATTAAATAGTTAGAGGGGATGTGTAGAAACAATGGGTAGATGGTTGGAATTGGTAGATGTGATAGGTAGATGCAATGGGTAGATTGAAAAAGGTAGATACAATGGGTAGCTGGAATAGGTAGATACAATATATAGATGTGGATATATACAATGGGTAGATATGTAGGTACAATGGGTAGATGAGATGAGTAGATGCAACAGGTAGATGAAATAGGTAGACACAATAAAGAGATGGAATAGATAGATAGATAGATATATTAGATTAGATGTCAAACATTTTGACAAATAAAATCCAATTTTATATGGTTATTATAAGTTAACTAGCGACTTGCCCGTCAAAAATTATGGGGCAATGAAATTGTAAGGCAGGTAATGGTGTTTGCCACAGACAATAAGTGTTTTGGTGGTCTGAGATCCTTCGGCGCTCATTGCGAGCCTCGCGCTGAGCGCCTTTGGCGCTCATTGCGTGGCTCACAATGAGCGCCTTTGGGTGTCTTTGCGAGTCTCTCAGTTGGTGTATTTTTTGCTCCTTTTGTAAGGTCCGAGCTGATCACCTTTTGGCGCTTATTTCAAGCCTCTCCCCTGGTGTACTTTGTGTCCTATGAGCACCGTTGATGTTCCTTGTGAGGCACGCAGTGAAGGTCTTTGTCATTTATTGCGATACTGTGGAGTGTTTTTCTTTTAGTTCTGGATATTTTTTTTTATGATAATGAATTTATTAATGAAAACATAAATCAATATACTATTACCTATTTGTACCTATTTGTAATTAATATATGCAGGAAGCAATGTGTTGATGAGCTAACAATCTGTTTTGATGTTACTGCAGCATACAATCTAGATTTGCACTGTTGTTGAGCTGAGGTGTAAGTGTCAGCAATGTGTGCAGTGTGTAGTGTAAATAGGCTGTGTGCTTGAGGGGAAGCTGTTTGTGTAGCTGTGTTGTTTCACATTCTGTAAGTTAGTGCTGTAAAATCTCTGCGATTGTGTATGTGGTACGCGTGTGTGGATGATTTTGCGTCCTTGCTAGTGTCTGTTTTACCATGTACGGGTTTTTGTAAAAGTCGTTTGTGCTTGGCAGTGTTTTGCGGGTTTAGGGGTCATGTAGCTGAAGGGGTTAACATATTCTGCTGATGAAGGGGTTAACATATTTTGCTGACACATAGCCTAAGCATAATATCATGTTCCTATCCTTGAGATGTTTGTCGACCTTACTAAAACACAAAACATTTCTAGTTGTTCTAAGAAACAGAAAACACCTGATTATATGTCCTTGTACCGACTAACATGAACTGTGAAAATCGCTCTAATATCCGCCTTCTTTTGCAAGTATAAATTATATGCAATGACGTAGCAATAAATGGAATTAGTACTGAGACTGATTGTGTGTGTGTCTTACATCCAGTACGAGTTCTACAGAATTCTGGTTGGGCCTGTGTTTCCAAGCTGCCAACTACTGATTAGGAAGCCCCAACAAACTGGTGTCAGACGAGTGGGATACAGAGATCGAAGTACGACGGAGTGGGTGAGTAGAGTGAATTGTGTCTATTTGCACCTTCCTTTGCTCCCACTCTCGTCGTCCTTTGTAAACTGTATATAAGTATATAAGTTGGGCACACACTCCCTGTGGTAGGGAGAATTAAGAATTAAGAATTAAGTCTTTGGTAGACTGTAGGTATAATCCCTAAAGGTAGGGAGACTCTCTAAGGATAGAGAGTGTAAAATTAGGCCTCTGGAAGGCCATATATATATCAAGGATATATATATATATATATATATATATTATTCCTAAGGTGGGAATAGAAAGGATAAAATTGATATAAATATATACTTGACGGCTTGGTTTACAGTGCCCAAAATCCGCTTTTGCTTGCTCATTAATTTTGCTGTATTGCTATGCTGTTTAAGATAAGAAATGTTTTTTTTTATTCTGTGTAAAAACCAGGAAGTAAGGTCTCTGGACACTGTAAGACGCACCGTTTCTGTGTCTAGGTGCAACCCGTTAACTCGAGAATATCTTTCGGTACTGTCCGTGCTATTTCAGCTCAGTACAGACGAATCTTGTTCTCGGATTAAAAAACTGTGATAGCAAATAAGGTTACATTGTCTATTGAGACAACCACCTAAAGTTTTTTTTAGAAGGATAGTTGTAAATGGTTACTTCCCAGTCTAAACCTCCCAAAGCTGTCATATGTAATTATATACACAGCGTAACATCAGGTCCCGTGAAAGAGCAAACGAGATAAGAACACAGAAATATAAAGGAACTTTTTCTTCTCTTTACATACATTTATATAATATTCTGATTGCTTTTGTTTATAAAGTAGATGGATTGTCTTGTGTTTTGCTGCAAATAAATTTGTGTTTGCTGTACTTTCTTTTCTTTGCAATACAATTGAGAAATGCAGGTTAGAGAATTTTTGTCTGTGTCTTTAAAGGCTGTAGAGATCGTGTCCACCACTGAAATATATTTCTAAAGCCGGCATATATGTAAAAAAAGGAAATCTTTTTCCAGAAATATGTAACAGTGGAGGATTTATGGTCTATCTTGTTTGTAAGTGTAAGACAGTGTGTTTATTCTATTTTAAAGCTTGCTAAAACTTATCTCCGCATCCCGAAAAAAAAAAAAAAAAAAAAAAAAAAAAGGCTGTGAATTTCTGTCTCCTTGCAGAAAATTCTTAAGGTCGTATTTAGTTTGGATAAGATGTGTATGGAATGTTGTTGCTGAACTTTTTAAGGTGGATTCCAGTATTTGTAGTTAAATGTTTGTGGAGATGTCTCAGAAAGAAGTGGAGTGTTAGTTGGGAATTATTGTAAGTTAAGTATGGGACTGAAGCGAATAGTTCCTAGAATGTTAAAGTAAGTGATTTGGAAGAGAGATTTTGTATGTGAATTTGATCCAAAATGGAGTTTGTTTTTGAATAGATTGCAAATAGTAAATACGGAAAGAGAAAACAGGCAGCCCTTAACCCCTGAATTAATCCTTCTACATATATGATGTATCTGAAGTGAATGTGTCAAGGACACCATGAATCAGACTGACATCAGACTTGTTATACAGACTTTTAGACTCTGATACAGAGTCAGGATGGAATTGGGCTAACGTCCCTTCCATTACGTGACAATGACTTTAGATTTGTCCAGGATTTAAGGGCAATTAATTACTTAGTCATCCCAATTGCCCCGATTGTCCCTGATATCACTGCTCTCATTACGGCCATTTCCCATGACGCCACTATATTTATTATTATTGATTTATCAAACACATTATTTTTGGTCCCATTGGACATTGAGACACAACTACTTATGGTTTTCACTTTTTGATGGGTGCCAAATAACATGGACCCGTCTTCCCCTAAGGCTACGTGGATTCACCAGCTGCTTACTCACTGGTGCTCCAATACCTTGCGGTCATGGACCTGTGTCATGGTTCTGTCCCCATTCAGTACGTCAAAAGGACCTACTGTTTGGTATGTACTCCTAACGGGGAAGCCAAAAAGACAGGATTCACTCAGTCTGCTACAGCACCTAGCAGCTGAAGGTCACAAGGTAACTAAAAACAAAATACAAATGGGGGCAACACATGTTTATGATTAATTATTGCAGGCAATGGATCCTTGAATGCTCACACTATGACTCCATTTTACGTACGGCTGCTAAGGGGGACAGCCCAGAGCATATTCAGTGGACTCCAGACATGACTGAAGCTTATGTGACCTTAAAAGTTAGCATTATGCAGGCTCCCATTTTAGGACTACCTGATTATTGTAAACTTTTTCATTTGTATGCAAGGGACAACTGTAAAACCATGGCCATGGTCTGTGCCCAAGATCACGGAGGTAGTATGTGTCCCGTTGCATTATTTTCCAAAGTAGTATCTACTCCGGTCCAGGGGATGCTGGTGTGTCTCCAAACTTTTTGGCTCCTTGTGATGTGGCTGTACAGAAAGCACCCCCCTCCTTTCTGCCCCCCCTTTCCCCCGCTCAAGAGCAGGGACAGAGAGAAGCTGCAGCTGCAACCCAAACCCCCCCCTGCTGCATCCAGTAGTATACACTGAAAACGAAACTAGTACAACTGATAAAACATAGCAAGTACAAAGAATCGCAATGATTTTATATCTAGAGGTAATGCTTTAGCTGACCGGGTAGCAACAGTTGCAAGTGTCATTTTTGCATCAGAATCTTAAAATCACACTGCCAGACATACATACAAAGATATATACAGTGTCTACAGAATAACTCTACAGTACCTAACAAAGCATTACATGATCATTTGCCTTTACCCACAGCTTGATTTTACTCATATCCCAGACAGGATCAAAGCAATTGTACCTGTTGGTGATAGTAGACCAGTTCTCACGGTGGCCTGAGGCCTTTGTAATACAAAGAGAGGATGCTAAGACGGTAGCTAAAATATTAACTACCGAGATAATACTGAGATATGGATGCCCATTGCAAATTAATTCTGATAATGGACCAGCCTTTATTAGTGCGGTAATTAAGGAACTGGTACAATGGCTACAGATAACCTGGAAATTCCATATCCCTTACCATCCTCAGAGTTCAGGCATAGTGGAAAGAATGAACCGCACTATTATGGAGAAACTTACAAAGGCCACTGCAGGTACATGGGTGAACTGGCAGAAATACTTATCTGCCATTCTAGCAGAAATTAGGAGGACTCCTAATAAGTCTACTAAATTGTCCCCTTTTTGAGATTCTAATGGGAAGACCATTTCCAACTCCTTGGGTAAAAGGCCCACTTGTAATTATGTCTGGTGATCTTGATCTTATAAGAGAACAATATGTGCAACAATTGATTGATAAATTGAATTGCATCTATGGTGATGTGTCTTCTCGCTTTTCCTTTACCCTCACAGGAACCAACACATCTGTTCCAGCCAGGTGACCTCGTCTGTGTCCGACAACTGAACAGAGCAAAGAAGGGAGGCTTCCCATTCAGACCACCGACTACCATTGTAGCAGTAACCAGGACTGCTGTCCTCACTGACTCACAGGACATCTGGATCCACGCATCACGTCTGAAGCTGTGTCCAAAGAGGGGTGAAGCAGGTGACAAAGTCCCCGTGAAAGCGATTGAACACAGCGATAATAAAAATGTCAAACCTACTCCTGCATCCACAGAATGCATGAAAGAACTTTCTCCTGTTGATGTGCATTATGCTCCTGATTTATTTGCCCTTATGAACATTTCTTAATTGCCATTATGACCCAGACGAACTGGGACCACTAAAGTCTGTTTGTGGTAAAAACAATAACACTCACACCAATACTAGCTCACCTCATAGGCACAAGAGATCTACACGTGATAACACCATTATACAAAATCATCCCTGGGAACGTAATACATTACAAGGATATGCTCACTCCTTTAACATTTCCAATTGCTGGGTAAGTGCACACGTTGTTACACATGGGAAATGGGTATGCCTCTATTTGGCCTTCCAGCAGAAAACTTCACTCAAAGCCACATATATTACAATGGCAGTACACAACCCCGCAAATGGAATTTCTTTACTTTGTACAATCAGCCACACCACTAAACTCTATATGGATGCAAACACCTCATACGCACGTATTTCCCATCAAAATATAATAAGAGTGTATCATTTATGTTAACCCACACTAACCCAGTGTATAACTGTTTTAGGGCCCTAGGAAAAGGTAAATCTGTTGGTTGGTCCACTTGCTCCAATACCACAATTATTTGTATAGGACCTCCTCCCTTTCTGACCTGTACAAGAGTTGTTCACCTTGGAGCTGTAGTGGTCCCGGATGTCCCTACTTATTTTCTCTTTTACATAATATATCAATTAATGGTACTGGTTGTAGCAACAGTAATGGGTCCGTGTCTAATCTCTTCCACCTTATGCCGCCTTCTCCAGCCATGAATGTATACTTTATCTGTGGCAGGTACGCCTATCGACGGCTGCCCCCTAATTGGATGGGCAGTTGTTATTTAGGTCAAGTAATCCCATATATATACACAAACCCAACACTTCCACAAGGCTGCATCAGAACCATGATGGATATAGAGCAGAAGTGCAGGTGGAAAATATTTTTAGACACCCTAGGTATAACCTTCCCACATGCAGGCGTAGAGAGACTACAGGTAGAACTATCCATCCTTTCTCTACTAGTACAGAGGGCCTTGATTAACTCTGCTTAAGCAATTGGGAAACTAAACTAGGAGCAGGTGCAAATTTAGAATTGTCACTTTATAGAATAGAATGGCTTTAGATTATGTTTTAGCTTCCAAAGGCGGTGTGTGTGCTTTAATAGGTAAAGAATGTTGTTCTTATATTGATGATAATTCTGTTTACTCTGTCATTACTTCCCTTGTATTCCTTTGTGCTTTTATTACATACTGCAAGGCTTTATTCCTAAGAATTTCCAGCTAAATACTGTGACTTAACACCACCTGGTCACAGGTATATCTCATGTACTGACACCCTTGAGGGTCTATCACCTTCCAGTGTCTCAGTTCGCTTCCTATCATATATATACACCACTGCTTACATCCCAAATAAAGATCACGTTGTGATCTAAGAGGGGAATGAAGGGGTTAACATATTCTGCTGATGAAGGGGTTAACATATTTTGCTGACACATAGCCTAAGCATAATATCATGTTCCTATCCTTGAGATGTTTGTCGACCTTACTAAAACACAAAACATTTCTAGTTGTTCTAAGAAACAGAAAACACCTGATTATATGTCCTTGTACCGACTAACATGAACTGTGAAAATCGCTCTAATATCCGCCTTCTTTTGCAAGTATAAATTATATGCAATGACGTAGCAATAAATGGAATTAGTACTGAGACTGATTGTGTGTGTGTCTTACATCCAGTACGAGTTCTACAGAATTCTGGTTGGGCCTGTGTTTCCAAGCTGCCAACTACTGATTAGGAAGCCCCAACAGTAGCCTCGTTTAGTTTTTTTCCGGCAGCCATTTTTTCTCTCGCTTAGGGTATTTTCGAGTGTTTAAACTCTGTAAATTAGACTTAAATTTGCTTGCAACCTGACTCCTAGACGTCCTGACTGTCCCCCCTTGCTGTGTGTAATGTTTGTTTTTAATTTTTGTTTATATTTTGTGTTTTTTTTTTTTAAAGTTTGTTGTGCTTGGTTCGGCCGTTAAGTTCGTATTTTTGATTGTTCGTATTTTTTTTTTTCTAAGTTCCACGGCTTGTATTTTTTGTGTAAGTCCGTATTTATTGCGTATTTATTTTTATTTTTTCAAAGGCCCGCTTCTGTGGCTGCTTGTAATCGCTTGTGAGGCGCCGTAGAGCCTCCACCTCCGCAAATGCAGCCCGAAAGTCATATGGGGTCGTAGGGATGAGCGTCTATGGAGCTCATCTCCAACAGCGCAAGGAGCGCCTTCAGGGCTCCTTGCCAGCAACTGAGGGCCGGAGTTGAGGCGGGTTCGCTACGCGATCCTGCAAGCGTTAGCAACGACCCTTATTGCTGAGAACTATATATGTGATATAATAATCCTATTATTAACCTTTCTTTTATTTCTAATGTATTAATATGTTATATCCTCTATACATTTGTATACATATGCATGGATTTTCATTGTTGAAAATATCTATGTTAAGATGTGTTTTTTACATTTTCAATGAAAATTGTTTCTTTGTCTAAGAAATTCTTCAAATAATTGGAAAGTTAAGGTTTAAGATAATAGAATATCCCTTTAAATTTACATATGTAAGAATGTTTTAACCAGACATTATGTCTGGATCTCAAGTATATAAATTATGTTACTTAGTATCTATAAATGACACTTCTTATCTAAACTTGCTAACCATGTTTGGTTTATAGTTCTCAAGGTCAAAGTTCATTATTTTATTTTATTTTAATTTTGTTGTGATTTGAAGGTCCAAGAGCACCATCTTGTGTTCTAAAAAAATGAATTGCCTTTTAAATATTTTTTAAACAAGGGTACATCCTATTAAGAGTTAAATATTTTGTGACATCATGATGATTCCTTAATTGGTTGCCAAATACATAGCCTGATTTCTGATAGGCAAATGAAGTTGTGGGTATAATTGAGGAGTAGAAGAATCTAGGCGGAGGATCTAAGGAGAGCAAAGGAAAGAGAATCTGAGAGGAAGATCTAGAGAGACAGACACAAATCCATGCACAGATTCTTGGACAGATACACCCCAAAGAAAAACTTTGAAACCCCTAGAAAGAATATACTATAGACTTACTGTTTGGGACATCCCAAACATGTTTATATTAATCTATAATAAATATATTCTCACAAAATACAGTTCTGTTTATTTCATGAGGCCAATGCTCTTAATATATTGTGCAGTAAGAATTTGAAAATTAGTTGAAATTGGCAAATGTTAAAATATGTCATTTTTAATTAATATTAATAAAGGGTATTAATATTACTAATATCACCCTATTAATTGCCAAAACCCATGACATATTATTATAGAGGCACTGCTGAGATATTACATTTGATATATTTTAATAAGAGGTAAATTGTTTTTAGATTTACTAGATTTATGCTTAGTCAAATCTAACTGAACTAAAATCATTTGTATTTTTATTTATTTTTTTAAATGGCCGACAGAGCCACGCCTTACCACAGCCTACTGGCTGAATGATATGCTAATTTTAATTGTTTGTGAATTATTGCAAATAGCTTAATATGTAATAGGAGAAAATAACAGATAATGAATTAATTGATTGCATACATTAAAATTGTTTTTCTGTTTTGTATATCAGATTGAGAAATGTTTAAAAATGTAATTTGAAATGAGTAAAATAAGAAATTAAATGTGATCATTTCAATGTATAAAACATATGTAAATTATTTTTAAAGAAATTTGCTAAAAAGAAAACTGATTCACATAGGAATGAAAACTAATGAAAATGTGTGAAAATGTTAGAATTAACTTCAGATTAAAATACAGGATTTACTAAAAAATTAAAAAGTTCTAGAATAAGCAAATTAAAAATTAACAGATAATACATTGAATGAGACTATATTTTGAGTTTAATAATTTATATACTTTGCAAAATATTGTTAATTAAGATAATTAAAAATCCAAATTACTATAAATTGTGGTAATATAATAAATGTATTACCTATACAAAAAGGTAATTTTAAGTCTCAAGTAAAATGTAAATAAATACATTATACATAAAAAGTTTAACATTCCATAAACTATCACTTCACAGTTATCTGTGAGAGAAGGGGGGCTATAATTTCCCACACCTTAGCTTGTCACAGAGACCTTGCAGCTCAAAGCAATTAATCACTTTGCATACAAACTATATGTAACAAAACAAACAGTATAAAATATTCACAAAACGTTGTGATGCATTATGGAAAAGTGAATTACACATAAGTGTTTTTTTCATTTAAGAACTAGTTTTCTGAATGCATTAATCTCTGTTCTACATGTATCAATAGAAATGTATTGTATCATGATGTAATCATTTGAAAACTGTAAGTATTTTTTTTCAGCTGTTTATCATTATATTGACAAAATACACATGGTTCTTCAAGTAAAGAATGTGTAATCATTTTAGTGTAAACATATCCTGTTGTGATTTGTAAATTCCTGAAAAATATAGGTTTTACCATCTCTACTGGGAGAACATTCCATGTAACTATCATTCATTGGTGAAATAAATAAGTTTAAATTAATAGAATTTTTATATTATATATTCTTATCAAAATGTTATTAAGGTTTTATTTTGTCATTGAAATTTTATTTATTTTTTCGGATATAAATTTTGATACAAAATTTGATATCGCTTTTATTTTTTTTGACCAAAAAAGATAAATTATATATATATTTTGATAATGGCTTCACATATTATTATTTTTTATATAAGCTTGCTTACCATAGAAATAATATATACAAAACAGATTCATATGTTTAATGTGCATATGGATAAGAAATCAAATTTTATCGAGAAAAAACTCTTAGGGGCTAAATATTATTATCTGTAACAAGTGTTAAAAACCCAGTCGAATAAAAAAAAAAAAAAAAAAAAAAGGGGTAATACTTTGTTAAGAAATAGTTTTGAAAAAGCCAAACACAAACATTGTATTTTCTAAGGAATAACCAAATAAACTGATCCAAACCTTAAAAGGGATGATCAGAAAAATAAAATATACGTATATATTCATTGAAAGGAATCATTATTAAAAAAAAAGTGATCATGTTAGAAATCTTATCATTTTGTAGGATTATCTAAATACCAAATATCTACATCCTTGTAGGTAAAGAGACCAATAATTAAACTGAAAAAAATAATGTTCAATTGTTATGATAAAATATAATTTTAAAACGTAAGTGAAAACAAATCACAGTAGTTGATCTTTGAATTTATTTGTATACATATATATCTATAACAATACCAAAATCTTCCTACCTTCCAACCTGATTAATTACAGCATATGGAATAGGAAAATGTGAAGAAAAAAAATTATAATTAGTTAATCTGATTGCTACAGATAAATATTTTCTTTCCAACTATATGATTAAAATAAAAGCATAATTTAATTCCATAATTTATCCTGAGGAATTAGGTTAATATCCTGCATAGGAAAAGGGGGAAGCAACCATAAAATAATAAAGACTACACTTCTATTGAGATGTTATTCTAATTATAGCAACTTTATTGCTTATGCCATGAAAAAATCTGAAAATATTGGATAGTTCTTAGTACTTAGGGGTGGAAACGCCACAAATATGTGGATCCATGCCTATTACTAGGTATGCCATTATAACTATTATAACAATAAAACTAGATGAGACTTAGTGACAGATAGATAGATAAAGACAGACAGATATAACACACACACAGAGAGCACATGGCTCTTACCTGCTAGTGGAGATCCTCACAGGCGTCCATGTTTGGAGGAGGGTGGTACGCGGAATCAGCAATGGTACTGTCTGATTGAGTGCCTGTGCTGAATTGATTGAAAGGTCACAGGGGGGCTTATCGATGATATCACACGTGATTTCACTGTTAAGCCCGCCCCCTAGCTGCTGCAAAATTTTGCATGTGGAGATCAATTATCTGTGCGGTACAGAGCTAACAGGCTGTGTGGTACTCACCCCTTCATTTAGACATGCAGAGGAGCTGAGGAGGATCAGATCAGCCTGCATCAGCCTCTGAAAAGGGAAGTATTCTTTATTTCTTTTAATTTTGTTTTACTTTCATGTTTTAATGCGGATTTTCCCTTTTAGGTTTAAGAGAGCAGTCTATGGGAGTTTAGTGGTCCTTTAATTCATTAAGTTTCTTTTGTCTCCTGTTGCTCTCTCATTGAGCAGCCATAGTTTGCATTAAGGACTTTACCATTTCCTCTTTGCTCTGGTGTGGGCTGTCTTCAAAATCAAGATCAGACATCCCACTTCTAACACCAGTGTGGCAAACTGCCCTTCTGTAGTTTTTCCTGTGTTTCTAACATATTTTTGTAACATCTTCACACAGTAGGCTTCAATTTTGTTTCAAACTTTTTAATGCTTCTTCGCCAGGGTCATAAAACATAACAAAATAAATAATATGAATAAGCCTAGCTCTTTCTGAGTACTACCTATAACATCTGGACATTTTTCCAAATGATCAATATCCACTCCCAACTAAGCCTGGGAGGCATTCATCCTCTGGATTCAAGTCTCAATTTATTTTAATCAGCAGATGGCTCATCAGCTTCCATGTTGTAGACTTCTTGATTCTCATTACTTTAGAAATACTTTATGCTCAGTGGCTGGCAATGTTACGCTGTACCTCTTGGACTCTGGGTTAGTTGCAAAACATCCTCCAAGCTACAACACCCTCTCTGGACTGCAACTCTCTCGCTGGCACAGCTACAACATTTTCTCTGGGCTGCAACTCTCTTCCTCTGGCCCAGCTACAATACTCCTTCTCTGGGCTCTGGCTGCAACTCAACTACTCAACAAATTGTCTTGACCTTTTCACAGCTGCAAACCCCATTTTGATGTGAGAGAAGATGTGAGAACACCTCAAGTACTGGATTGGGCAAATGCCTTTATCCAGCCTCAGGCTCCCACACCCATTATCTTGGACTCTCCCACATTTCTGTGCAACTTTGTCACTATATATCCCGCTCCATGCTGATGATAGCCAGTAAGCTTGAAACAGCTGTACATGGATCGGATTCTCAGCTTGTGTAAAATCCAACCTTGGCTTTGCATTAAAGCTGTGTAATACAGCAGACATAAGCTTAAAGGAAGCCATATTTGATTATGGTTATGGATTGAAGAGCGAGGCCTTTGTGGACACATTTGCATGTCTTAGCTCGTCTTCCCAGAATACAGTGTAATAACAGTTTTTTGCAGAATTCTGAGCTGGAAGCATTTTTTTACTTGTTTTAGAAATTCAAATGTGAACACAGATGTACTATTTATTTACTGTACTACTGTAAGGTGGAGGGCTTCTATCGCTCGTTTGCCCACCATATTATAAATGATTGTTGTGGTGAACTACCTACTCATAAAGTCCACAACACAAGCTGAGATCCCGCTCCATGCTGATGATAGCCAGTAAGCTTGAAACATCACAGTTTCAATGAGAAATTAATTGAATACACACATTAAAAATGATTTTCATGTCTTTTCACAGATTACTCATCTCTGCGCCTGACTGAAGGCAGAGAGTGAATTCTGCAGGATTTTATCTGCAATAACATCAATTTCACAGGTATATGATTTCATGATGCCCTTTTTGGTTTGCATTGATGACAGGTAATGATTAATTAATTAACCTATATTCATTTAGGCCCTCATTTAATTGCAATTTACCAAATTGAGTTGGGCTCTATATAAGGACATAGCATATTATTTTTACAGAACCTTTTAGTTAATGAACATCGATCCAAAACCAAGGTTTTCACCAACTAAAAACTTCTGTAAAAATATGCTATGTGCTTATATATTGCCCTATTGCATTGCACAAATTGCAAATGAACGAGGTCCTTAGTATTTAATTATTCATTCATAATAACCCCCAAAAATAGGCATACATCTAAGTTTTCCAAATTAACATTTAAAGAATGCAAATTACACCTCATAAGTCAATTGATTTCAACATTAATAAAATTACAAAATTGTACATTATTTTAAGCCCGATCTATACTTTGCTCATAGCTCTTTGTGTTGGCGTTCTTTAGGAAAACATAATTACCTCTTTAAGCTTACCATTGTTATCAGTTATTGATTAATTAACCTATATTCATTTATTTAGGACTTAATAATTAAATATCAAACATAAAAAAATCTTATTTATCAATATACCGTATATACTCAAGTATAAGCCGACCCGAGTATAAGCCGAGGCACCTATTTTACCACAAAATACTGGGTAAAATGAGTGATTCGAGTATAAGCCGAGGGTGGGAAATGTGCTGCCCCCTGTATCCCCCCTCTCTCTCCTGTGTCTCTTCTCCCCTGTCCTTTCCCTGTGTCTCTTTCCCCCTCCCTTATCATCCTCCTCAACCCCCCTCCTTATTCTCAACCTCCCTCCTCATCCTCAACCTTCCCCCCTCATCCTCAACCCCCTCATCCTCAACCCCCCCATCCTCAACCCCCTCCTCAACCACAACCTCCCTCCTCCTCATCAACCCCCTCCTCAACCCCCCATCCTCAACCCCCCTCCTCAACCCCCCCATCCTCATCCTCATGTGACGTCACATGTGCGCCGGGGTCAAGGCGGAGCAGAGGCCGGAGAAGAAGCAGGTAAGTGAGGGGGAGGTATTTAGAGGGGAGACAGTGAGGAGGGGGTTGAGGAGGTGGTTGATGAGGAGGAGGGGGGTTGATGAGGAAGAGGGGGGTTTATGAGGAGGAGGTGGGTTGAGGATGAGGGGGGGGGGAAAGAGACACAGGGGGGTAGAGAGTCACGGGGGGGTTAGAGAGACACGGGGGGTTAGAGAGACATGGGGGGAGAGAGAGACACGGGGGGGTTAGAGAGAAACTAGGGGGAGTGACTCGAATATAAGCCGATGGGGCCCTTTTTATCCTTAAATAGGGGCTGAAAAACTCGGCTTATACTCGAGTATATACGGTATATATGTGCAGCGCTTTACTTTTTAATGTATGCCAATAAAAATAATAAATAATGTATTCATTTATTTCATGGAAAAATTCTAAATGCTTTTCAAATCATTGCATTCTTTCATTCATGCTATTTTGGTTTTGGATTGAGAGCAGCTACAAACAATATGTACAATACAGAAAAAACATTACATCTAACACCTGTATTTAGTTTTACAGATTACAATGGCGGACAACGGAGAAGACGAGATTGAACTCAAAAGAAGAGCGGTAAGGGAAAGGAAGCAAAGGTGGAGAGATGCACAGTCCCCCTAGACTTCCCAACGCTTAAGAGAAGAGGACCGACAGAGACTTGTTGTAGTAGTTGTAGTGATATCTTTGTTGAGGAAGCTCAGGGTACTGCTTTCATTACAACAGTAGACACTCATTATTGTGGATTACTCAATGTTCTTTGTCAATTTTGTGGGGCCTAACATTTTCTCAAGGAAAACCAACTGACGGAGACTTTATTAGTTGCTGTCAGAAAGGCAAGGTAAGACTTTCACAAAGACAAACATTTCCAGATTACTTACAAAGTATCATGAGCGATCCAACATTTCCAGATTATAACAATTTTAAGAAAAACATCAGGTCCACTAATAGTGCAATTGCATTTGCTTCTAGGGATGCTACATTAGCAGAACATGTCCCAGGACATGGTCCATATTGTTTTAGAGTTCAAGGACAGATTTATCATTGCACTTCACATTTATACCCACAAAAAGGAAAGCAAAGGAAATTTATATGTCTTAGATACAATGGAAGCTGTTGAACAACGGATGACGCTTCCAGAAAATAAACAGTTTTTGTGCATTGTCTTTGAACAGCTGGATAAAATTATGGCCAACAACACATACAGTCAAGCATACAAACAATTAGCACAGGTTGAAAAAAAAACAACAGCAACATTCTCAAATACATAAATTGTCAATGCCAAGAGTAAATTTGGTTTTAAAAAGAGATCGCAATACTGATCAAAAACAATATCATTTACCAAAAGTAAATTAGGTTGCCATGGTCTTTAAAAATGAGGATGGTAAACCACCTTGTCAACGGGATATTAGAATATATCCACGCAATGAAGACCAAGAGTATTTAAAATAAAACTCAATTCATTAATACATGATATGACTAAAGCACAGTTATTTGGAAAATGTTTGGCTTTTGTTTATTCCATTGAATTTAAAAAAAGAGGCCTGCCATATGCACACATACTTTTAATCCTGCAGGAAAAAGAAAAATTGAATACTGCAAAGAGAGTGGATTCAGTAATTACTGCTGAACTGCCGCATCCAGAAAAATATTCCAAACTTTATGACATTGTAACACACAGAATTCATGGTCCATGTGGAGATATCAATCCAAATTCACCATGTATGAAAAATAAAAAATGTACAAAAGAGTTCCCAAAACAATTTCAAATGCAAACTTAGGTTAATTGTGATGGATACCCTTTGTATAAAAGAAGAGATGGACAAACAGCTATTATCCAGGGACAAAAGGTTGATAATAGATATGTAGTTCCATACAATCCACATTTGCTGATGATGTACAATGCACACATACATTTGGAAGCTTGCACTTCTATTAAATCCATTATATATGTGTATAAATATATATACAAAGGATATGATGCAGCAACTGTTGTTGTGCAAGGTGCACAAAACGAAAAGGAAAATCCAATTTTACATGATGAACTTTCATGTTATTTAGATTCTCACTATGTCAGTGCTCCAGAAGCAATGTGGCGTCTTCTGAAATTTGAGATGCATGATCGGTCACATGCTGTGTATCGTTTAGCTGTACATTTTCCACAAAGTCAGTTTGTTTGCTTTACTGCAGGCAATGGCAATAAAAGAACTGCCTTAGCTCAAAGTGAACAAAGAGATACAACACTTACTGCTTGGTTTCAATTAAATTAAATTTCAATTAAACTGCCAGGACACTGAGGCCAGACAATTGTTATACATTGAGATTCCATATCACTATGTATTTGTAAATGGCCAATGGCGACAACAAAAAAAGAGGTACTCATAAAATTATACCACAAATTTATACTGTCAGCCCAAGAGACATTGAACGTTTCAGTTTAAGATTACTTCTTTTGCATGTTCCTGGTGCACAAAGTTATGAACATTTACGCACAGTGAATAGCATAGTTTATGATACTTTCCTATTAGCTGCAAGATATCAAAACTTCATAGCAGATGATACAAAATAGGAGAGGTATCTGGAAGAAGCAGCACTATGTCAAATGACAAAGCAATGAAAGAACAATTTGCATTCATTTGCATCTTTTGCAATGTACCTGATGTATTTGCTTTGTGGGAAACATTTAAATTAAATATGTGTGAAGACTTCTTGAAACGTTACAATGAGCCCATTGCACTCTTAAAAGTGTTAATGTAAATTCAAGAAATATTTCTTGCTCATGGATTAAATTGTGCAAGTTTTAATTTGCCTGATCCAGGACTTATAGATGACTATGACACTTAGCTTCAACAACAAAAAAACACAAGAAAAACTGTCAACTTTAAATACTTTACAATTACAAGCATTTAATGCCATCACAAATGCTACAGATGATGCAATGGTCAAAGACTGTTATTTCTATCTAGATGGCCCTGGTGGATCAGGAAAAACGTATCTGTACAATTGTTTGATGAGTTACATTTGAGCACAGGGTCAAATAGCAATGCTATTTGTAACAACTGGAATTACTGCACTTTTGTTAGAAGGTGGCAGAACTGTGCATAGTGGATTTAAACTGCAAGTTCCCATTTTAGAAAAATCAGTGTCAGATATTCGACTGAATTCTTTACAAGCAAAAACATTTAAAAAAGTAAATTAATTATCACAGATGAGGCTACAATGACGTCATGTCATGCAATGTATTGATAGATTATTAAAAGAAGTGATGGATAATCATTTACCATTTGGTGAAAAGGTGATGTTGTTAGGAGGAGATTTTCGGCAAACATTACCTGTTGTGCCACATGGAAATAGGACTGACATCATTGAAACATGTATCAAGACAAGTAAACTGTGGAAAATATTTACACACCTCAAATTAGAATTAAATATGAGATCTGAAGGCCAAAACAAATTCAATGATTGGCTCATTCAAATTGAAAACATCCACAAATAAATGATTAACCCAATGATTCCACTGAAATTCCATCACAAATGGTTTGCAAGGAATCGCTCATATCAGCAATCTTTCTAAACACTCTCAAGAACGACGATTACTCAGACATTGCAAACAAAGTGATATTAACATCCAAAAATATAGATGCCTTGAATCTAAATAAAAAAAAAATGAAATTCATCAATGCACCCCAAAAGCATTATTACAGTGCAGATTTAGTTCTGGCTGACGATAAAGACAGTGAATCTAACTTTAGTATAGAATGTATTAATTCTTTAACACCATCTGGAATGCCACCACATGTTTTGAAATTGAAAAAAGGGGCAATTGTCATGCTATTGAGAAATATGAAATATATATATAAACATAGAGAATAGTGGTTTCATTTCCAGGAAGAAATGTAATGTCACTTGGGCTCTTTTTAGAGGACCACTATTTCACATATGAAACTCTATGTAGAATTTTAAAAAACAACAACAATATACAACCCCCCCCCCAAAAAAAAAACAACAACAATTAACAGTGGTTATATCCCATAGACAAAATTAAAAGTCTGCTGGGCTCTTTTTAAGGGAACCACTTGGACATGCAAAAAAAAAGGGATTGGAATGTCTTGGAAGTGGCCTTTTGCCAGGGTTGGCCCCATAAAACAGTTACGTTGCATTTTATTACTTTTACTGTTTACATTTTAATACATTAAATTCATGTTTGTAATGTTAAAATTGTTTTTTAAGAGCTCACAAAAGTTGTTTCATTGTATGTAATTAAGGGTTCATGTTAGTAGGAGGATGATCATTTGTTGTAAAAATTAAATGTATTATTAAATACAGAGCATTGATCCAGGGAGTAATCTGATCGCCAATTAATGGGGTCGGGAAGGAATTAATTTTTTCCCTTCTTTGATACAATTGGCTACGTTTTAATGTTTTTTTTTAGTGTTTGCCTTCCTCTGGATTCAATATCTATGTGGTTTAACAGTACTTTAAAAAAAAGTTGCATGTTACAAAGCTTTATGTAATGGTTTAATATACTGATCGATATAAAGTTGACGTACTGTTATGTTACGCACCCATACCTCAGATTTAAAAATGTTAATATTGTTAATAAAAATGGTTCAGTAATGATTAAAATATAACTTGTATGTTGCAAAGCATTATATAATTGTTTACAACAATTTATTCATAAAAACTTCATCCATTGTTACATTATTTATGCATACATTAAAAAAAAGTTTAATATGGTTAAAAAATGATCTTTAACCAGTTGTTGAAATACAAGTTTACTGTTAAAAAAAAATATATATATATATAATTGTTGTACTTCTTTCTACATAACAAAAAGGTTAAGAGTGTCACAGACTCACATTATGTGGCAAACCGCATTCCCAGCTTCAATATTTTATTGACCATCATTTTTTGGGCAAGTCGCTAGTGTATATATATATAAAGGCCCTCCATTTTTTAGCTCTACCACTGTGTACTCTGTGATGTATTTAAAGGGACTCATTATGTTTTAACTAAGTTACTTAAATAATTGTATCTTCCTGTAATTGTGATTCTGGAACCACCCGCTTTCCTCCTATTCTTCTTCATGCATGGTGCCATGTTGCACTACTCTGACATAAAGCCACATCTACAGTATTGGGATTTTACAAGTTTTATGAGGCTCACTTTTAGACACTGGCATGCCTTGTGTTTGAGCTAGATATATATCACAGATAGCACAGAATCTGCACAGACTGGTTTCTACTGGAAAATGTTCAGATTTTGCTGCCAATGTTTTTTGGACCTGTTTAAAACACTGATTGATTGTTTCTCATGAGTTGTCTAATCCGGGCACTGATAGGATATATCTCACTTCTGAAAGCATCAAGGAGGTCTGGCCAAGAAGGAATCCAGCATCCCAGCTCTGTGGGAGGACAAGCTGGAGCAGAGCTGCCAACATAACCACAGCTCTCAGATCTGCTATTAATCTTTGTGATAGTCACTTAATTTAATGCTCATTTTCCAGACTCATTACCTTGCGGTTGCAGATTGTGGTGATCCTGAGTTTATCACATAATCAAGAAGACTTGGACCTAGGATTTTAAGTACTCAATGGAAATTAGCAAATGGCCTCTCTCGTTTTATCATCTAGTAAATAAGGTATTAATGAATAACAAAACTAATTCACTGATTCTTAATAAATGGGATATTTGCCACATAGTACATTTAAAGGCACTGCAATAAAGTAACAATAATTCCACTGCCAATATATAAAGTGTTGAGGTGGAAATATTTATACTACTTTGGGCGTGATACTGTTTTGGCTAAGGACAGAAATCCAATATTAATAAAATATCAGAGCCAAGGGGATACAGAGCTGGGTAGTGTAAATTAGGAGATGACAATGTGCTGTTACAGCTACTTTTCACAGGGGCATTTATTATTATTATTATTATTATTATTGTTTATTTGTAACGCGCCAACATATTCCGTAGCGCTGTACAAGGGGAAAGAACAGGGAAAAATACAATATTAACAAGTGAAAAATGGAGGGCCCTGTTTTGAGCTTAGAGTCTTTATAGAAAGTGCTTTTTCCCAAAGCACCCTGGAAGACTGAAAACTCGCTACTTACAATCTAAAGGGAATGGAGGAGGCAGAAGTCTGGGGAAGAAAAGTAAGGAATAGCAGGGTCAGGAGGGATGTGTGAAAGTTTGCTTAGGTGGGAAGATGTAAGAACTTGGAAATAAGTGGTGGAGGGTACATTTTAGACATGGAGGAGCAAATTGAAATACACGGATTAAGGACAGAGTTAATAACCTTGTTGCTGAAAAGAGTAGATGAAAGGTGGGACTGAGTGAGGGGTCAGGGTTAGGAGATAGAACTCCAGCCGCAGAATAAGCAGGGAGAGGAGATGAGTGTATGACTTACAGAAGCATTTCTGCTTATGGTCTTTAGAACATGAAAGAAACAGTGATTGAAAAAAGGAGAGGAGCTCGTGGGAGCAGAGGGGAGGGGAGGAAAATAGGGAAGGAGAGATATTAATGGTGTTGGGGTCATAATGTGGAGCAAATGAGGAGGATAGTCTGAGAGTAACACTAGAGCTTAAGGTGAAGAAGAAAGTGAAAGGGAACATAGTGGCTAGGAGAGTGATCTAAGAGGAGGAAGTAGGGATAGTAATCAATTGCAGCTGATTGATCAGGTGCAAGCAGTTTTAGTGATTCAATAAATTAAGGTATTTTAGGTATTTTACGAAGGAGGCAAAGTTTGAGAGAGGTAATGCTTTAAATCTGTAAGCCACTAAAGAATCAATAATCTGAAGTACATAGGGATATTTATGGAAAATAGTTATTTTGTTTTAAATAGAAAAATAACAGTCAAGCAAATGAAAGAGGAGACTTTGCACATTGTAACAGGAGATTTTAATTATTTTCCAAATTTTACCATAATAACTTTGCTAGTGTTACAAAATAATACACCAAAACATATCAAAGAAAACAACAGGTCTAGTTCCCATGGGAGCACACCTTTACTGTTACACAGTTCAGTAACTATCTGCTTTTATTCATATAAAGCTGAGTGGAGCAAAAATAAACAGTCTAATAGTTAATTGACAATTACTGATTAGTGTCCTTTAGAAGTCCAAGTTTTCACTCTTCTTCAAAATGAACATCAACTCCAGGCTTCTGTATCTCTATCTGTTCTTTAGATTAACACATCAATATGAACACTTCTCTCTGGATGTCTCTTTTCCAAACTTAAACCAGCTGTATACACTTCACTTTCTTATCTTAGCTGCAGTAAACACATTCTAATGTTTCTCTCTTTCTATCCCCAAAAACAGCATACACTACTGGAAGTAAATATTCTGCTTCATGCTAGTAGTTCAAAATTTCTTTCAAAGCCTTTCCCAAGTTATAGGCCAAAACACACCCTGCACCCTCCCAGCTGCAGTGCAAAACAGCCGCACCCAATCCCCAGCTTCGGTATTTTGTTAGATCTGATCAAGTGGAGCTAATCGACTGCTTCAGGAATTACCTCTTTCACACCTCCTGGGGGAAAGGGAGCTTTGCCTATGGCTCACAGAAAACACTCTATATTACTCTGTCACAACATTTAAGGACTTTCCATATAAAGTAAATAAATTGCAGAGTAGAAAGTAATGGAGTAAATACTTTGTAGCTAAAACCATTGAGCCCGATTCAATTCCAAGTCTGCATCCCGCGGGATACAGGCCATATGTCTGCAGGCGTGCTTTGGACTCCCTGTCTTCTCCGATTCCAGCGCTATTCAATTGAGCACGGATGCAAGTTACGGGCCGAGGCCTCAAGCACATAAACTCCTCCCATGGCTGCAAGCTGTTAATGGGCTGGCTGAGATGTGATCCGATTTTACAATCCAATCACAGTATAACAGAGTGCGACACAGGCCTCTCAGCCAATAGAAATCGGTCTAGCCTCAGATGATTGACAGCGAGAGATTATAAAGTTGCGTTCCATACGCCCATGCGTTGGCTGTGTTGTATTTTCTTCCAAAGTAACATGCAGGTCCCGGAGTTGGAGGTTTTTGAGTGAGAGTGAGAGAGTAGGCGAGTTCTGAGAGCAGTATATTGCGTTTTTTTTATTCTAACCATCTAATTACAAATTTACACTTGATTACACATATTTACAGATTACATATAATAGCAATACACATAAACTAAATAACACACATTGATACAAATAGAGCTAGGTCACTCCACACACCCCATCCCCCAACAGTTAATAAACATATATAATAAAAAAATTCCCCTAATTCATATACAGAAAAACTTTTATTTAACCTTATATTATTTTAGGGATTTAAATGGAGGGAGGAGAAAGGAGGGGAGAGGAGTGGAGAGGCATGGAGGAGGAGATGTGGAGAGGTGAGGAGGAGAGACAGAGGTGGCCCTGGGGAGTGGTGGAGGAGAGGAGGAGGTGGATGTTGCAGATGGGGAGGTGAAGGAGGTGGAGGAAGAGGAGGTGGTGGAGGAGGAGGTGTTGGAGGTGGAAGAGGTGGAGGAGGAGGTGGAGGAGGTGGCGGAGGAGCAGAGTAGTGGAATAGTGGTAGAGAGAGGAGGAGAGGTGGAGAATGGAGTGGAGAAGGTGGGTGGTGGCAGCACAGCCCTAGCAGGAGGCACATCTAGACCAGGGACAGAGGGTTGGCTGACCCCAGGGGGGGTGGTAGTTCAAGGGATGGACAGGCCTTAGGGACAGATAAGGGAGCGCAGGATCCTCATCCACAGTCGGGAGGGCCAGAGGCTAAGAGCAAGCACAGGGCCCACAATAACACGCACTGGGAGAATGTGGTCCTCTTTGGTGCCATCCGTGGCCAGCTTGTGATCCTTGCAGAGGCGAGGGAAGTCAAGTCAGGGCCTAGTGCCAAGGCATGGTAGGAATGGTGGCCCCCAAGTGACTGTGTGCTACAATGAGTGGGAGAGGGTGGCCAAGGACCTTCTCCGCTAGGTGCCCGCTGCTGGTGCTTCAGACCAGCAAGACCCAGCCTCCATGTCAGGTGCATATCACATACACTAACATGCCACCAAATGTACATCACACACACTACACATGTACATGATGACCAACAAGGACACTGCCATGTCAGCTCTAAGGAATTAACAAGGTATAGATGGATGCATCATTAAATCCATGAAGCTGACATATCACTGTCATTCCTGGGCTTAACAACAATAATCAACCAATAGAGAGTCCGTGTATTGGTGTGCCCACATGCAGTTACAGACCGCAGCCTGAGTCAAGGTAGCGTTAGAAGCTAAGAACAATCATGATCAAGAACCAAAGAATACAGGGAGTGCAGAATTATTAGGCAAATGAGTATTTTGACCACATCATCCTCTTTATGCATGTTGTCTTACTCCAAGCTGTATAGGTTTGAAAGCCTACTACCAATTAAGCATATTAGGTGATGTGCATCTCTGTAATGAGAAGGGGTGTGGTCTAATGACATCAACACCCTATATCAGGTGTGCATAATTATTAGGCAACTTCCTTTCCTTTGGCAAAATGGGTCAAAAGAAGGACTTGACAGGCTCAGAAAAGTCAAAAATAGTGAGATATCTTGCAGAGGGATGCAACACTCTTAAAATTGCAAAGCTTCTGAAGCGTGATCATCGAACAATCAAGCGTTTCATTCAAAATAGTCAACAGGGTCGCAAGAAGCGTGTGGAAAAACCAAGGCGCAAAATAACTGCCCATGAACTGAGAAAAGTCAAGCGTGCAGCTGCCACGATGCCACTTGCCACCAGTTTGGCCATATTTCAGAGCTGCAACATCACTGGAGTGCCCAAAAGCACAAGGTGTGCAATACTCAGAGACATGGCCAAGGTAAGAAAGGCTGAAAGACGACCACCACTGAACAAGACACACAAGCTGAAACGTCAAGACTGGGCCAAGAAATATCTCAAGACTGATTTTTCTAAGGTTTTATGTACTGATGAAATGAGAGTGAGTCTTGATGGGCCAGATGGATGGGCCCGTGGCTGGATTGGTAAAGGGCAGAGAGCTCCAGTCCGACTCAGACGCCAGCAAGGTGGAGGTGGAGTACTGGTTTGGGCTGGTATCATCAAAGATGAGCTTGTGGGGCCTTTTCAGGTTGAGGATGGAGTCAAGCTCAACTCCCAGTCCTACTGCTAGTTCCTGGAAGACACCTTCTTCAAGCAGTGGTACAGGAAGAAGTCTGCATCCTTCAAGAAAAACATGATTTTCATGCAGGACAATGCTCCATCACACGCGTCCAAGTACTCCACAGCGTGGATGGCAAGAAAGGGTATAAAAGAAGAAAATCTAATGACATGGCCTCTTTGTTCACCTGATCTGAACCCCATTGAGAACCTGTGGTCCATCATCAAATGTGAGATTTACAAGGAGGGAAAACAGTACACCTCTCTGAACAGTGTCTGGGAGGCTGTGGTTGCTGCTGCACGCAATGTTGATGTGAACAGATCAAAACACTGACAGAATCCATGGATGGCAGGCTTTTGAGTGTCCTTGCAAAGAAAGGTGGCTATATTGGTCACTGATTTGTTTTTGTTTTGTTTTTGAATGTCAGAAATGTATATTTGTGAATGTTGAGATGTTATATTGGTTTCACTGGTAAAAATAAATAATTGAAATGGGTATATATTTGTTTTTTGTTAAGTTGCCTAATAATTATGCACAGTAATAGTCACCTGCACACACAGATATCCCCCTAAAATAGCTAAAACTAAAAACAAACTAAAAACTACTTCCAAAAATATTCAGCTTTGATATTAATGAGTTTTTTGGGTTCATTGAGAACATGGTTGTTGTTCAATAATAAAATTAATCCTCAAAAATACAACTTGCCTAATAATTCTGCACTCCCTGTAGATCACATTTAGCAAATGATAGCTAATCTGAATTAAACTTAGGAGAATCATCCATGTTCAAGGCTAAATGTCAGATAGTTAGTAAAGAACACGAAACAATATATTATTCATCATACTAATAACACATACCTTTCTTTTCTCTCTTTCAGCATCAAGGAAGTTTGGGTCCAGTGGTAAACCAGAGGCGGGGGCATCGGGTCCATCAGAGCAGGAACTGGCGCAGGGGGAGGAGGAAAGAAGAGGAGCCAAGGGCCCTGGTTCAGAGGAGGATATAATCTGGCTAGTGGGGTTACCAGCAGGACCAGCGGCCGCACCACCGCTATTTGAACCCACTGTCCCCCTCCTCCAGAGACTAAGCTTGTCGCAGGGGCCCTCGCACTGTAGGGACCAGTGGGTCTTGACCCCATCACCTCCTCCCCTAAGCAGTGCCAGAAACTGGTCACCACCACCAGACACATCAATGACACCACCACCACCCCCATGGAGTGAGACTTCAGCCGGGCCACAGATCCTCCCCACTGGGCCACCACCATCTCCTCACCAGGCCACGCCCCAGCGACCTCCACTCCCAACAAGCCAGGCTGTGCTGGCAGAGATGAAGGCCCTCATGAGTCAGCAGATGAAGTGTCTCCGTGGGATCCAGGCCAGCATCTTTGCCAATCATGCAGAGGTAATGCGTAGCCTCGCCAGGTGTAATAGGGAGGAGAGGAGTCACCATCTGATGATGGAATCATACCTGCCTGGGTTGTTCAGGTTTAGGGTGCACCAGAATTAATTTCAACACATGACTATGGACACCTTGCACAGCGCTCTGGTCCTCTACCCCAGAGGCCTCCCCCGCCCACCTGCAACCTGACCACTCCTCTCCTACTCCTGCGGCAGGAGTTAATTAGTAATGTCCCGCAAGTCCTTTAAGGACCTTTAAGGTTCTTTAAGAAGCCACAAGGTGGAAAAATGTAATTATACATGAGATCCCCGCAGCAAGGGTTAATGTAGGGACACTGCGGGGGTCCTGATGGGGACCGCATAGCATGGGGGTTAATTCTAGGTTTGGCAGGGGTACTTCAAGTACCTCAGCGGCAGAGGATAACTATTTTTGTGCCGCAGGCCCGCGGTGGGGGATTTAACCATTTAACTGCCACAGGGGTCCCAATGGTGACCCCCGCAGCAAGGGATTAATAATGGGAGCCTGTGGGGGTCCCGATCGGTAGCCCTGCAGCACTGGGATTTATTTTGGGAGCAGGGGGGAAGTTTAGGGCCTGAGCAGGCTTTGGCCGGAGGGGGGAGGGTCTTTTTTTGCTCCTGCAGCATACGTAAGGGTTTAAAGCCTTTGTGGGTCCTATTTTGAAACCACAATATTCTTGCAAATATTTGCCAGTTGCTGGTTTTAAAGCCTGTGCGTCCTTGGGGATTCATAGCAATTTTATAGCGATTTGTGATATTAACATTTATGGTCTTGACAGATCAAAGGCTTAGCTGGGTCGTAGATCAGATTTTAACATCCCGTAGGGGTTTCCCGCCTCTAAACCGCAGATCATTTGTGGGTAGCTGTAAGAGGCCAATTTAATAGCTCCTTTAAGGGCTACAAGTTTTACCATTGGAGGAATTTAATAGGGCTGCACGTGTCCAAATGTTACAGAGGCTTGGATTTTGGCCTACATGATGGTGATAATTTGTATGCAGATTGCCACCTCCTATCACATGGTCCATGATTCTCTTCTCTGTGGACATGTAGAGTTCTGTTAAACATTTCAACAATTGATGGTCACTGAAGAATGCTGTTGAGAAGAGATGCTGCAGTCCCTATCTTTTTTAAGACCTTATTTTGTAGGTGTTATGCTTTTGTTTTCTTAAGGTTTTCACAGATCCTCCAAGGTAGACATTCCTTCAATGACAGCCCCCTTAACATGTAGCTTCCTCAATCTTAAAGCTATTATATAGCCAGATATATAAGACATAATTGTTATTGGCTTACATGCAGACTAATAGCACCATGGCAGAGGACTTGCAAAGTCTCAAAATGGCATGTTAATGACAGTCAGCATTAATTTATGCACTAGTGAACCATGTGATCCTAACATCAATATCAGTCTTAGAACCGATCCTTGTGTCTGATGTAAGTAACATTGAAACTGGCTGCTGACCTTGTGTCCTCTCCATATTAATGGGCATTTTCCCCTGTTGCTGATCTCATGAGTATCCTTTAACATGTGCTAACAGCTGTATAGCTGATGGATGGGATATCAATGTTGATGAACAAGATCATATTGCGAAGGTGATAGTACACCTTGATCACAGACGCTGGTCACAGCTAAGTATTTATTGTGAGATGACACATCATTAGTGATGGTCATGGCTAGTGAGCTATCCAGTGTACTAGCTAATGGTTAGTAATGCTTGCAGATGGGATTCAGGTGAGTTAGTATATTGTTTCGGTTACAGTATTTAGCACTGTACTGTAAATGCATGTTTTTTGATTTTTTATCATCCTCCTTTTTTTGACCACTTTTTTCAGATTTTTGTTTTGGAAACACACTGTATGTGTGAAATTGGATTGGATTACACAGTCCAGAGGTTTTTGCATCTGTTTCATTGAGCAAATTTAGACAAATTGTAAGTGCTATGCACATTAATGGTTACTTCAATTAAATGGAGTAATTTCTGATGATCCGGTTGCAGTGGGGTAGTGACCACATGTGACCCTGGTAGGTGCTATGCATCATGCTTATTCTAGACTATGACATTAACCTCTTTAGGTATCCCCTTTTTCCCAAAAACAGCCTCTTGTCCTCCCGGGATCCGCCCACACCACATTGACGATATTAATGCACAGTCTTGTAAATTTGTGATTTTGTTCTGTGTATTAAATAAAGCTTTGTTATATCATTATCACTGTGTCAGTGTGTTTTCAATTGATTGGGGGTTTTGGGAAATCCACATACATCACATTTGTGTCCCATTCCTACATCAGTAAATGTGCCCTAGTTACTAAGCATTAGGTTAATACATATAATAACAATAATAGCACAGTAATAGTAATAATAATATATATAATATATAATAATAAAGGGTTAATATACATGCAAAGGCCATTTTGTGATAGTGTAGATTATCAACATTCCCCTGAAGGCCTGATAACAATATGACAGGTGATAACGTGAGTTGATTGATAGCACAACAATTAATGGCAAGTCATCAAATGATAATGGATATATATCTTGGCACATGGCCATCAGCAATGGCATTGGACTTTCCAGGATTGGTGTAGCAGAGATTATCCTGGATGGAGGTGAGTTGGCTGTTGTTCCACATGCCCCTGCACAGCATCAATGTGTTTTTACGGCCCTTTCTGATTGGTTAGAGTAGATTAGTGTGCTGTATGTTCTCCAGGTCCCCTTCTGGATTGCTACCTTGTGGTGGTGAAGGGGCTAGTGTACCTGAATAAAGCTGTGAGCTACACCATGTAGTGCCACTGCAGATGAGAAGGTCATACCAGTGAGGTCAGACAAATCCCAGTCCTCTAGAGAAGGAACTGGAACCCCACTCCAGTATCTTTGGCATGTAAACATTGTGGATAAGAGACATAAGTAAATGTGCTGTAGTCCATAGGGTCACAGAGAGTAGGACAAAACAGAGGGACCATACAACCATAAATAAAATGTTACCCTGGTACTTGATATATGCCACATGGTGGTGTAATTTGTCCACTATTTGTTTTCCCAATCTAGATTTCCATGTATTTGTGATGCAATTTAATGAGGTAGTATGTCTTTAATAGCTTTCAGCATGTTGCAGCATGACTTTTCATTTTGGCATATGCACGACCATTACAACTATGAGAAAAATAAGAATGTATATTTTTAAATATTTGATGGAAAATGTTGTGCGAGTAATTGTAATGCCTTCCACTGCTTTCCCCATATTTTAAAGTCCATTGTTGTGTTTTTATTGTGAATGGCAGTGTTCCAAACCAGTCTGTAAATGCTTTACGGATCCTATTAGGAAGCTGTAATCCTTGGGCAGCCATTTGCAGGCTTGACTGTGTTTGCCATCTTTAGTGCTTTTTGCAATTGAATAGAGATTTGCGATTTTAGCGATGAGAACTCTTGCGGATATGAAAGATCAAAGGCTTCGGGAGGCAGTAATTTCCGGGCTTAACAACCACAAGAATTTCAAGCCCCTAACTCATAACGCATTTGAAGCCAGCAAAAAAACGCCAATTTAATAGCAAATTAACTTACAGCCTCACTTATGGGCTCCAGTAACTTATGATTGCGCAATTGAATGAGGCTCATTGTCTTTAATCAGTTGCCTTGTACAACAAAGTTGTTTGCTTTCCTTCTGTGGCAGGATAAAGTTTTGTTCCAGAAATTATATTTAGTATAAAAGAATCAGTTTCACTTACAACATCAGAATATCTCAGTAGCAGTAACAGATCAATAGCCATCTGAGTCACATATTTCATTGTAATAAACTCTATGTAACCAATTTTCCAATGTGTAGTGCCTCTACTTCACCATAACAGTGCATCTGCCATCATTAAAGGGTAACATTACCTTTATATTCCAGTACAGACAAGTCTCTAGTGCTCCGCAGTAAATAGCTTCTCACAACATAAATAAAAGGCATGTCAAGATGTGGCACCTTATACTCAAATAGAGCTGTGGGATAAAATGATTATCTACCTCTGTACAATGGTAGAGCCATTCACATAAGTGGACATTAGAGCTCTCATTGGCCATTCTCTAAGCTTCCTGTTAGTGAGTTCATATAATAGTCTGATTGATGCTCTGATTTTGAAGAGCTCCCGGCTGCAGCAATAAAGGGCTCAAGTGCTTCAGGACAGGAAAATGCAGCAATTAAGAAAGAGAAGGCTTTTCATAATGTTACAACATGAAATCTGGTCCAAAGTCTAACAAACTTAGAAAGTCCTCCAATGTATTCCTTTTTATTGTGTAAACCAATCACACTCACATGATTGTCATTAATATAACATGCTGCACTCGTGTGCCATAAAAAATCTATAAATATTAAATCTCACAGCTGACCCCTTGGTAAAGAGGTTTATTGTTCACTATGAGCGGAGACTTTATAGAGCAGAACTAAGCTTGTTATATGTCTATTTCTTACTAAAATAGCTTTAGGGGAAAAAAATAAATATATATATATATATATATATATATATATATATATATATATAATTCTTTGCAGCTGTCATTTCATGTGCTCCCTTCTGAGGCCTGTATAATTCAATCTTTGTGGATTTTGTTTATAAAAATGAGGTATACAGTGTGTGTAAATGTAGTGCAGTGATGTGTGCTCACAACACTGAGAATATACAGGCCAATTCATGGCTCTATAGAGGGATCAAATAAACATTTATTGGACCATCCTTATGTTGCTCTATGAAGGAGCATAAGGAGGATGTTGAACAAATCAAAAATGTTATGCAAAAAAATACAACTGTGTTTAATAAATATCTCCTATAGAAAATGCTGGGAATGATTTTATCCACTAACTTTGTATCTCCAGTATAGTGGTTTACTGTTTTTCAGGTTACATAACCAGTGCAAGATTAGTTTGTACAATTATCAAACAATCTCTTCCCTCTCTCTCATTTTGAAACTAAACAGTTTGTGCTGCAGGTATTCATACAGCTGGTTATTGGGCTTACTAAGAAGATATAATAGATGATAAAAGTGAACTACAGATAGATAGTAACGCCCAGTGCTGCATCAACAGAACCCCATGCAAGAGGTGAGTGCGCACAGGCAAACGTGCACAAGCATGTGGCCACAAACTTTTGCTGCTTCTTCACAGAGAGATTCACACTGGCACCACTTTTGGAGAGTGAGGTAAAAGGTTGTCAATATGGGGGGACAGGGGTGGGAGGACCCTACACAAAATCAATATTTGCTCCCCCATTCAGTAGCTCCGCCACTGTTTGTAACAGGGGGGTTATTGGAACCTGATATGTCCATAAAAAGTAAATATTAATGTTCTAATCAAGTGCATAGATTGCTGTTGTAGTTGGGAAGTCCAATCAATGAACCAATCAAGTGAACAAGTAAATTCTCCATGTGTATTTATTTGCTTTTATGTACTTTATGTTATTAAGACATGCTTATAAGCTCTCTATTTGCGGCCAAACAAATAGTCCCTGTCTGGGTCTGCCCACTGCAGTATTTGCAGATACAAACTCTTTAGGGCTGAATGTGCAGTGTAGTGTCCTAGCCTATCGGTGACCACGTCCCAGCAGCACATTGCAGAGAGATGGTCACTGATTGGTTAGTATTAGACACTGCACAGCCAGTACTACAGAGTCTGTGTCTTCATGAGCTTCAGTGGGTAGACCTATACAGAGACTATTGTTTTAATTTAGACAGTAAGCACAGGGCTTATGAAATAAAGTACCTAAAGTTAAATAAATACCCATGGATATTATATACCTAGTAAAGTCTGCATTCCTTTAAACATGAATCCTAGGAATAATTTTGGGTTATACTATAGAAAAACTCATTATACATAATTACCTATAAGAATATTCCTACATATATTTAAACAGGGCTTAAACAGGGAAATTTGATTTGGTTCAGTGGAGGAAAGCAGAGGGTAGTGAAAGGGAATATATTAATCCGAGAAACCAGAACATCTCCCTCACCATCTGTGCCTGGCCTTCTGCTTTCTTTATGTTCATATAAATTGTCTCTGAGCAGATATAACAGGTAAACTGATCACATTTACCCTTGGTACAAGCTTCTGGAGCAATTTCAAAGTTTCTCTAGCATCATGTTTAGATTAGTTTTATAATGTGTAGATTAAATGAAAAGTTCCTCCTAAACACAAGCCAATCATATATGAAAGAGTATACTTTTATATTTATTGCAAAAGTAGAGGAAGGAAAGCTTAGAGATCGAGTAATATATAAATGATTGACAAAATATAATAATAAAAGGTAAATAGCAAGGAGCTAAGGGGAATATAGTAATCTTTCCTTAATGCCCCTTCTCCTCCATTTTTTATATCATGGATGTTTTGATTCCTGAGCTGGACCAGGCGGCATTACAATGAGATCAGCAGCAGAATATCTCAGGTTTTACATAATGCATTTAAATATATGTTGAGATTTGCACATGATTAGCAACTTGGATCTTAATGAAGATTCCAGCTCTCTCTCTTTACACCCATTATTTTGTGTACATCCCCTAAAGGAAAATTATAACCCAACACAGTTAAAAAATTAAACATTATTTGAGACAGGTGAATGTAAGTTTGTGAGGTAAAAGAGAGAAAGAAATGTGAAATTGTGATGTAAAAGAAAGAAGGAAATGTGAGTTTGTGATGTACAAGAGAGAGACATGTAAGTTTCTTATGTAAAAGCTAAACAAATGTCAGTTTGTGAGTGTGATGTAAAAGATAAGGCAATGTGAATTTGTAAGGAAAAAAAAGAAGGAAATGTGAGATTGTGAGGTAAAAGAAAGAGGGAAATGTGAGTTTCTGATGTAAAAGCTAAATGAATGTAAGTTTCTGAGACTGTGATGTAAAAGATAAGGTAATGTGAAGGAAAATAAGGAAATGTGAGTTTGTGAGGTAAAAGAAAGAAGAACATGTGAGTTTCTGATGTAAAAGTTAATGGAATGTGAGTTTCTGAGGCAAGAGAAAGGAAATGTGAGTTTGTGATGTAGAAAAATAATTTTGAGGTAAAAAAAGGGAAATGTGAGTTTATGTGATAAAAGAGCCTAAAATGTTAGTGTGTGAGATAAAACACAAGTGGGCATGAGTTTGTGAGGTAAAAGAGAAGGAAATGTGAGTGTGTGTAAACAAAGAGGGGTATGTGAGCTTGAGCACATATCAGATGTGAGTTATTTTATAAAACTCAAAGAATAAGTAAAATAGCAATTGTTTTCAATGTAACGAACAAACGAAAATAGAGTATGCTTTAGAAATTTCATCAAATGTATTCCTACAGGTTCATCATAAATATAAATAGGGTCTAAACCGACTCCTTTAGTAACCAGAAGCATGAAACAAATAGCACAATTACCCAAAAATTACTTGAATGTATGTTATGTATGGTTCAAATACCAAATATTCAGAAGAAAAAAAATATGTATTATAAGAGGGAAAATTACCCTATAATTTTAAACATAATATAAACATACATTCAAAATAACAGTAATGGGAGGAACAACAATAATTAATAACCTACCACAGTCCTATGTGTCACCGTGGAGACCTCCTATCTGGAGGGCTATGGTGTGCCCCACAATCTGCCTAATCCCTAGTATAAATATATCAAACAATTACGAATAAAGGGCTAACAATGTAATGCAATAATTAATAATAGAGATGTCGCGAATAGTTCGCCGGCAGACTGTTCCCGGCGAACATAGCATGTTCGCATTCGCGGCGAACTGCGAACATATGCGATATTTGACCCGCCCCCTATACTTTATCATTGAGCAAACTTTGACCCTGTCAGCAGACACATTCCAGCCAATCAGCAGCATACACTCCCTTCCAGAGCCTTCTACCTCATGGACAGCAGCCATTTTGGAATCATAACTAACTTGCAGTCTTACTGAGAGGAGGCTGAGTGTAGGTGATACTGCATCAATAGGGAAAACCATAGCTAGGCTACTGTACACAGTGTGCAATACAGTCCTAAAGGACTCTTTTGATCTCTGCTGCAAGGACACCCCTGTGTCTCTTCCCCCCTTATCATCATCCTCCCCTCACCTTAGCACCCAACCCTAACACCCCTCACACTTATCCCTAACACCCCTCACCCTAACCCTAACACCCCTCACCCTAACACCTAACCCTAACAGCCCTCACACTTATCCCTTACACACCCCTCACCCTAACCCCTAACACCCCTCACACTTATCCCTAACAACCCCTAACCCTAACACCCCTCACACTTATCCCTAACACCCCTAACCCTAACACCCCTCACACTTATCCCTAACACCTAACCCTAACATCCCTCACCCTAACCCTAACACCCCTTACACTTATTCCTAACACCCCTCACCCTAACACCTAACCCTAACACCCCTCACACTTATCCCTAACACCCCTCACCCTAACCCTTACACCCCTCATACATATCCCTAGCACCCCTCACCCTAACACCTAACCCTAACACCCCCTCACCCTAACCCTAACACCCCTCACACTTATCTCTAACACCCCTCACCCTAACACCTAACCCTATCACCCCTCACACTTATCCCTAAACCCCTCACCCTAACCCTAACACCCCTCACACTTATCCCTAACACCCCTCACACTTATCCCTAACACCTAACCCTAACATCCCTCACCCTAACACCCCTTACACTTATCCCTAACACCCCTCACCCTAACACCCCTCACACTGATCCCTAACACCCCTCACCCTAACACCCCTCATACTTATCCCTAACACCCCTCACCCTAACCCTAACACCCCCTCACACTTATCCCTAACACCCCTCACCCTAACATCCCTCACCCTAACCCTAACACCCCTCACACTTATCCCTAACACCTAACCCTAACATCCCTCACCCTAACACCTAACCCTAACACCCCTTACACTTATCCCTAACACCCCTCACCCTAACACCTAACCTTAACACCCCTCACCCTAACCCTAACACCCCTCACACTTATCCCTAACACCTAACCCTAACACCCCTCACCCTAACACCTAACCCTAACACCCCTCACACTTATCCCTAACACCCCTCACACTTATCCCTAACACCTAACCCTAACATCCCTCACCCTAACACCTTACCCTAACACCCCTTACACTTATCCCTAACACCCCTCACCCTAACCCTAACACCCCTCACCCTAACACCCCTCAAACTTATCCCTAACACCCCTCACACTTATCCATAAGACCCATCAACCTAACACCCCTCACACTTATCCCTAACACCCCTCACCCTAACACCCCTCACACTTATCCCTAACACCCCTCACCCTAACACCCCTTACACTTATCCCTAATACCCCTCACCCTAACCCTAACACCCCTCACACTAATCCCTAACACCTAACCCTAACATCCCTCACCCTAACACCTAACCCTAACACCCCTTACACTTATCCCTAACACCCCCTCACCCTAACACCTAACCCTAACACCCCTCATACTTATCCCTATCACCCCTCACCCTAACCCTAACACCCCTCACACTTATCCCTAACACCCCCTCACCCTAACACCCCTCAAACTTATCCCTAACACCCCTCACACTTATCCATAAGACCCATCAACCTAACACCTAACCCTAACTTTCTCACACTTATCCCTAAGACCTAACACCGCTCACACTTATTCCTAACATGCCTCACCCTAACACCCCTTACACTTATACCTAACACCCCTCACCCTAACAGCCCTCACACTTAGCCCTAACACCCCTCACCCTAACACCTAACCCCCTCACCCTTATCCCTAACACCCCTTACCCTAACACCCCTCACACTTATCCCTGTGTCTCTTCCCCCCCCTAATCATCAAGGGAGGGGGGAGGATGATGAGGGAGGGTGGAAAGAGACACATGGGAGGATGATGAGGGAGGGGGGAAGAGACACAGGAGAGGATGATGATTGAGGGGGGAAGAGACACAGGGGAGGATGATGAGGGAGGGGGTAAAGAGATACAGTGGAGGATGATGAGGGAGGTGGGAGGATGATAAGGGAGGGGGGATGAGACACAGGGGAAGATGATGAGGAAGGGGGGAAAGAGACACAGGGGAGGATGATGAGGAAGGGGGTAAAGAGATACAGGGGAGGATGATGATGGAGGGGGATGTTAGGTTATTTATGCCCTTTATGGATTAAAACCAGACTCTGCATCGACTATGTAATTTTCCGGGGGGGTTTTGACATGGATTCCCCTCCGGCATGCCACAGTCCAGGTGTTAGTCCCCTTAAAACAATTTTTCCATCACTATTGTGGCCAGAAAGAGTCCCTGTGGGTTTTAAAATCCTCCTGCCCATTGAAATCTATGGCAGTTGCGGCGGTTCGCGTTCTCGGTTCGCGCAACGAAAATGTTATGTTCGTGACATCACTAATTAATAATAAACATGCTGGAAATAATTTAAAACCAATCACATATGCACAGCTAAAACCAAAAAAAGCTTAGCCTAATCAAAACATCACCCTAATATAGGGATTCAATGTAACTTATAGCTTTGAATGACACCGTAGTGAAAACATAGTGGCCATATTACAAATCTGAAAATTCAAAGGCTCCACGTAACAAACCACTTCCATGGGTCTAAATAAAGCTAAAACAACATATAGTACCTATCCCCCTAATATGGGAATTCAATGTAACTGTAACAAAGCCAGTAGTGGCAAAACAGTTTGTTGTGACTGTCAGGTACTATATGTTGTTTTAGCTTTATTTAGACCAGGGGTGTCCAACCTTTTAGCTTCTCTGGGACACATTGGAAGAAGACGAGTTGATTTGGGCCACGCATAAAATACACTAACACTAACGATAGCTGATGAACAAAAACACATAGTAATATATAGTTAACATATTTAAGTTTTACATTTACATTTCATTAATTCATTTTTTGTATCATAAAAGTAAAAGACAAGACAGCAACATGAAATTAGTGAGATGTTTGACATTGTTTTTGAGACACTAATGCTTCGATATTTGGTTTGATGGAAGTAGTTGCAATTCTCAGTGAGTTCTCAAAGTGCTCATCAGATATTTTGGTTCTAGTTTTATTTTTTGTGTGCTTCATTCTTGAAAATAGCTGCACACAAATGTAGGTGCTTCCAAATGGCAATGACATGAATAAAGCATGATAGTGAAGCGACTGAGGCCCTCGCGAAGCCGCCTGTGGGGCATACGCCGCCTGTGTTTTTTTTTTTAGAGATGCAGGTCTCATTGTGAGGAGAAAACCGGGGGTGGAGGGAGGCTAGGCAGATAGGAAGGAAGAATGAGTGGCAGCTGAGACTGGCCAATCACAGGCCGCGCTGCGAGAACGAGGGACCAATAGCTGTGGAGGGATGGGATATGGGCAGGCTGCCGGTGCCAGGAGCGAGCCAGCTGTTAGAGCGGGCGGACAGACAGTACAGGCATGGCGGGTCGTATAGGGACTAGCTGATATAAACCCACTCACTATCATACATGTAATATATGGCTGCACTTGGTGATAGCTCCTACTACAAGTATGCCTGTACCTGTAGAAGTATTCTGTGCGAGGGTATGAGCACTGTGTCAGTGTCAGTCCACATATACTAGGACAGGTGTGGCGAGGATACAATGCACCTTCACTATAGGAGCCTAGATCATCATGCAGGGGTGGGGTGAATATAGCCTATAGTATTTACAGACCACCCTACTGCCACACTACATTCAAACCTGGGGGTGGGGCATTAGTCCTAACTAACAATCAGTTCATACACACATGCTCGCAGTAGGGAGATCTGATACATTAATTAATATACACTGGAACAGAAAAGGTCCCAGTAAGTGAAGAAATAGAAAATACAAATACACACAATTTTAAGTGGTTATTAAAAATACTAAGTGGAAGTGTCTTAGAATTGATATATATATATATATATATATATATATATATATATATATATATACATGGTAGTGCTAAAGACTTGATAAAGAAGACTACTCTCAAAAGCTTATGATAATGAATGTTTTTCCAATAAAAAAGGTATCGCCATATACTGCAATACTTTGATTATTCAACTAATTACTGGACAATCAAGGCTACCTCACTGTGTGTGTGTATATGTATGTGTATGTATATATCACATATAAAGTTGTGAGCATACGAGCCATTGCTCACGCTTGCGGGCTTGCATAGCGAGCCCGCGGCCCTCGCGAAGTGAGGGCCATTGCTCACGTATGTGTGCTCGCATAGCGATCTCCTGGGCCCTCGCAAAGCGAGGGCAGCAGTTGCTGGCAAGGAGTGCCTAAGGCGCTCCTTGCCAGCAACTTTGGCCCTCCCAAAAAATTACGAGACACGTTACGACCAATTATGACCTTGCAAAAATCGGCCGCAACCGGCGGACATGAAAAAATGAAAAACACCCCATAAATACATACATAAAAAGATTACCTACAGCAAGAGCATCCAGGACCTCAAAAAATGAAGTTACACCTCAATTTACCTCAAAATAAAAGAGTTTAGACACTAAAAAATCGAGAGAAAAAATGGCTGCTGAACAAAACGAAAACTAGGCTACAGGACTCTAAACAAGCAAAACACCACCAGAAACACGCAAAACACCACAAAGCAGCTACAGATATTCCGCCACAGCTGCATACCACACATTAGCCGCCATTTTAGAACAATAACTTATACAATGCGGAAGTACACAGCTACGTTAACGGTTTTGTCTCGCGCACGCACATTATTACACTGCACACATTCATCACGCTTACACAGCAGCTCCCCACCACTACTGCTGCAGCAACATCAAAAGAGATTGTCAGCTCTTCAACACTATGATTCCTGCATATATTACTTCAAAATAGGTAAAGTATATTACTTTATTAATCTATTAGTTATTTTATTATTATACACCAAACAGCATTACTTACAATTTGATTGCCGTCATTTTTTGACGGGCAATTCGCTAGTACAATGTAAAATACACAAAATATACACAATGTCGCCAACATTAATTATTTAGATGTTAGAATGGTACTGTGCTTATGTGGGAGCAATGTGTTGTGCCCTTCTAACATATGTGGGTGCATAAATACATATGTCTATATATGGGGTGCTCCAATATGCACCTACCGCTATTTGGCTGCTAACAGGACCTTTTCTGTGGCTGGAAAGGCAGACTTTTTCCTTTTCTTTTTTTATTCTTTTAAGGAGATCCCAAAAACAATATTACCTAATAAATAAGATTGCTGTCTTTGGTCAGAAGAATGTAATAAGGAATGTGATATAAAAGAGGATTATAGTTAAAGCAAATAGAGGAAAAGTCAAAGTGCACAATTGGAACTAAATCCTAAATTGTTAAATAAAGAGCAAAAGAATAATAAAGAAAAAAATATTGTGTAGTAGTAAACAAAATAATTGGCAGAACAAGAAGAATTACTGAAACCATATATTAGAATAAAACATAACTTTTAATAATAAATACCATAAAACAAAACAAAACAAAAAATGTTAAAAAAAAAAAAATGTAAAATAGTTTTAAAAGTGTAAGCTGGGTGCTTGACGATGGATCCTTAAATATTAAATAATAGCATCAATGCTAGTATAGAAAAGAAGTGTCCACTACCTACAATATCATACCCTGGTTAATAGCCCAATTAATCATGTGCTATAGACTCAAGTTACCAAAAATTAGACTGATGTTAGATATTCACTGGTACAGTTACAGAGAAAATCTCCTGTCATATGTCCAAGTAGGAAGCAATATCAATAGATGAGCTACCACAAATACTGAGTGACCACTATCAGTTGGATTTGCATGATACAAAGGCATACGGGGGACAGTTTAAGTTAAGCAATCACAGCACACCATACTCATTTATGCGCCACACTCAAACAAAAAGCCCCATGAGTTGCAGTGCACAGTTCTAGATACAATTTCCCAGCAAAACAACTAGGAGCTTAATAGTACATAGAATTCTTGATAAATACAGAAATGAACTCTAGTTGACACATACCAGGAACTGTAGTCCAATACGAGGGCTTTGCTTAACCTCTGTAATCACAGTATATATATCATATACTGTATGTATGAGATGATGTGCAGCACAGTTCAGTCCACAATGGTGTAAATGATATCTCTGATACATATATTTCAAACCAAATCTGCATATGCCTAATGTGAAAAGCCTGAATCTAAACAGTATCCAGAGTGTAATTGGAAACTTGTAAATAAATAAACCACTTCCACTATAAGACTAAATAAGTATGAACCTGGCACTTGGACAAAATAATATACTACCCCCACCGTACATTTCTGAGTGACAATATGGGACAAGAAAACAAAAAAGTTAATGGCCGATAAGAGGCCTTCTGGGTTAGCTCTGTGACAGGTGCCCACTGGCTTACCCAATCTGTTCTTACGGTGTTGGGCACATGTCCAGTGGGATTGTATAACATTATTCATTTATACCAATATTTACAAGAAAGAAAAACTTTCTTTGTTAAAGAAAAAAAATTGCAGCGTACATAAATTTATAACTGATAGAGTTTAAGGTAAAAAAAAATAATTTATAGATAAATTAAAAAAATAATAGTCTGCTATTCAAAACATTTTATGGTTTTCATTTGATTTTACAATCTGCAACTCTCTGTCAATTTCAAAAGACACTTGCTGAAGACAGGGTCACAGAAACGTTGGATACAGTGGGTGTTTATGAAGACAGACTGTCAGCTCTGCATGATTTTCCATTCACCTACTTACAGTAAATATCATGGGTACAATATATTTATTTCTTTTAAAATTATATAATTGTTTTAATCATTTTAAAATAAAATAAATGTAAATAGTAATATCAAGTTAATTCATAACTACACAGATTATTAATTTGAATAGCATGAATTAATGTTGTGGATTGTGGTTTACTGAAAGTATATTAACAGACTGCAAAAAAGCTTGACAGAATTGGCATACCATCATCTGTTGCAAAGAAGAGTGAAGTCAGAAAAATAAAAGAATTTTGAATCGTTAATCTATTACAACTTCCGGTAAGAAACTTATTAGTAAAATTTTCAATTTTTAATAATCATAATTCATATGTTAAAAATATATATATATTTTTTTTTTTACAGATTACAATGTCTGATTACCAAGAAAACAGCAAAGAATACAAACAGTGTCTGGCAATATTGACAGTCGCCAGAGACTAAGAAAATCGTGAGAGAATTTAAAAGAAAAGAAAAATGTGTGTTACTGTTAAATCGCAGCATCAGAGAGCTACAAATAAAAATAAAAGTGATAATGATGCCCGTGAACAATATGGTAACAATACTCATGTTGATATAGATAGTAATATTGATATATCTTCTCAGGATAGTCCATTATTTACATCTATAACAGCAGAGCCTCACAATTGCGGTTTGTTGAATGTTGTTTGTCAGTTTTGTGGGGCTTATCATTTTCAACAGGAAAGACCTTGACATGGTGAGTTCATTAGTTATTGTCAGAAAGGAAAGGTAAGAGCTCCAGAAAGAGACAAATTCCCAGCATATTTACAAAGTATAATGACCCTAATTTCCCAAATTATAGTATTTTCAAACAAAACATGATGTCTTATAATAGTGCCATTTCATTTGCTTCTATGGGTGCAAAATTAGCTGCTAATGTTCCAGGACATGGCCCGTACTGTTTTCAAGTCCAAGGCCAAATTTACCATTGTACTTCTCGTTTACACCCAGAAGTAAGAGAGCAAATACATTTTGCTCAACTATATGTACTAGATACAATAGAAGCTGCTTAACATTGTTTGAAGCTTTCTGAAAATAAAAAAATGCTTAGCAAATGTTTTTCAAGAGCTTGATAATTTTATGGCCAAAAATCCATATACTCAAGCTTATAAAAAGTTATCAGAAGTAGAACGAGAACAACAGAGTCATGCTGAACAAAACAATTTCCCTATCCCAAGAGTCAATATGGTAACTATGTAATAAACACTGTTATAATTTACCAACATCTAATGTGGTTGTGATGGTGTTTCAAAATGATGATGAGGAACCACCATTGCAGCACGATATTTGAATATATCCCAGAAATCAAGAGCAACCTTTCATTAACATAAGTATATTAAGTACTAATTTGGATCCAATGTCATATCCAATGTTTTATTCAAATGGTGAGGCAGGATGGCAACCTAAATTAATACTTGAAAGTAATAGCAAAGTTTCTGTCAGAAATAATATTTCAATGCTTAAATTTAAAGTTGCTGAAACTGCTATTTGAGATTAATTTAATCCCATTTTACATGGAGGAAAACTGACACAATTCATATCTGCAAGTAGAAGTGGTAAATGTTATTAAATATCAACAAAATAAGCTACATGTTGAACAGTATTGTGGACTGATGGATTATGTTGCTGAGGCCGCTACAAACAGAGAATTTCCATCAGGCAGAGCCATTCTTTTCCATCTTCTTTCCAAGGATCTGCTCGCAATATGAGAGAAAGATACAATGATGCTATGGTTATTGTTACTAAATTTGGTAAACCAGATGTATTTATTACATTTACTAATCCCCAATGGTCAGAGATTGTTGTTAATTTGAAAACTGGACAATGTGATTCTGATAGACCAGATTTAGTGTCTAGAGTTTTCAAAATAAGCATTAATACATGACATAACCATCACTAATTTATTTGGAAAGTGTGTGGCTTATGTTTATACCATAGAATTTCAAAAAAGAGGCCTTCCACATGCACATATTCTTTTAATCCTTCAAGAAAAAGATAAATTGAATTCTGCTGATCAATTGGATTCAGTTATTATTGCTGAACTACCAGATCCTGAAAAACATGATACACTTTATGAAATTGTTACACATTGCATGATTCATGGCCCATATGGAGATATAAATCCGTAGTCACCATGTATGGAAAATAATAAATGCACTAAAGATTTCTCTAAAGAATTTAGAGTGAAAACATTTGCAAATTGGGATGGATATCCTTTGTATCAAAGACGAGAAGGTGAAAATGCAATTATTCGTGGAAAATATTTAGATAACTGATATGCTGTTCCATATAATCCATATTTGCTGATGAAGTACAATGCACACATAAATCAAATCAATGAAATATGTGTACAAATATATTTACAAAGAATATGATGCAGCAACTGTTGTGGTGCAATGTGGCCAAAATGAAGAAGACAATCAGATTGTACATAATGAACTTTCATGTCATGCAGATGCTTGCTATGTGCAAGTGCTCCAAAAGCAATGTGGCGGCTTCTGAAATTTGAAATGCATGATCGGTCACATGCAGTTTATTGATTAGCTGTTCATTTGCCATAAAATACTTAGTTTATTTTAATGCTAGTGATGAAAAAAATGCTCTTGATCAAATTGAACATCAATAAATGACACTTACTGCTTGGTTTACAATTAATTGTAATGACAGTGAGGCAAGGGAATTCTTATACATTGAGATTCCATATCATTATGTTTTTGTTAATGGGCTATGGCAAAAAAGAAATGGTAATAAAATTATTCCCAGAATTTATACTGTTAGTCCAAGAGGCATTGAACATTTTTGTTTACTTTTACTCATTTTAAATATTCCTGGTGCAAAACAAAAAGCAGAAGAAAAAATAGCCACTTTAAATACATTGCAATTGGAAGCATTTAAAGCAAAAAAAAAAACAATATTCAAGGAATATTATTTCTATCTAGATGGACCCGGTGGATCAGTCAAACCATATCTTTATAATTTATTGATGAGTTTCATTTAAGGTCAAGGTGAAATAGTACTTCCCTTTGCAATGACTGGAATTTTGGCCCTTTTGTTAGAAGGTGGTAGAACTGTACATAGAGGATTTAAACTTCAAGGTCTAATTTTGGATACATCTGTCCTGGATATTAGAATTTCATAAAAAAAAAGTAAATTAATTATAATTAATAAGGCAACCATGATGTCTCGCCATGCTCTGCAATGTATTGATCGTTTGTTACGTGAAGTTATGGCTAATGATTTGCCTTTTGGGGGAAGGTGATGTTGTTAGGTGGGGATTTTAGGCAAACGTTACCTGTTGTTGTCCATGGCAAATGAACAGACATTGTGGAAACATGTATAAAGTCAAGTCCGCTATGGAAACTATTTACACATCTTAAATTAGAAAAAAATATGAGATCAGATGGGCAAAACGAATTCAATGATTTGTTAATTACAATTGGCGAAGGCAAAACAGAGGTAATAAGTAATTTACCTGAGAATACTGTGGAAATTTCATCGGCAATGACTTGTAAACATTCAATAGTAACAGCTATATTCCAAAATGGAATAATTAACAATGAATACTGGGAGATTGCACACAAAGTAATATTAACATTAATATTAATATAGAAGCATTGTTTCTGAATAATTACATTTTGGAATTAATAGATGGAACAAAAAAAACTTATTACAGTGCAGATTGTATACTAGTTCATGACAAATTGAGTGCGACAAACTGTGCAACTGAATTTATAAATTCATTAAAACCATCTGAAATGCCACCACATATTTTGCAGCTAAAAAAAAATTGTGATGTTACTGCGAAACATGAAAGAACTTTGTAATGGGACCAGATTAAAGATTCAAGATTTAAAAGATCATTTCATACATGCTGAAGTACCCATAAAGGTGAAAGAGTTTTTATTCGGAGAATAGATTTGGCTCCAAGTGAAAGTAGTTTGCCTTTTGTACTTCAAAGAAGAACATTTTTAATTATTATGGCATTTGCCATGACCATAAATAAATCCAGAATGTGCCAGAATGTGATCCCCAATGTCACTAGTACCTCACAGCAGAAGGACGCAGTGCTTGCACATCAAGCACAGAAAAGGCCCTTTTAGCAGACAAATGGAGGTAGGTGCATATTGGAGCACCCCATATATAGACATAAGTATCTATGCACCCTATACTCTATATGTTAGAGGGGAAAACGGAGAAGGGCACAACACATTCCCCCCACATACTCTGTACATAACACTGTACCATTCTAACATCTGAATATTTCATGTTGGGGCACATTTTGTATATTTTATATTGTATATTATATATTGCATATGTTGTTTATATTATATATCATATTATGTTTTATATTTTATAGTGGATACTTTATATCATATTATATTATTTAGTTGCATGTATCCAATACTGTTTGACATCAGCATTGTATAAATCTGATTTTTTACCATTTGGTGCTATCTTGATACACTCCACTGAAATATAACTCTTTTCAACCTACCATTTCCCATTATAACATTAAAAATAACAGGGTGTGTATATGTTTCTATAGATATGTACCTATGGATCATCACTACTCAAGAGTTGTTATTAGAAAGACACCTACAGGTATCCATTAGACATCATCGCATTTATGCACTAGACTATACCTGAATTTTCCTATATACATTCAGTATTGTTTCAATGTGTATTGTATAATCTATTTAGTATGTACTTGTTCACACACCCATATACCCAATATCACAACTCCCTCAAACATATACCTGCAAGCCCATCACACACAGGGCAATGTAAAGTCACATGTAAAATACTTATATGAGTCAGTTCTTTAACCATAATGGGATACATATTACGGGTGGGACCACACTATATAACATAGGGTAAATCAGATACCTATATAAATTTCAGGCACCCCAAGCTTTGCACGCTGCAGAACAGCGCGCCATCATCAGGGCATCACTCACTTCTAATTATATATTTCCTGGGTTATTATCATGCAAAGTCTGGATATGACTCACATCCTGGCACTGCTAGAATAATACTCTTTGAGATGGCACACTCATGCCTTGTAACCTGGACTCTCTCCTCCCTCTCCTGTCAGGCCTCTGTTATTCTCCCTCCCATGGGTGTCATTCTGTCACCCACTTCATCTCCTTGTCACCATACCCTTGATATCTGGCCAGGTCTCTGGACAACATGCAGATAGGATGCAGGCTGGAGCGCAGTTGTCGGGCGCGCTCATTTCAGGCACGCAGACGTGGGTGCGCGAATTTCTCTGCGCCCTGATGAAGGCGCTCTTTTCTTCAGCACGCGAAGGACGTGCCACCTAAATATCATATGAGCCCGGACCTTGTACAGCGTATTTTACATTTAATGTAATCTTTTGATCGGTATCTAATTATGCTTATTACTTTCATACATTATACTAAACATGTTTTTTATTATATATGTCATTGTGTAGGTAATTTGATCATTGAGAAAGCCACTTTTTAGAGTGGCGAAATGCATCTGTTCACCCCTTTATCCATTTATGATTTAACATTTGAATATCAATAAATGTACATCCATTTGTACATTTTAGATGTGGTTGTATTCTTTATTAAATGATGTTCTAACTCAGATTCAGTTTTGCCCTCACAGACATAGAAACATTACCATCATTGTAACGATTCACATGAGTGGTACACATATGTATACATATGTACACATAGACACCTCCTCTTCGTGTTGTGGATTCTTGGAGAACTAAATGAAAACACAGCAGCATCAGGAGTACCAATTGTACAGCGGTCACAGATTAGGAAGTGCAGATAATCCCTCATAACTTGAGTTAAACAAGGTGAGGGTTACACCTCCCACCCCTCTTGTCTTTTATCCAGCGTATACAGACATTGGGGAACTGTGTTGTCCACGAGACAAGCTGCACACTAGACAGACCTGGACATCCCGACATTTAGAACCTGAGGTACTCGTCATATATCTCTCCAATCACACAGCTACTGGCCCTATATCAGAAAAGACACTGAAGTACACTGCAAGAGTTCCATTTACTCTATTAAATAGGAAATAACAAAATCAGATATAAACCTACATAGCAATCATTATATCAAGATACACAGAATTAGTAGAAAACTACTTATAATGTAAAAATCTTATCATGTTTGAATAAAAATAAAATATTTAAAAGCACAGAAGTAATATAAAGCCACTAGATATAATATAAAAATACAATAGTATAAATTGATAAGCTAAATATAAATGTTTATATAGGTATTAGGTTAAACCATAAAGGATTTTATAATATAATTAAAAAACATTTTTTTATCAAAGCAATCAATCTGTTTTTGATAGAATGGACCCAAGGAGAAAACAATTATGGATTGGTAATCATATACAGATAATGACCTCCAATACCTTGTTTAAGGTGGTATACACTTTATCAATGACAACAGAAAGAATGTATTAGGACTATCTCAATTCTGACAAATATGACAGAAAATACAGCTATGCTTTACAAATTATGAAATTAGAGAGTAGACTCCTGTCTCAGTAGTACTCCTTAAGTTTTGGTTATAAGTAATCCTTTTAGTCCTCTTTTTAGTAAATGATAAAGCAAAAGTAGATATAGTGAATAATCACAGAGAAGTGAGAGAAAAAAAGATTTTTCCAGAGAATGTCAGGGAGAGAGAGATACCCCCGCCCCACCAGCCCTTAGCCACCCTACATATACTACCACCTATCTTCCCCTACTCTCCTTCTTCCAGTCACCGGGTTAACTTCAACCAATGACCATAACCTCACACCAGGTTTGTATACAAATGCATGATTATAATATTTGAATACACTTGTGTATAGATGTCTTTATGTCCATTAGAGTGAAAGTTTGCTTCACTATTAAAAAATATGGAATATTCATGTTGATCTTCTCAGTGATATCTTGTGCACACTTGAATTGGCCATTATCTGCTATCTGCACCTGTTTGTTCTGCTTGGGTAAATCAATGGTGAATTGATGAAAGGCAGAGTATATATATTATTGTCAAGATCAAGATAGTCAGTATCATGTCTCAATGCTGCCCATTTGCACAAAACTCTTTGGCATTAGCACATCTCCTGCTTGAGAGAACTCCTCATAAACTCAGAAATATATGTGTGCAAAAGGAAAAGGATTAACCTTTTATATGAGAATTGACCACACTGCATATGTATATATGTATTTATAGTGGTATAAACAATCAAATAACAAATAAAGTAGAAGGTATATATGGTCTTTTATATTCATAAATAAATGTCCTCGATGCTTATATTTCCAATGTCAAATGTCATACTGCTTATACTTCCAGTTTGAAAGGATCAGGTTATATTTTTTTCTTACAGGGAGAAAATGCAGGTTTCTGCTCTCTTGCCTCTCTGTAATTTGAGAAATGCAGACCAATGCAGGAGGGTTAGTTCTCTGAGGGTTAGTTGGTGCTCTACGCAGCTCCATGCAGTGATCCCAGCAAACAAAAATATAACCCTTTCCACATCCGTGTCTTCGGGTATGGAATACTGGACTCACCTAAAACAGAAAAGCTATCAATCACAGCCTCCCCCTATTGTGTGCTGAGCTTGGCACTCTACTAATTACTCATGCAACAGCCAGTGGTCAGAAAAGATTGCATGTAAAAGAGATTTAAAACTTTAGCTGTTATTATTAATATAATTTTAACATACAATCTTGTGCTCTTTCACACCATGAAGAGCACTTACAGTGAGTTCAGTGGCCTTTTAAAACACATAATATCACACAAACCTCCATATACCTTTGTGCAAGTTTAGAACATATGCAAATGATTATAGATCTTCACTGTGTCTAGAGTACAGGCACATAAATAACTGACCTTTATAATGTCTTTAAATTAAAGATTGTTTTTTACTATAAAATGAGGACACCTGGGGTGCTCTGTTTCAACTAATGTCAGATTTAATAACTGCACTTGAATTCACCTCCGTCCGTCTTTTGTGTAGGTGCTTCAATTAAATAAAGGTCTATGTATTAAAATAGAAACAATTCAAAGGAGGGTAATTAAACTGGCCTATAAGACAAACATTATAAGTGAAGACCATAACTGTAATGTGTGACATAATAGAAAACTGAAAATATATCAAAGGAATTTATAATGTTCAGGGAACAAGTATCTTCCAAAAAAAAGAGGAATGCAAGTGTGACAATGGGTATAATACCGGACACAATGTGATTTTTTTCCTTGCACCCTGGGTGGGAGATGTGCCTAAGTGCAGTCTGCACATGCTGGGGGAAGTTAAGGTATGGGATGATACTTGCTGGCACCACGGCCAAATCTGAGAATCCCCCCCTGCTGATATCTGCATCCTGGGCCTGGTGCCTTGATTAATTGTTGGACAATGGGAGAGACTCAAGGGACAGGGGGTTTAAGTTGGGAATGTGAACGTGTTGTTTGTGTCCTGTTTAAAGTCTGACTGGCCTCTTGTTCAGTGCCCTTACCCATCCTAAATATTGTCACTTCTGATCAATGATCACAAGTGCAAGACCTGGACTTCGTTAGCTCGGAGATGCTATTTTGTAAGCCATTTAGGAAAAAGAATCTTTGTACTTTGAGGATAGTCATACCCACCCTGTAAAAGGATCTGACCAGTGGGAGTTCCAGAACATGCAGGTCCTCCTTGTACGTGGCATGACTGGGATGTGGAAGATTTCAGGGTAATGTCAGAAGGTACTACTTTACAAAAAGAGTAGTAGGACATTTTCCACTGAAAGTGAAAATCAACACAAGGCTGAGAATAATATTTTTCTGAGGATTAATTAAGCCACAATTGTTATATACAATAGGTAGACCAGATGAGCTTTATAAGCGTCAATTCTACAGCACTCAGCCTTCCTTATGGTCCAGCTCTCACATCCTTATGTTACTACTGAGAATACCATATATCGAACTATGAGCTAGTCCAGACATGCCATAGCTTTTCTCCCCAGACGCAAACATTGTTTAATTTCATGGCTGCATTCACCATATGCAGAGACCTTGGAACCTGTGTACATGACTTGTACACCTTCCCTAATAGGAGGCACTTCCATGGAAGTGCAGCCCTTTTGATCAGTTTGGCATCTGGTTGCTGTAAAGAAAGGAGGGAGATGCCAATCTTAAATATTTAAGGTGAAAAGATACAGAGGAATATTTTGTGCAACAAAGATGATGGAAAGAGTCAAAAGTCATAAGGTTTTCCTGAGGATGAACTAAGTTATTTATACAGATTATGTGCTCTTGGTTGTTATTTGCCATTAAAAATCATGTTTCTGAACTTCTTTTTTAAAGCTTGGATAAATTAGAGGTTGCAAAACAATACTTTGAAGATAGTCCTCTGTGCTTGCTCCTACATGTCACCCACTTAGCAGTGTTGTTCAGATTCCTGCAGTGACTTATCTTATCTAAACCACAGGTTATGGTATTAGGGGTGTGGAACATGTCTTGCATTAATGGGTCACTGAACTTACTGTAAGTGCTCTCCATGGTGCGAAAGGGCACGATTTTGTATGTTAAAATTATGTATTTTTTTAATTACACTAATAACAGCTAACAATCTTTAAATCTTTCTTTACATAAAATCTTTCTGCATGAGTAATTAGTAGAGTGCCGACTGCAGCTCGTGCTGTGTGAGGCTCTATGGGGGAAGGTTGTGATTGATAACATAGCTTTCCCATGGACTGAGGTTACACTGCACAGACCGGTTAACCTATATTTTTCCTGTTTTAGATGAGTACCAGCATTCCATACCTACAAAGATAGATGTGGTAAAGGTTAAATATTTGTTTGTAGCAATAACAATACACCCCCCCCCCCCCCCCCCTCATACCCCTGCACTGGTCTGCATAGCTGAAGAGAGCAAACAACAGAATTTTGTGGTTTCTGGAAAAAATAAACCCATTACAAAGTCTGTTCCCTTCAAACTGGAAATATAGGCAGTCTGACAAAAATCTTACCAGTGACTCAAATGGGACACATCCCTGCAACCTATTGGTTGCAGTAATGAAGCAGATATGGGACGGGATGTGGGCAGTCTTTCACACATATAAACACAGATTTTATTTAATTTGATTTCTTAGTAACAATTGAACATATTTTAAAAATTCAAAAAGTATTTAAAAAATTGCACAATTAAGTGACACGTTAATGGTCACTGAACCTTATTAAAGGATGATCAGCATTCACATGTTCTACATTTTACATTTTATTTTTCTTATATAGGCCTTCTGCAATGAATATCCCTTTTAGTGTTTGCACACTGGTATAATCCAGTCTCTTCACATATCAAAAGCAGGGTAAGAAAGTTTTGCATATGCTAGGTCAAAATATGCCTAGGGGCATACAGTATCTGAAAATGGTCTTCAGGCTCCCCAATTCAGTGGATGATGAACACTGATAGTTTTGTCCAAAAATCACAAACTCCTGTCCTTGTCCTTCTTGTAACTCTGACAGTTGAAAGGAAAACGTAACATTTCCAGTCTGTCCTTCCAACAACTTGCTCTTTCCCTTTTTATCTGCTCTCTGCTTAGTCTTGTGTGAAATTGTTTTCCAGGTTCTGAGTAATTCCATCAGCCATTCTCAGCCATGTGATGTGATGTTCAGGGTTTGAGAACAAATTGCCATCCATGCTTCTACTAGGTCATTACATCAGATGTTTCCTTTGCTCGCACTCCTGTAGCTAAATCACTTTTATTGTTCATTATCAGTTTATATTACTTTATGAAGTTAACTATTTTCTTATTAGTGACAAAGAACCATTCTTGTTCTGAAGATTTGTAGGTTTCTCTCTTTGTAACTCAATTACCAATATGGAGAGGCCACTATAACTTTGGATACCAATATATAGAGTAACTTCTAAATATTACATATTTTTTGTGGACAATACAGTTGACTTATGGTTAACTCTATTGTCTACAACAATTGTGTAATAGTCTCTCTTTGTATCAGTAAATACATGAGTATCTCGAGTAACTAGCAGAAACTAATGAAAGGTGGTAGAGATGTAGAAAAAGAGACACCGTGGATCAAGTATAAAGAGCAATTTATTGTTAAATAAATCAAGAACAATAGGATGATGTGTGACCTGCTAAACGATGATCTCAGCAATATAAGTCAAGCAAAAGGAATCTGAATATTTGTGATTTCTTCAGGAGTTAGTAACATGCAAGTGGTCACTGAAGAAAAGGAAAAGAAGTCAATGCAACCAAAAATACATAGCTCAATAGTCAACCTTGTGCTCTAAAAAATTAGATTTCATGATGTTTAGCACTTGTGGTTTAGTGGTGGGAACCAATGAGAGCACAGAAAATATAGTCTGATTTATTCTATTCTGACAGATATGATTATTTAATATCTGTCAGGGAGATGACAACCTATCTTCAGAGACAATTATCACCAGTACCATAGACATCTACAGCCCAGTACTCTACACAAGTCAGTTATATTATTGACTCATAACTAATTGCTCATAACTAGCTTATTTACTTTATCAAACATCTTAACTGGGCCTATTTCCATCAAGCATCTCCCAAACCACTTCATTTTTCATAGGAATTGACAAACAGTGTTGCCAAAAGTTGCATAGATTTACTGAATCCCTTGAGTATGATTTTGTGAATGGTGTTGGTGCTTATAAATAAACTAGAATATTGCCCGTCAAATGACGGCAATGAAATTGTAAGTGAGCTAATGCTGTTTGGTGTATGGTAATGAACAAAATAATACATTAATAAATGAATATACTTTACCTATTTGGAAGTAATAAATGCAGGAAGCATTGTGCTGAAGAGCTGACAATCTGTTTTCATGTTGCTGCAGCATACAATGTGTGTTTTGAGTGCTGTGGAGCTGCTGTGTAAGTGTGAGCAATGTGTGTAGTGTAAATAGTGTGCGTGTGCGAGGAAAATCCGTTAGGGTAGCTGTGTACTTCCGCATTCTGTAAGTTACTGTTGTAAAATGGAGCCTAATGTGTGGTACGCGGCTGTTTGGGATTTAGCGTCCTTGTTCTTGGACAATTATATATGTGATTATAATAACAATGATGATTTTGTTGTTTAGTCATTCAGTCGTATCTGACTTTCCATGACTCTATGGAGCATGCCCATGTGTCATCCACTGCTAATCTGAGCTCCATCAAGCTCATGTTCATTGCATCAACAAACTCATCTATCCATCTCCGCCTATGACACCCCTTTTTCTATATGCCTTCAATATATCCCAGCATCAGAGTCTTCTCCAGGGAATCCTGTTTTCTCATGATATGGGCAAAATATTTGAGATTCATCCTCATGATCAAACCATAAAGTGAACAGTTTGGCTTCACTTCCTGTAGTATTCATCGGTTGGATCTTCTTGCAGTCCAAGGGACTCTAAGCAGTTTTCTCCAACACCACAATTCAAAAGCATCAATTCTCTGGTGCTCAGCCTTCTTTATGGTCCAGCTCTCACATCCGTATGTTGCTAATGGGAATAACATAGTTTTAACTATGCAGTCCTTTGTTGATCAGGATATAGCTTTACTTTTTAATAGCTTGTCCAGACTTTACATAGCTTTCCTCTCCAGAATCAAAGTCATTTATTTTGATGGCTGCAGTCATTATCAAAATAGATCTTAGAGCTCAGGAAAATAAAATCTGTCACTGTCTCCACTTCCTCCCCATCTCTATAATGATAATAAAGGATCATTATGGTTACATCTACATGCTCAAACATAATATTAACATGATGAGGTGTTATGCCCATAAACAAGAGTCCAGTCACTCTAGATCAAATATATTTTATATTGTCTTATCTTGTATTTAAGTTCTTCAAATAGTTTCATTTTATATTCTTCATCTGTTTTTGACTTTTGCTATAGGTCTCTGTTTTACTCTTAGAAATTCAAGATCTGCATATATCACTGAAAAAGAATTTTCAGGCTACTTGGAAGCCTTGTGTGATTCTGTTGCTCTAATTAAGTTTTGCAGATTTAATACAGTCAGATGTAACACAGTAATTACTATCAGGACTGAAGCCAAACTAGATTACAGACTGAACTACTTAACAAAAGTACATTAGATACCCGAGAGTCATCTGGAGATTTTTAAGGTTATACAGTATATTTTAACTTAGATGGAAAAGCTTGATAAATCGAGAGCATTAAAGACCTGATTAAGGAAGCATAGATTATAATGTTATATTATGAAACTGTAATATATTATCCATTTGATATCAGCCTTGTATCTGTCCATTTGTTTTCCTTTGGGAGTGAAAAAGAATAAAAAGAATAGCAACTTTATTCTGTAGACCTTGCTTCATTTGTATTTATTTGTGGGTAACTAGCTTCATGCCCTTTCACTCTACAGTATTACTATTATTATTAGTAATAGTATTATTATTGTTTATTTGTAACGCACCAACATATTCCGTAGCACAATACAGGGGTTAAGTATAAGGCAAAAAACAATTCAACATGTTGGAAAATAATGGAGGGTCCTGTCTTTGGGCTTAAAATCAAACATACATAGAGCTTCAACAGAACTAAATAATAACCTAAATGTAATAGGATAAAAGGCAAACACAAAAATAGCCAGAAGACTGAACCAGGGAGGACAAAGATTCCTCCCTAGACTGAATTCATAAAGAGCTTCTATTTCTAATGTTTAGCAACTCAAAGCGAAAAGGACTAAAAAAAAATAAACTTTATTAGTGAACAGGGGAATTGTTAGCTTGCTGCCTGGTGCTTGTGTAATAGACGCTGGACACTGGAAGCTGGACTCCCTCACCGAATAAGCTCTGACACGCGTTTCACCCCAAAAGCTTGCAGAATGTTCAGCAAGCTCTCACACTGACTTCTTGCACCGCCTTAAAACGCTCCTGCACCCGAGACCACACAGCAGGTACTGAGGCAGCTTGAATGCATCTTGTTATTTTGTCTCGTGATCTAGCAACAAAATGAAACTTACACACTGCTGTCTGTGGTTATTATCCCACAGTCAGCGGTGAGTTATTAGGTATATGTGCTTTGACTAAATTGATACAATTGGAGAGCACAACTGATTTATGCCCTCAGGGTGCAAAGTTGCGTTGTGTAATATCCAGCTTGGTAGTTACTTTATAGAAGTTGGATGCTTAATAGCGAGCCATTTACTATACTCTGGATTTATATGACCCTAGCTTGATTATACTATTTTTCCACAGTGCAAAGTTGCGCTTTGTTAGTTTGGTGCCTTATTACTTAGGAACTGGCACATTACTTAGGCCCCTCAACTTGTATATTTGTATAGAATTGTAGTTTTTTAACAATTCCCCCGTTCACTAATAAAGTTTATTTTTTATCCCTTTTCATTTTGAGTTGCTACACATTAGAAATAGAGGCTCTTTTTGAATTCTGTCTAGGGAGGAATCTTTGTCCTCCCTGGTTCATTCTTCTGACTATACATAGAGCTTGTTTCTAAAGCACAGACACAAGACTGAAAACTCACAAACTTAAGATCTAAAAGGCTTGTATATGATACAGGAGGGTGATAGATGTAAAATGGCGGTGTGAAGGCAATAGACTCAAGCACGTGGTGGGGGTTGTGTGTTACACTGTAGGCTCTGGGTGTGAGTGATATTATGCTGTAGAGTATGCGAGTGTGCATATTAATGCTGAAGGTGATGAGCTTCTTTAAATAGATACATTTTTTATGAGTTTTCGAAGGTCTTGAGGCACGAGGATAGTCTAGTGGAGAAAAGCAAAAAGTTCCACAGAGATGGGGCAGCATGAGAAAAGTCCAGAAAATAGGAGTGAGAGGAGGTGATAAGACGAGTAGAGAGGAAGGTCATTATCAGATGAAAGAGGGTGGATGGGAGAGTATTTTGAGACGAGAGCAGAGATATAAGCGGGTGCACAGTTGTTGAGGGCTTTATACATTATGGTCAGACAGAGAGGAGCTGCTGGCACTGAGCGTTGAGTATGGTAGATGAGACTAGCCTATAAGTGATTAAAAAGTGCTTGCAAATTCTCATAATGTCAGAGTATCAGCACAAAAGTGTATTAGAGTAGTCTGGTCTGTATGAATAAATCTAGGTCATTCTATCAATCAACTGGAATCATACTACTACTATAGACCATTGCTAAACAACTTTAAGCACTTTATAGAAATTCACAGCAATGGTATTTTAGTCACCATAGATTAATATTTAGATGACCCAAATGCACACAAAATTATTGTAATATAATTACACATAGAACCAAATTATGCAATTAGGTTAGTTTTACTAAATATTCATAAATATTTTTAGCACTATTCATTATTAATTAGTATTCAGTAATTTGAATGTGTGCACTAGAGAGTTAATGTCTCCAAGGGTTTAAGATTATTGTTTACTAGCGAATTGCCCGTCAAAAAATGACGGCAATGAAATTGTAAGGTAGCTAATGCTGTTTAGTGTGTAATAATGAAATATATAATACATTACCTATTTTAAAGCATTGTGTGGAAGAGCTGTCAATGTGTTTTGATGTTGCTGCAGCATTAGTGGTGTGGAGCTGCTGTGTAAGCGTGCTGAATGCGTGCAGTGTAACACTGTGCGTGCGCGAGACCAAACCGTTAGCGTAGTCGTGTACTTCCGCATTGGCGTAAAATGGCGAGTAATGTGTGGTATACGTCTGTATCGGAATATTCGTAGGTGTTTTGTGGTGTTTTGCGAGTTTCTTGTGGTGTTTTGCGAGTTTAGAGTGCTGTAGCCTCGTTTTCGTTTTGTTCGGCGGCCATTTTTTCTCTCGTTTAGATTTTTTTTTAGTCTCTAAACTGTTTTATTTCGAGTAAAATCGAGGTGTAAGTTGTATTTTTGAGGTCCTGGGTACTCCCTCTTGGTGTAGGTAAGGTTTTTATGTATGTGCTGTGTGTATGTATTGTGTTTTACATTTTGTAATGTTCGCGAGTTGCGTCCGAGTGTTGCGAGGCCGTAATGTGTGTGAACGTGTGTCGTATGTTGTTTGCGAGTGTCGTAATGTGTGTGTGCTGTAGCCTCGTTTTCGTTTTGTTCGGCGGCCATTTTTTCTCTCGCTTCGATTTTTTTTTAGTCTCTAAACTGTTTTATTTCGATTAAAATCGAGGTGTAAGTTGTATTTTTGAGGTCCTGGGTGCTCCCTCTTGGTGTAGGTAAGTTTTTTATGTATGTGCTGTGTGTATGTATTGTGTTTTACATTTTGTAATGTTCGCGAGTTGCGTCCGAGTGTTGCGAGGCCGTAATGTGTGTGAACGTGTGTCGTATGTTGTTTGCGAGTGTCATAATGTGTGTGTCGTGCTGTTTGGTTTGCGACGTAAAGTTTGCGAGGGTCGCAGTTGCTGGCATGGAGCGCCTTCGGCGCTCCATGCCAGCAACTGCGGCCCTCGCTTTGCGAGGTCCTCAGGTGCTGGCATGGAGCGCCTACGGCGCTCCATGCCAGCAGCTGAGGCCCTCGCTTCGCGAGGGTCCTCAGTTGCTGGCAAGGAGCACCTTCGGCGCTCCATGCCAGCAACTGAGACCCTCGGCCACTGCCCTCGGTTCGCGAGGGCCGCGGGCTCGCTACGCGAGCCCGCAGCGTTAGCAACAACTCGTACGCTCACAACTATATATGTGATTAGTAATATTTATTTGTTATTTCGATAAAGGTCAATCTTTTTGTATAATCAAGTATTTGGTTAAAGCAAAAGGTATTTGGTTGCACTTAGAGAGAGAGCTATAATACATTAATTTCATCCAATAGATATAATTAGTTCAATAGAGGAAAACAATGCACAGAGGATAAGGTATGATAAAGTTGATTGAGAAAAAATATACAGGTATATAGGAATGGGACTACTTTGTAATACCAACGTTATGATACAGGTTTTGTGAGGCTGAATTAAGTTGAATGAATTGATAAAACGTAACGTCATGATGTCATCACGTAAATGTCATGACGTAACGACGCTCACGCGCAACCCGGAAGTAGCCGGGCTTAAGCCAGAGGAGAAGCCAGTAATATAGCCTTAGAGAAAGTCCACTAGAAGGACGAAACAGACGGTTGGCATTTTATTTTTCTAGTGGGACAGGTTCAACTCCAAGGAAAAGTGTCTCACATGGTTCACAAGTCAATTTTGATAAAGAGAGAAGTTTTGAGAGAGGGAAACTGAATCGCAAGTATTTTTGATATTGCTATATGTTATTAGCCTCCCATAAGTATATTCTTTAATGATCGGTTTATTTTTGTTGCATTCTTTTTTGAAATACAGATAGCCATTATATTATGTGAATTCCTTGTTTTGGAGTTATTGAACACCTGTGTTCCACTATTTTCCTTTTTTGTTTTTAACAATGTGAATATTTTGTACTTTTTTATAAATACTTAAAAACTCTGTGATTATCAGTATATCCTGTATTAACATGACTATCAGTATATTCTGATATATGAGAGTTGTTTAGCAATGGTCTATAGTAGTAGTATGATTCCAGTTAATTGATAGAATGACCTAGATTTATTCATACAGACCAGACTACTCTAATGTGAAAATACACTTTTGTGCTGATACTCTGACATTATGAGAATTTGCAAGCACTTTTAATCACTTATCGACGTTGTTTCGGAACATGGGTATCCAAAAAAAGTTATTTTTGATGATCAAGTTGAAGGGGTGTTAAGCACCCAAAGGATACAAAAAAAAACATCTCATGTGAATGCTTCATATTCAGCTCCCAACTTCCACAAGGTGCTGGACAATATATTTAACTCTTATTGAAAATGTATGAAACTGTATGAAATAAAGTACTACTGTTGTCAATTTATTCTATATATTCTTTTGAAGAAATACACTTGAAAAATGTATTCATTTATTTATCCATTTTGTTCATTATCATATTCAGTTATTTTAAAGACCGTATGGAAAAAATCTATCAATTTGGTCATTTAACTTAAAATAGATAGACATGGGATATATTTGGTTGGATGAGAAATATATAAAAGGTACAGAGTGCTGCCAAAGAGCACATGCAGTCATACTCCAGAGAATCACATGGGGCGGACATAGTCCATTTATGATTAAGTAGAACATATGCCCACTTTATGAGATATTCAAAAATGGAATTTGAAATTAAATTATTGAGGTGAGAGTGTATTGTACAATACTTGAGTTTGGCGAACACCATAATTATGCAGGGAAAACATCATAAAGCTTCTTTTCATTAGAATAAATATACATTTTGATGCTTCTGCTGGACTCTGGAGTCATCCATAATGTTTTGGTTGCTGTTGTGTGTCTGGTAAGGGTGTTTACATTTCTGGTGGCCAGTTTTTGCATTTGTTAATGGAAGCTGCCTGCTTCTGGGCATGTGAGGGTTAAGCAGTAGTATCAGTTTCCAATTATCTAAAAAATAATAATTAAAAACATAGTCTAATAATCCAGCTTATCAGGAAGTGATGTAGCAAAGACAAAATGGATTCCTCTATTCATAAACAGAGCTTTTGAAAATTGTAATTTTCTCTAACAAAATATGTATGCTAATGGTTTACACAGCTGCTGTTGTTATAAACTTCACAAATAAGTGCTATTTTCTTACATTACAGAGCTCTTTTAAGCTATGATGAAGTGATCAGGAGAGCTTTAAATGATGCTGTGTGTTCATCTGGATTGTCCATCAATATTTGTATATTAGTTTTTAAATTAATGACCCGTGCTTTACAGACATAAGATAACACGTTCTACTGATGATTGAATTGGTTTCAAATTTTATTTTGATCACTTGCTTATTGCATGTCAATGTATATGTGCTAAGGATAGCGCTACGTAATATGTTGGCGCGTTACAAATAAACAATAATAATAATAAATCCTTGATCTTATAGATGATTAAATCGTTGATGAATCAGTTTATGTGTTTTGCAGATTATCTACTCCCACAACTAATCAGAATTGAATTTAATCCCAAGGGTTTGCTCTGTTTATGTATGACTTGATATGATAAAGTACCTGCTGTTGTCAGGTTCTTCCTTTTATTTCAGATCCAGAGCCTTATTAAATTGCGCTTTGGCCAATTGAAAAGGGCTCTATATAAGCACACAGCATATTTTTTTACAGAAGTTTTTAGTTAGCGAACTTATATCCAAAAGGAAGATATTCACTGACTAAAGACTTCTGTAAAGAAAATATGCTCTGTGCTTATATAGAGCCCTATTGAATTGGCCGAATCACATTTTAATAAGGCTGACAGCGTGTCAAGACATCTGCCATCCAGGCAATTAATTGGTTTCAATATGGCTCGACATCTTTGGAAACTGTTAGAGAGATTACAAATTAGAGAATTACATTAACAAGCACTTGAAACGGTCTCCAAGTGTCCATTCAGGACATCTCATAACCCATTTAATTTACTGATTCAACTCTGTCAACTCTATGATAAAAAAACAGTCAAAAAAAGATGAAGAATCTTCAAATTTTTAAATTAGTGATGAAGTGAAGAGAAAATACTTGAATAGTTGGAAGTTAACAAAGAATGTAAACATTATGTATATTATAAATATAAACTGCTTAAACCTTGTAGAGTTGTGTAGTTATCAATGAGTCTGTAAAACTTAATAGCATGCTGACTGGCAACATCAGCCCAATGAAAACATATCATTAATCATACACCTCCATTCTCTAGAGATTTAGAACGTACAAAAGCACATTAAGCTGGCTGTTATTGTACTCTGTGGTTTGTCATTGGGGGACTCAGTTTCTCTAAACTTTTTCACCCACTTGTTAAGTTCATTCCTGTAATGGGCAGTGAATCTTCACCTTACAACTGTTCAGTATTGCTAGCCATAACAGTTAGGACTTTCTTCTACTGTCAGCATTTTCAATGAGTTGAAGGATCTACAAATAAATAAAATTAATTAGCCCAAAGTTAACAACACTAATACAAAATACAACTTTGAGATTTCAGATTTTATAGACCATTGACAGGGTGCTTCTCTTGTGTGCACATTAAATTTTATTAAAGGATAAAGTTGCACAAGGACTTTGTAAGTACCCTGTATGTGCCCTTTTTCGAGTCATCGTCTGAAAATTATAATTTATATAGAATGGTATCAGAAAAGGAAGAGAGACTGTTGTTATGTGGTTGATAGTGTTTTAATTGTATGAGTAAAACTAAATTATTAGCAGAAATAGAGGTTCTAATGCCACACTAGTGGTAAATAGATGGGGAAGAAGAGTAGGCAATGACAGATTTTATGATCATGGGTTCCAAGATCTATGTAGATGGTGACTGTTGCCTTGAATTTAAAAGACATTTGCTTCTGGGGAGGAAAGCTATGGCAAGGCTGTACAAGCTATTAAAAAGAAAAGCTGTGAAATTATCAACAAAATTCTGCATTTTTAGAACTATGGTATTCCAAGTAGTAAAATACAGATATGAGAGTTGGACCATAAAGAAACAAGGTGAGCGTCCTAGAATTTACACCTTTGAATTGTGGTATTTGCGAAAACTGCTTAGTGTTCGTTGGCCCTCAAGAAGATCCAATAAATTCATACTACAGAAAATCAAGTCAAACTGTTCACTGGAAGATTTGATCATGAGGCTAAAGCGCAAATATTTTGACCATATTATGAGCAGACAGTATTCCCTAGAGAAATCTCTGATGCTTGGAAAGATTGAAGGCAGAAGGAGAAGGGGATGGCAGAGATGGATATGAATAGATGCACTCATTGAAGTGCAATAAACACGAGCTTGATGGATCTCAGATTGGCAGTAGATGAAATATGTACCTGGTGTGCTGTGGTCCATAGAGTCACATAGAGTCAGACATGACTGAGTAACTAAACAACAACAAGGAGATGAGTACATCAAAAGAATATTCACATGTATTGTCAGTGATTTATTTCCAAGGACTACCTAAAATGACTGGGGGTGTTCATTGACCACTTAGTTATTATTTTAAGTGTTATTTAATAATTGTAAAACACTGTGTTATACTATAAAATATAGTATACATGAACTTCTTTACTACCTATATATCATTTCCCAGATGGTTTATGGGCCACCTGGATAAAGCTAATGAACCAATGGTAGTTCAAAGACTGAAGGCTGGTAACCTTTGTATTAAAAGGTTTAATACAGTCCATGAGAGAAAGAAGGGACACAAGAATGGTAGAAGGTAGAAGATTTAGGGGTAACATTTGGGAGCAGTTCTGTAAGGAAACTGAAATACATAAGGGAAACATTTCCCAGTAGAAGAGTAAAAGGCATGAGCAGTAAAGGAACTGAGACATGCCGCTAAATGCAGAGCACTCTCACTAGAATGATTGGGTAGGGAGAGAGAGATACCTATTAGGTTAATTACATTGTTACCCATTTAAACACACTCTGGTGACATTGGACAAACCACTACTTATTTTATGACTCTATTACTCATCTATAATTAGATAATAATGTCATCTTAATGTTCTTACTCCTCTAGTGTCTGCCATATAATGGGCTGTAAGGTTTTGGCACCTTTGCTCCCTTGTTACCTTTCCAGCGTAACTGTTAGGACACCATATAAAACAATATATAATTATTATTAATGTTATCATTATGAAATGTATCAGTGTTTCCTGTATAAGTGGAAGTTAATTAGACAGAGTAATGATTCAGTTGGAGAACCAACATGTTGGACAGTAAATCATCCCTATAATGGTGACATCTCATTACAATGACTTTTAAAGCAAATTCCTGCTTAATGGACACATTTTAGTGAAATTGCTTATTTTATATTATACTAGATCCCTGAGGAAGTCTGTGCTAGATAAAACACTTTAGATATTATTTTTGTGAGTATACTTGCTTATGCAGGGCAATCATTTACTTATTATACTACACTATTGTGGTAATTTTCTCTCCTTTTTTTAGACATCTTGCATTTGCCATTTTGGATTGAAATATTCGTTCCCAGTGGTTTTATCTCCCAATATTTGGAAGATAATTGATATATATATATATATATATATATATATATATATATATATATATATATAGAGAGAGAGAGAGAGAGAGAGAGAGCCCTGAACTTTATTGACTTCTTACCGTGGCAGGGAATCCCTAGTGATGTTATATGTGTGTGACGTTATTCAGGATTCCCTTCTCCAGCAAGAAGAAGCACTGGCAAAGGAAGGATACTACTGAAAAAACAATGCATTCCAATGCAATCCATGCAGATCCCCCCTAAGAAGCCCACATTAAGAAGGGAGCGCTGCTGTGATGAGGGGGCCCTATGGCCTAGCTCCGCCCATGCTCATAATCCCTTTTTCTGTATACTGAAATGGATTTAAGTTTTTTAAATCACAAAATTCATACACAGAACCTCATCACCTCTTTCCAGAAAACATCCAAGGTTATCACAAAGCTTTCCATAAAGTGTAACATTTATGAATAATTGTCTTGTGGTCATACAAATAGACCCTTATCGTCCCATCTTTTGTGAATCACTATTGCATCTGTATTCTGGAAGGCACCATTTCTACATAGTACTTTTCAACCTTCTCTAATTAACTGCACATCTCATCTATGGGCCATACACCCCATTGTTTATTAACTTCTTTCAGCTATGTATTCCTAAGGGTGTAAATAATCAACTGCTCCAATCCTCTCCCACGCCACCATTTTCTTTTTCTTTATTTCTTGCTCCCATGGACTATTGATCCCAGCATCCTCTTTTCCTGCAGCTAAAACTCCTGCAATAAAAAGCTAGTGGCAAGTTTCTAATGACTGGATTGATTAAACCTAGACCAGAAGCACATAGCATAGTTTTTTTCAGATTGATTGATTATGCCTGTCATTAAACTTATTTTAGCTCCTACATACATCATTTTGATTAATTTGCCATAGTTTGGTTTATTGGTGAATTTAAGGAATTATTTACCCTTGATCAATTATCAATAAATGAGGGAAGAATAAAATTCTGAATATATATCTTTATTAAATCTACATAAAAAACAAAACCAAAAAGAAATAATGATGATCACATATATAGTTCTCAGCCGCGCAACCTTGCCAAAATCTGTTAAAACTGCAGGCTCGCAAAGGTGCACACTGCGATGGTGGAGATGAGTGGCGTAGACGCTCATCCCTACTACCCCATAGGGCTTAGGCAGGGAGCGCCGAAGGTGCTCACTGCACTGGTGGAGATGAGCGACATAGGCGCTCATCCCTACGACCCCGCACGACTTGCGCATCATACCTACAACCCGCGGAACTACACATCAACACAAAATTCAAATACATAATTCACAGTGCGAGACCCGTAGCACTTTGAAAAAATCGCCTCTAAACAATTACGGCACGTAACACTTACAAAAGGAAACTGGCACTTAGAAAAAAATTAAATATGAGCCCAAAAAAATACGAACTTAACGGCTGCACTACGCACAGCGAAAAACACGATTGAGGTTACACGCAAATTTAAATGAAATTTTAAGAATTTCACCACTCGAAAATCCCCTAAGCGAGAGAAAAAATGTCCGCCGAAAAAAAACAAAAAACGAGGCTACACGACCCCTAAGCACGCAAAACACAGCCAAGCCCATACGCCTTTTACACAGCCCCGTACGACCTACTAAATACACTATTAGGAAGGACACTAAATGCTCCACACCCGCGTGTGGACACATACACAATCGCATCCATTTTCCAACACTAACTGCAAACTAATAACATTACCATTACAAAATGCGCAACGACACAATTAAACAAACGGTTTCACCTCGCACACACAGTCTATTTACACACTGCACACATTGCTGACACTGACACCTCAGCTCAAGAACAGTGAAAATATACATTGTATGCTGCAGGAACATCAAAACCGATTGTTAGCTCTTCAGCATATTGCTTCCTGCAGATATTAATTACAAATAGTATATTCATTTATAATTTTCATAATTAATTAATTAACATTACAAAATACATAGACAAAACAAACAAAAAAACAGACTAAAGAATCACAATAAACGCTAAAGGCGCTTAGTGCGCGCCTCACAAGGAGCGTCAACAGTGTTTAGAGGAGCACAACTACACCAAGGGACATCAGTGCAATGTGCGCCAAAAGGACATCAGTGCAAACCTTGCAATGAGCATCAAAGGAGCTCTGATAACCAAAAATACACCGACCATGAGGCTCGCAATGAGCGCTGAAGGTACTCACACAACCAAAAGACTTACTATGGGTAGCAAACAGCATTACCTGCCTTACATCTCTATTGCAGTCATTTTTTGACGGGCAAGTCACTAGTTAAAAGATAAAATCTAAATTACGGCAACACCAAAGAGACTAAATTATAATTAACGCATGATAAATTTGATTGGAATGATAATCAATACATGTATACAAAGACCTATTCTCAGGAGACCATGTGGAGCAAATAAATAGTCTAAACAAATTGTACTCATCCACATAATTATACCATATATTGTATGAATATTGCACTGAATTATTTATCAAAAACACCACTGTACTCGGGATAAGCACAATAATATTGAGATACAGTAAAATGAATAAGATTCTCTGTATCTCCATATTATTGTTGTATAAATTAATAATAATACAAATAATAATAAGCACAGAGTACAGAAAAGTTAATAGAAAAGCTGTGCTATGGTATTGTTATTACTCCTGGACAGTTTAAAGAGATTTGGCTAAAATTGTCTATAAATAAAATGAATATGATTGTCTGACACATTGGAAAGTTTCAGGCTACTCTGGAATTGGCTATATTGGATATATATATATATATATATATATATATATATATATATATATATATATATATAAAGGTTATTGATGTTTATGAGTAATTAGACAGTTATTAAATTGTTGTTCCATACTCTCCAGCCAGGATAATCTTGACAGATCCCTGATGTCTTCAGTCACAGATCAGATATGTTCCCTGGGAAGTCAGGATGAGCTGTGAGAGGGGTCAGATCTCAGCACATCCTGCCGGATACACACTGACCAGAGCAGGGAGAGCCAGGTGCCCCTCACATTGTCACTTGTCCCATCACACTGTCATGTGATGTCTGTTTACTGGCTGATTCTATCTTCTCCTGTGCGCAGGTGTCGGGTGCGCGCATTTGTCGGTGATGAAAATGTACTTTAAATGATAAGGATATTCTATACAATACACCACATTGGTGCTTGTACAATTATAGAAGCCTCAAAGTTTTATCTTATTGTTCTGTCTGTCTTGTACACCGGCGATATTTAAACATATAACCACAGAAGCTGCAATGTCCACATCCATAAGAACAATTGGGTAACATACTCTGTTTCCTGTTTTTTGTAAAATGGCTCCAGACTAGTTTATCTCTTGGCATCTCCTCCATCCAATATTGCTTTTGCCACCTATGATGGCATTAAGAACATCATCAGTCCTCAGAATATGGGTGTTTGTTGATGATCTTTGTAATATCATGCCACTGTTGGCAAAAGGTGCCTAAGAATCTTACTGTCTCTTCTTCTTTAGATTTAATTTATACATATATATATATATATATATATATATATATATATATATATATATATTGTTTTATAAATAGTTTTGTGGAAATTCAAGCTATACTGTATAACCTGGACTATGGAGGTGTATTTCAAAGACAGAACTAAAAGGTCTGTTGTGGAGCTGACACAGTGCTTCACGGAGCTGGTGAATGTTAGAGGGTGGGGAGGGGATCATGCTCTGCTTCAGTATGTCACAGTACATGTTGGCATTCATGGTTCCCTCAATGAAATGTAGCTCCCCAGTGCCGGCAGCACTCATGCAGGCCCAGACCAAGACACTTCCCCCATCAAAAGTAAACATCTATACTGAGGAAAGGTAGTTGAAATAATCCCTACGTTACAGATAAACGGATAAGGTACAAACAGCACAAAAACACTGATATGAGATGAAACCCTCAGTTTGAATGTAAACAGCAATGCAGAGAGAGTGGAGGCAACATCTGACATCATCAGGTAAATGCATATTTAGGGGGAATCAACACAACATATAATATAAAACATATATACACATATAGACATATGTGTATGTATGTTTGGTCTTGAAAATAAATAGAAATTTTATTTAAGGGACTATTTTTTTAAATTCCTATACAAAGGCTTATCAATGCCCATTTTGTGCAATTTGATAAAGTTTTCAGAATTCAATGGACGCACTGACGTCATTACGTCACCTACGTCAGGTTATAGAAGCAAACCTGGAAGTGCCGGGTCTCTAAATAAACGCCAGTAAATGGTGGTAGTTACCCCATAATTAAGCCCTGTATGAGGTCGAAACGGTAGCGGTCGGGATTCTGGAGGAAATTGTGGAGGAAGCAAATGAGGGGTGACGTGGCAGTACTAACCTTCAAGTATTTGTAGTACTGTGTTAAAACAGACCAGCCGAAGTCTGATAATCACTTGGATACTTGGATACTCTTTCCACACTGCCACTGGATATATTGTATTATACACTATTTAAATGTGCAGATTATTTATAAAACATACTTTGCTCCTCTTGTGATTTTTTTCTCCTTCTCTACTATTTTTTTTAATGTTTTTTCACTCCTTTTGTAACTTTTTTTTTAACTAATTGAGGTCATGTCTTTTGATTCCTTTACTTATTTCCTCTCAAATTGCCAGCTCTCTATATAATCCTATGATTAGCAGTTTCTGCATATATGAGGATTGTAATTACAATTATACTGCTAGAGTGGCTGTGTGTGGGGCATATTGGTAGTATGGATGTATTATCCATACCCTCATTATATGCAGCTTAGATAGCGCTTATGCCTGACAATCAGTGACCTATATATCCCAGTTCTGCCATCTAGTTCCCTCAATATTTTTATTACACCTTCACTAGTAGCGAGTTTTTTTATTTTAAATAGTCCCTCAAATAAAATTTCTATTTATTTTCAAGTAAGTGTAATGCACTAGGAATTTTAGGAAGTCATATTTTCTTATGTTTCGTCTTGGCCTGCCTGAGTGCTGCCGGCACTGTGGAGCTACAGTTCATTGATGGAAACACAAATGCCAACATGTTCTGTGACATACTGAAGCAGAGCATGATCCCCTCCCGTCGGAGACTGGGCCGCAGGGCAGTATTCCAACATGGTAACGACCACAAACACACTGAAGGTAAATGTAATGATATAGGAATCACAAGGTTGTGGAGACCAGTAGCCAAGGTCAGCAATAATCCAGTTCAGCAACTTGTAGGTGAAACAGGAACAATCTTTATTGAAGGGATCAGGAACCAACAATAATCTGGCAAGGATACAGAGACAGGAAGTGGGTAAAAAATCCAGCCAGTCATCCTGCAGGTAACTAATATAGCACCGCAAATATTGCTCCAAAGTCTGGTTGGTTCGCTCAGTCTGTCCATTACTTTGTGGATGAAAAGCTGACGACAGATTTACATTAATACCTAGGTTAGAACAAAAATGTTTCCAAAAACGAGATGTAAACTGCACTCCCCTGTCAGAAACTACTTCATCAGGCACTCCATGCAAGCGAAATATTTCCCGAATAGCCAGGTCAGCCGTCTGTTTAGCTGAAGGGAGACCACGAGCTGGTATGAAATGACCCATCTTAGTTAACCTGTCCACAACAACAAGAATGGTAGTGTGTTCCTTAGAGGGAGGTAGTTCCACAATAAAGTCCATGGATATAGATCCCCAGGGACGATGAGGAATCGAAGAGGCTGAAGCAAGCCAACAGGGGATGAGCGAGGAGTCTTATGTCTGGCACATACATCACAAGAGGACACATACTTCTTAACATCCTCATAATACTTGGGCCACCAAAAGGATCGGGCGAGTAGCTCTTGTGTCTTTCGGATTCCTGGATGACCTGCTGGTTTTGAGTCATGGTAGAGACATAAAAGGTCCAGTCGCACTGACTCCGGAGCAAAGAGACGTTGTTGAAAAATCCAAAACCCATTAAGCATCGCCATATAGAGATCACGAGGAGGATCACGAAGAACTGGGTCTTCAGCGTAGCCCTTTTTAATGCGAGACATCAGATCAGAAGGAAAAGTAACTCCTATAAATATATCCTCCGGCAAGATGGTGGTCTTGGTTACGGTAGCATGGAGGGGGTCAGCTAATTTAGACAAGGCATCCGCCTTACCATTCTTGGAGCCAGGACGGTATGTAACCAAAAAATTAAACCTCGAGAAGAATAGGGACCAGCGTGCTTGTCTGGCTGACAGTCTCTTAGCTGATCGAATACATTCCAGATTTTTGTGATCTGTGAGGACAGTAATTGGATGGGTAGCTCCCTCCAAGAGATGTCTCCATTCGGTGAAGGCAGCTTTTATAGCCAATAGTTCTTTATTCCCTATGTCATAGTCTCTTTCTGCTGGCACCATCTGGCGGGGATAGAAGGCACACGGATGTAACAGCATCTTAGGTCCAGTCCTTTGAGACAGTATAGCACCAACAGCTGAATCAGAAGCATCAACTTCCACAATAAATAGTAATTCCGGCTGAGGATGGACCAGGACGGGGGCAGATGTAAACAGAGTCTTTAATCGGGAAAATGCGGTATCAGCCTTATCTGACCACTGAAAAGGAGTCCCCTTACGTGCGAGTTCAGTGATCGGTGTAATAACGGCAGAGAAATTCTTAATGAAACGCCTGTAAAAATTGGCAAACCCCACAAATCTCTGGACATCTTTTTCATTCTTGGGGATGGGCCAGTCCAGCACAGCTTTAATTTTACTTGCGTCCATAGTTAAACCTTTAGGAGTTATGACATACCCCAGAAATTGAATTTCTGTTTGTTCAAACTCACATTTTTCTAGTTTAATGTATAGGTGGTGGGTACGAAGGCGCTCCAGAACTATACGGACCTGTTTTCTGTGGTTTTCAAGATTATCAGAGAATATTAGGATATCATCCAAATATGCCACAACAAACTGATCCAGGAGATCTCGTAGTACATCATTGATAAGATGCTGGAAAGTTGCAGGGGCATTACAAAGCCCAAATGACATTACTAGATATTCGTAATGCCCGTACCTGGTTCTGAAAGCTGTTTTCCATTCATCATTTGGTCTTATGCGAACCAGATTATATGCCCCCCGAAGATCAAGCTTTGTAAATATTTTAGCTGAGCGAAGTCTCTCCAAAAATTCAGGAATGAGAGGCAAGGGGTAGCGGTTTTTAACAGTGATGTTATTAATGTCTCTGTAATCAACGCATGGCGGTAGGCTGCCATCTTTCTTCTCTACAAAGAATATAGGAGCTCCTGCTGGGGAAGTAGATGGTCGAATAAAACCTTTGGCAAGATTTTCTTGTATGTATTCACGAAGAGCTTTCAATTCAGGCTCAGAAAGGGAATATATACGGCTAAATGGGGTAGCAGCCCCAGGCAACAGCTCTATTGGGCAATCATAAGGCCTGTGGGGTGGAAGCTGATCAGCATTCTTCTTATCACAGACTTCTGCAAAATCCCGATATTGTAGAGGAAGCTTAGTCAAGTTTGTAGCAACCATTTCATTAATTGTTGTGGCAACAGGTGTTACCTTAGTGGGTTGACAATTCATTAAGCAGTGTTCTGAAGGAAAGGACAAAGTTCTGATCTTCCAATCAATTTGTGGGTTATGCAGAGCAAGCCAAGGTACCCCCAAAATCACTGGAAATTGTGTTGAGGAAATTAGGTGGAAAGATATAGTCTCATGGTGATTCACTTCCAGAGTCCACTTTAAGGGCACAGTCTCATGTGTAACCGGGCCCGACGTAAGTGGAGAACCGTCCACTGTCTCCATTAACACAGGTGAAGAATTAGGGATAGACTGAATTCTATTTCCTGCTGCAAATTTAATGTCCATAAAGTTTCCGCCTGCTCCAGAATCTATCATAGCTGTAGTTGAAATTTTATTATCACCACATTGCAACGTGATAGGTACCACAAAATGAGGATGTTGAGTCAACATACCCTCTTCACCATGAGCCAGAGAAAACAAGGGTTGTGTGACAGAATCCAGTTGATCTGCAATCTGGGATTGGTGTCAAATCTGTGCCCCCTCAGCAGCCATAGCTATTGTTCTTTTGGATTTGCTAGGGCAATTGATGGCATAGTGCCCTGCACTACCACAATACAGGCATAAATTGTGAGTGCGTCGCCACTGTTTTTCTTCATTGGATAATGGCCCTCTTATTAGATTTACCTGCATAGCCTCAGGCTCAGAGTCTGAAGGTGTTTGTGGGGTTGGAGTAGAAATTCTTGAATAGGAAATAGGAGTAGTACTTGGTCTAAAAGAGCCCTGTCTTTCCAATCTTCTTTCAGAAAGTCTCCGATCGATACGAATAGCCAAACGCACAAATGCATCAAAGTCAGCAGGAAGATCAACACGAGCTAGCTCATCTTTTATAGCTTCTGAGAGACCTTTTCTGAAGTGGAACCTCTGAGCTGATTGGTTCCAGGTAGTATCAGCAACCCACTGTCTGAATTCAGCAGCATATTCAGCCACAGAGCGCCTCCCTTGATGCAAATGAAGGAGAGTGGCTTCTGCTGTAGCACATTGATTGGGGTCATCAAAAACTAGGCACATGGACTCAAGAAAGTCATTTAGATTACCCAAGACTGGACTGTCCTGTTCCAAAAGAGGGGAGCCCCAAGCCAGGGCTTCATCTTTGAATAGTGAAAAAATAAATCCCACCTTCTCTCTTTCAGAGGGAAATTAGTGAGGTAACATCATGAAGTGCAAACGGCATTGATTTAGGAAACCCCTAAATTTTTTGCGATCTCCTCCAAACTTTTCTGGCAGGGGCAAGCGGGCATCTTGTGCAGGTGTAACAGTAGCAGCCGCAACATCACGTGCCCTGTAGCTGGTATACTCACTGTGCATTGACTGAAATTTATTTTGCAGTTCAGCTACCTGGTCCTGCAGCACTTGAATGGTCTGTGCCTGGGTCTGCACAGTTCTTGCAGTAAAAGCAACCTGTTGGGCCTGCAGTTCAGCTACCTGGTCCTGCAGCACTTGAATGGTCTGTGCCTGGGTCTGCACAGTTCTTGCAGTAAAAACAACCTGCTGGGCCAATGCAGAATCTGACCCGGCGGTCTCCATGAAAGGGCCAGATTATTCTGTAATGATATAGGAATCACAAGGTTGTGGAGACCAGTAGCCAAGGTCAGCAATAATCCAGTTCAGCAACTTGTAGGTGAAACAGGAACAAGCTTTATTGAAGGGATCAGGAACCAACAATAATCTGGCAAGGATACAGAGACAGGAAGTGCCTTATATAGGCCAAGAACCAGACAGCTGACCAGACACAGCTAAAGAGAGTTGTCACTGATTGCATTGCTTTTAGAGTCAAGGTATCAGATCTCAGGTAAATCTGCAAGAGGCAGGCTGGCGTACCGGTAGGGAAGAGGTTTAGCAACATGCAAACGAGGGTTCGAATCCCAGCATAGTCAATTCCTCACAGTAAAGGTGATGCACTGGCCGAGCATGTCACCAGACCTAAACCCTATTGAGCATCTGTGGGGCATCCTCAAATGGAAGATGGGGGAGTGCAAGGTCTCTAACACCCACCAGCTAGGTGATGACTAAAGATGGGACTTTCATTTATCACTTGTAGAGATAATGTTTTTCCAATCCTGCTTTTACGATTACAGTAGGATTCATTATTGGATACTTTACAGTGCTCCCATGTAACAGCACAGATGGTACATAAAGATACTGTCCAACTATAATGTTACCAATGCACTTTATATAGATGCCATTAGATAGTTAACCCTTGTGTATGGCACATATTGCCAAGAGATTTCAGGAGCAGCCACATGGTGGTTATGGATGTCCGTCATGAGTAATTTTTGTAAAACATTCTGAATTATATCAGTGAAAATTCTCAGCCTCGCTATCATCCACTTCTGGATCATTACCTTGTCACGGGGAAGGGGCTTGTGTACCTCAATTAAGCTGGGGACTAAAAAATGTAGGGTTACCCAAGATGGGCAGTTAATATCAAAGAAGGCAGACAAATCAAGGTCCACTAGGGAAGGATCTGAGAACCCACTCCAGTATCTTTGTCAACATGAGACATAATGATGTGTCTGGCCTGGTGTGGTCCATAGGGTCATGGAGAGTCGGACGTGACTGAACAACTTAACAAAAACTATTATCAGCACATAGCATTATTATGATAACGTTTCTTCCTGTGCTACTTCATAACGATGCCATACTGCAAATTCCCTGACAGCAGCTGTTGCTGCCACATTATAACCTCATCTGACTCAGACACAGCTCTGACAGCAAAGAGGAAATTGATTTATTTTCAGATCTGTTTCTCTTCCAGATAAATAGAGCCCAGAACGTCACCTCTGAGCTGGAGCTTGTCTGGTAAGAGACTCATGAGACTGATTATTTAGTAGGTGGTGATGTACAAACATCTCTCCAAACTTATCAAGTGACAGCTGTCAATGACACATCTGAAAACAGAACCAGTCATTAAGTCACCAGACACTCTCTGCAAATTAGCATTTAGATATTACATTAGAGACAATTACCACCCACTTCATCTGATTAAATCAAGAAATATCTCAAAATAGTCTTGTTCTATACAAGACACCCACCACTGTGGGAAGATTTCTGCAAAAAATAACAAACTTTCAGGCGTGGGCTGTGGAACTTTACAGATTTTATCATGCAATATTCTGATGATAGAAAATTCTAGACACTGGTATCAATTTAATGGGCAGGAAGTAAGTGTGGTACATTTGTGACTTATGTACTTCCTCATTGTGTCTTCTCAGGTAGAAGTAGCTGCCCAGCAAATTTTGGATTATATAAAAAGAAAATGTTTAAACAGGTACTGTGATGATCGCCTTGGAGCCGGTTAGTCACCACTGAAAACCTCTTAATTTTTGCCCAATTGACTTTACAAATAGAGTTGTAGTTGATTACTAATCCTGCTCACACCTTTCCAGTCCCTGCTATTTCCATCACCAGAGACAGGAAATTGATTGTACATCTTAATAACAACCTGCCTGGTGGGATTATCTAGCAGTGGACAGGAAATCCAAATATGATAAGTAAGTTAACTAGTTTAGAAGGGGAACTTTGAATATATTTACGTTTGTGATGCAATTACCAGCTTAGCCTGTGATGGGATTAACTCCCACACACCCACATTGGACAATAAGGTACTACAGAGGGCTGCTTGAGATAACTGGTTAAGGGCCAGTGATTTAATCATGTTTGTGGGTTGAACCAAAGTTGTATTGTTCTATTTGCCTATAAATGTTCCACCTTTTCCCAATAAGCATTCTTTTAGGGAACATAATCATGGTGTTCTGACTTTAATTTAGAGGTTATAACTTCTGTTTGTTTTTTATAACCACCTGATCCCTATTCTGCATACTGATGATCCTGGAATAGAAGCCAGTCACTGAGAAGCCCATCCACTCCATGGTCCACGGGAAGATTCATGTAGCCAAGGCAGGAGAATTCTGGAGCTAAACCAGCCCCCCTCTACTGGGTCATTACAATGGGATTTTACTAAATGTTTATTTCAATAAAAGGACCCTGCTAATTAGTTGTTTCAATTTCTGTAGGTCTGTAGCATCATTATTAGACACTGCACTTCCCACATTTATAAAATGGTCAATTGAAGAACTAGATTTGATTATCGGGAATTATAGTTAGAAAGTAAGAATACATACAATATTTAATGTATTACCAATTATATGCAACTAGTGACTTGCCCGTCAAAAAATTACGGTCAATAAAATTTTAAGCCATGACAATGCTGTTTGCCACATAATGTGAAGGTTTTTGTACTGAGAGGACCTTAGGCGCTCATTGCAAGCCTTGCGCTGAGCACCTTTGGTGCTCATCGTGCGGCTCGCAATAAGAGCCTTTGACGCTCATTGCGAGCCTCTGAGCAGCCTCTGCGCTCATCACAAAGACAGATACATGTGTCTATATTTTTGTAAATAATAATCAATTAATTAGTTACTTAATGAATTAATATACTTTACCTATTTGTAATTAATATATCCATCAATCAATAGGCTGAAGAGTCAAGAATCTGTTTTCATTTTCCCGCAGCATATAATGTCCAGTTGGACTGTTGGTGCCTGTGGAGATAGTGCATCAGAAGTAGGCTGCGTGTGCGAGGGCAAACTGTTGGTTTATTTGTGTAAAGAGCTACTGTAGATGTGTAATGTTGTGATTTGCAAGTTTTGAGTGTAAAGTAGCGTTGTTTGTGTATGTGCTACGCAGTTAAGTCCCACGTCTCGTAATGTTTTTTTTTTCTAATTCGCATGTTCCTTAACTGCTTGCAGCCTAACAGTCTTTTTAAATTGCGAATCGGGCAATTGAATAGGGCTCTATATAAGCACATAGCATTTTTTTTTTTGCAGAAGTGTTTAGTGTTTAGTGAACTTCTATGTAAAATCAAGGTCTTCAGTAACTAAAAATGTATTAAAAAAAAGATGCTATGTGCTTATATAGAGCCCTATTCAATTGGGTGAATGGCAATTTAACAAGTCTGTGAGGCAATACCGCATTTCCTAAATGTTTGTAGGCTAAGTCCTGCGTGTTTCATTGCCTCCACTGCTCGCCTTGCTTTGCGTTGTAGTGCCCTAACGGCTCGCTTCTCTACACGAGGCTTGCAGTTGATGAGCGCCTTTGGCACTCATTGCCCAAGTGCTGTGTGTGTTAGCGCCTTAACTGCTCGCCTCCCAATACGAGGCTCGCAGGCGATGAGCGCCTTCAGCCTAAGTGCTGCCTCAAGTTTTAGTGCCTTAACAGCTCGCCTCGCTACACAAGGCTCGCAGGCGATGAGCGCATTTGCCGCTCATCGCCTAAGTGCTCCAAGGTAACGGCTCGCCTCGCTTTGCGAGGCTCGCAAGAGATGAGTGGCAAAGGCGCTCATCGACTAAGTCGTACGCACCATGCAAAGCGTGACGACTTCTTGTAGTTCAACAATTATAATATGTGATTAGTCCATCAGGGCCGGCAGTCATTACCTGCTTTGTTAAACTTTCTCAGCAAAGAGGAACCTTGTAAATTGATGAGGTTCCATAAATAACATAGAAAGCATTGATGCAAAACATTTTAATAGAAGCAGCTGAAATTGTCTCTGCATTCAAGGTTATGCACAAACTAAAATCACAGTTATCTAAGTATTTTCATGACCAAAGATTCAGCTCAGCTTGCGATAATCATAAGGTCTAAGCTAGAAGATCAGCAGCAGTGTTTGATCTGAGACAGGGGGAATCACAGACTGAGGAATTAGCTGATCTGTAAATTAGTTTCAGCCATTTTAAATTAAAATAAAATGTTTCATACTTTTTGAATATGTTCTTTGTGATAAGATATACATGTTGAGGGATATCATTGTTCCTTACAAATATAATTTAAACTTTGTTGCCATGTACATTTTAAATTCATCCCTTTTCTGTATTAGTTTTGTGAAAACAACCTTGTATTTGTAGGATAAGACCAGCCCCTGCAGCGCAATCATATCAGGGCCATTGGGCACAGTGTGAGGGCTGGAGATTAGGGCAGACGTGGAGAGAGATGGACTCATGGTGCTGACAGTGAGCTCTCTGCTAATCACTGGCTGAATGTGTTTCGCTGTGTATGTGATGCGAGATCTTGTCGAGTGAGAGTGAGAGACTTGAGAAGAAACACAGGCTGATAATACCAAGAACTGCAAAGTCTTCATATGAATGGAACAGTAAGACATCTTCTAACTTTAGAGACGTTACCACAACATGGCAATCAGGGTCACCACAACACAGAAATCAGGGTCACCACAACACAACAATCAGGGTCACCTAAACACAGCAATCAGGGTCACCATACAACTGGAAATAAAATACAAGCGTTCGCCAACTTGCACTACTGTTGTTGAACCTTTAGAGATTTTGGGCCTTATTAAATTAGCCCTCTAAGTTCTCTCTGTCCTAGGAAAAGGCAGTTTTTTGCTGTTTGCGAGGACCGACTCCCCAATACGTCTCTCGCAGCCTGCTTTGCGAGATGACTCAGAAAAAAGGCAGAGAATATTCTCTGAGAGAGCTACAGAGTCAAACCCAGCCATTAATCTATGAGGTGATTCTCGCACCTCGGAAGAATCCCTACGGGCACAAAACGTGCTAGCAAGGGCTCTGAAAGCCTTTACGTGCTGCCTCGGAGCAGCCCGAGACAGCCGTGTGATACTCCCCCTGCTCCCTATACACATCACCATGCTACAGGGGTCCCTGTCGGGACCTCTGCAGCCACCCCACATCAACCCCTTGCAGCGGGGATCCCGGCTGCATCTAAAAGTTTTAAATCCCCCCCCACACTATCAGCAATCCCAGCCGTGGCACCTAAAATTAACCCCCCTCCATGCTGGGGGTCCCCATCGGGACCCCCAAAGTGTCCCCTCATTAACCCTTGCAGAAGGGGTCCCCGATCGGCATAGATCAGGCCCCCAACTGCATTTAAAAGTTTTAAACTCCCTGCTGCGGCTCCTTAAAGGGCCAGCGGCACACTATTAGCAATCCCGGCCGCGGCACCTAAAATTAACCCCCTCTATGCTGGGGGTCCCCATCAGGACCCTGAAGTGTCCCCACATTAACCCCTTGCTGCAGGGGTCCACAGGGACCCCCGCAGCCCCCCCACTTTAACCCCTTGCAGTGGGGGTTCCTGATCGGCACAGATCGTGACCCTGCTGCATTTAAAGTTGTAAATTTCCCGCCTAGCGGGTCCTTAAAGGACCGTAAAGGTCCTGAAAGGACTTGCGCTAAAAAATATTAACCCCAGGCAACTAAAATTAACCCTATAACTCATAGGGGTCAATACAGACCCCCATAAGCCCTTAATTAAACCCATAACTCATGGGGGTCAAAACAGACCCCCATAAGCCTTAATTAACCCTATAACTCATGGGGGTCAATACAGACCCCCATAAGCCCGTAATTAACGTAATATAACTCATGGGGGTCAATACAGACCCCCATAAGCCTTAATTAACACTGTCCCTCATGGGGGTCAATACAGACCCCCATAAGCCCTTAATTAACCCTATAACTCATGGGGTCAATACAGACACCCATAAGCCCTTAATTTACCCTAAAACTCATGGGGGTCAATACAGCCCCCCATAAGCCTTAATTAACCCCATCAGTCCCATGAGGGTATATTATGACCCTTATGGGGTATTTACAACCCTAACATTAACCGCATAAGTGCCATGACGGTCCTCAAGGACCATCATGACGCTAAGTACAGACACTACACTGCACTATACCCCCAATAAACCAATAAAACTAAACTAACCCCCCTCTACACTAATATATTAAAACCTACACTACCTACCTACACTAACAACCTACCCCCTAATAACCCCCCACCACCACTCTAATTACAGAGAATAAAAAAAAACTAACTCACAAAAAATAAAAAACCTACCCTACAGAAAATTTTAAAAACCTAAGTCACAAAGTATAAAAAACCTACCTTACAGAAAATTTTAAAAACCTAAGTCACAAAAAATAAAAAACCTACCTTACAGAAAATAAAAAAAACTAAGTGACAAAAAAAATCTACATTACAGAAAATAAAAAAGTACCTTATACCCCCCCCACAGAAAAAAAAAATTACACTCCTGAAAAGGCAAGACATACACAATACAATACCATACAATACAATGCAATACATTCAATACAAATAAAATACAATACCCCCTATCTATCTAACATACAATCTATTTAATATACAATAACTCCTAACTATCTAAAATACATCCCCCAATCTATCTAATATTCAATAAATCCTATCTACATACAGAAACCCTAATTCTAAGCTAAAATAAAATTATTAAGACCACTTACCTTTGCAGGTGTCCCTTCAGATCACCAAACTAGGGGGAAAACAAATTAGTGCAACACATTTACATAAAATAAATAAACATTATAAAAATTATAAATATTCTACTTACCTTTCCAGCATGTACCCATCCTTCTTTTTTTTGTTCTCCGGCGCGGTCCCTATTAAAAAAAAACACATTACATTAATACAACATATAGACACAAAATACAGTAAAATAAACATAATATACATGCAACTTACCTTGGCATGATGTCCCCGGCCTCTTTCTCTTCTGCCCCGGCTGGGCCCTGGAACAATCCGCGCTCTAAAAAAATAAAATAAAAAAACTAACGGATGTCCGCACTGGCAGACCTCCCCGACGCTAATGAGTCTCCTAGAGCCTTTTCTGGAAGGAAATAGGCAATGGCGCCTTCTAATTGGCTGAAAACTCTATCTATCAAGTTATTTTCTGTAAGGTAGTTTTTTTGTTTTTTGCAACTTAGTTTTTTTTTAATTTTCTGTAAGGTAGGTTTTTTATTTTTTGTGACTTAGGTTTTTTTTTTCTGTAAGGTAAGTTTTTTATTTTTTGTGAGTTAGTTGTTTGTATTTTCTATAATAAGAGTGGTGGGGGGGTTTATTAGGGGGTAGGTTGGTAGTGTGAGTAGGTAGTGTAGGTTTTAATAGATTAGTGTAGAGGGGGGTTAGTTTAGATTTAATGGTTTATTGGGGGTATAGTGCAGTGTAGTGTTTGTACTTAGTGTCATGATGGTCCTTGAGGACCGTCATGGCACTTATGTGGTTAATGTTAGGGTTGTAACTGCCCCATAAGGGTCATAATATACCCTTATGGGACTGATGGGGTTATATAGAGGCTTATGGGGGTCTGTATTGACCCTGATGAGTTATAGGGTTAGTTAAGGGCTTATGGGGGTCTGTATTGACGCCCATGAGTTATAGGGTTAATTAAGGCTTATGGGGGCCTGTATTGACCCCCATGAGTTATAGGGTTAATTAAGGGCTTGTGGGTATTTATTGACCCCCATGAGTGACAGGGTTAATTAAGGCTTATGGGGGTCTGTATTGACCCCCATGAGCTATAGGGTTACTTAAGGGCTTATGGGGGTCTGTATTGAATAGAAAGAGCAGACATATAATATAGCTCAGAGGTAGTGTGAGAAAATATCACTCAATGTCTTCAGTAGCAGCAGAAATGTTTGTGATTGTGAAATGTAAAGTATCCATATTAATCCAATGTGTGTGGGGAATATCTATCTATCTATCTATCTATCTCTCTATCTATCTATCTATCTATCTATCTATCTATCTATCAATCTTTCTAACTGTGAGTTTTCGGACCAAACACTTTGCCATAAAATAATTGAATTACCCCCAAAGTTAGCACTTGCTAATCTCTGTTTAAACCTGGGATAAATTAGGGTAACTTTATTACTGGGACACTGCCTTAAGAGCTGGACAGTCCGAGGTGAATGTGACCACCTTCTGCTAGCGTGCTCTGACTGGCCTGTGAAAAACCACATCGGGACTGTGGCTAAAGAGGGATCCCATTGTACCCAACTGTCTATCCATGTGGTGAATAGGTATCAATGACAATAGCACTGAACACTTAACTCTACTTATCTACAACAATACATCAAAGACCTATTTGTTAACTTAGTCCCACGGTTGTTAGAACATAGTTTCTCCATAACATAATAATGACTCTACAATTTTATGTTGCTAACCTTTTAGGGGTTACTGTATTGTGCAAACTGTATGAGCTGGGCTTGGGACCACTAGGTCATGAATAAAGGAAAAGCCTAAAAGGCAGACCTAAAAGGCAGCCTAAAAGGCAGACTATTCCTAGTATCACCTTGCTGGTTCTTGTGTTAATATCGCTCTAACTGAGAATGTATCCACCCCCCCTAGATCAACTAGAGGCTTTATCACCCAGTGGTACAGGAGTAAATGCCACTTCATGTACATTCCTTGGCTGTAGTTTTGCAAAGAATCAGACTAGAGCGAACCCACTATCATTTCACATAACTTCCAATTAATGGTAGGCACTTCTCTGACTGGGTTGAATGATATGTGTACCATTGGTTCCTGGCCAGTCACAAAGAGGTCTACATCAAACCCCAATCAGCTGCTCCAAGAAAGGAAAGGGAAATGTGTAGGTTACATAGAATGTTTACTTTAGTTAATACTGTTACCAGAATGTCATTGTTTCCTCATAGTGGAAGAAAGTGTGCCCTTTTTTGAGAAGACAAGCATGAGAACTGTATTCTTGATGATGCTGATTTCCTGATCGTAAGTTTGAAGAGATGTTCACAAAGCTGTCATCTTACAGTTCCAGAACTATGACCTAACCGGTGGGATTGTCCAAGAAGTGCTGGTCCATGGCACTATCTGTCTATGTTTGTATGTATGTATCTTATATAAAAAGACTGCACTCAAGTTTTATCAAAGTTTTAGTTATATAATAGTCTATACATGTCTCCAGGATGACATAGGAATTGACAGCTTCTGCAAAAGTTCTCACTAGTGATGTCGCGAACATAAAATTTTCGGTTCGCGAATCGCGAACGCGAGCCGCCGCAAATGTTCGCGAACCGGTGAACCTGGCATACCGCCATAGACTTCAATGGGCAGGCGGATTTTAAAACCCACAGGGACTCTTTCTGGCCACAATCGTGATGGAAAAGTTGTTTTAAGGGGACTAACACCTGGACTGTGGCATGCCGGAGGGGGATCCATGTCAAAACTCCCACGGAAAATTACATAGTTGACCGAGTCTGGTTTTAATCCATAAAGGGCATAAATAACCTAACATCCCCCTCCATCTTCATCCTCGCTTTTATCTCTTTACCCCCTCCCTCATCATCCTCCCCTGTGTCTCTTTCCCCCCTTCCTCATCATCCTCCCCTGTGTCTCATCCCACCTCCCTCATTATTCTCCCACCTCCCTCATCATCATTACCTGTATCACTTTACCCTCTCCCTCATCATCCTCTCCTGTGTCTCTTCCCCCCCTCCCTCATCATCCTCCCCTGTGTCTCTTTTCCCCCTCCCTCATCATCTTCCCCTGTGTCTCTTCCCCCCCTCCCTCATCATCATCCCCTGTGTCTCTTTCCCCCCTACCTCATCATCCTCCCCCCTCCCTTGATGTTTAGGGGGGGAAGAGACACAAGGATAAGTGTGAGGGGTGTTAGGGTAAGGGGTGTTAGGGATAAGGGTGGGGGGGGGTAAGGTGTTAGGGTGAGGGGTGTTAGGGCTAAGTGTGAGGGGTGTTAGGGTGAGGGGTGTTAGGGATAAGTGTAAGGTGTGTTAGGGTTAGGCATGTTAGGAATAAGTGTGAGGGGTGTTAGGTCTTAGGGATAAGTGTGAGGGGTGTTAGGGTTAGGTGTTAGGTTGATGGGTGTTATGGATAAGTGTGAGGGGTGTTAGGGTTGGGTGCTAAGGTGAGGGGAGGATGATGATAAGGGAGGGGAAGAGACACAGGGGTGTCCTTGCAGCAGAGATCAACAGAGTCCTTCAGGACTGTATTGCACACTGTGTACAGTAGCCTAGCTGTGGTTTTCCCTATTGATGCAGTATCATCTACACTCAGCCTCCTCTAAGTAAGACTGCAAGTTAGTTATGATTCCAAAATGGCTGCTGTCCATGAGGTAGAAGGCTCTGGAAGGGAGTGTATGCTGCTGATTGGCTGGAATGTGTCTGCTGACTGTGACATGCAGGGTCAAAGTTTGCTCAATGATAAAGTATAGGGGGCGGGTCGAATATCGCATATGTTCGCAGTTTGCCGCGAACATGCTATGTTCGCCGGGAACAGTCCGCCGGCGAACTATTCGTGACATCTCTAGTGATAAGTGTGAGGGGTGTTAGGTCTTAGGGAGAAGTGTGAGAATGTTAGGGTTAGGTTGATGGGTGTTAGGGTTAGGTGTTTGGGTTAGGTGTTAGGGATAAGTGTGAGGGGTGTTAGGGTTAGGGTAAGGCGTGTTAGGGATAAGTGTGAGGGGTGTTAGGGTTAGGGTAAGGGGTGTTAGGGATAAGTGTGAGGGGTGTTTAGGGTTAGGTGTTAGGGTGAGGGGTGTTAGGGATAAGTGTGTGGGGTGTTAGGGTTAGGTGTTAGGGTAAGGGGTGTTAGGGATAAGTGTAAGGGGTGTTAGGGTTAGGTGTTAGGGTGAGGGGTGTTAGGGATAAGTGTGAGGGATGTTAGGGTGAGGGTTGTTAGGGATAAGTGTGAGGGGTGTTAGGTCTTAGGGATAAGTGTGAGAATGTTAGGGTTAGACTGCAAGTTAGTTATGATTCCAAAATGGCTGTTGTCCATGAGGTAGAAGGCTCTGGAAGGGAGTGTATGCTGCTGATTGGCTGGAATGTGTCTGCTGACTGTGACATGCAGGGTCAAAGTTTGCTCAATGATAAAGTATAGGGGGTGGGTCGAATATCACATATTTTCGCAGTTCGCCGCGAACGCGAACATGCTATGTTCGCCGGGAACCGTCCGCCGGCGAACTATTCGCAACATCTCTAGTTCTCACCTGTTGTTTTCTTATTTGTTTTCCTACTTGTATTATTCAACACATGAAAATAATATTTGTACAAATGCAGGATTGAGGGCTCTTCTAGATAATTGTGACATTATATAGCAGTGGTTCAATATTTATGTAATTGGGTTGTCAGAGGAACAATTACTAATTACTACCTGGAATCAGTGCAATTTTGCAAAAGAGGTTAGTGCTGAATGGTGAGGCATAGTAGAGCAGAGAGAGGGTCCAACCACTATATAAATTAACATTTGTATTGCTTCTCCCACAGGTCACACTCCTATATGTTCATGAACTCCCATTTAATCGTAATATGCACTAACTCTTCCCAAGGTTTGCCTGTTTAATCTGTCACACAAACCTACTATATTATTAGATAACTAGTTGTTTGCCCGTGAAAAATTATGCCATCATATAATTTTGTCTCCCCCCCTCTCCCTCCCCTGTCTCTTCTCCCCCTCTGTCTCTTTTCTCCCCCTCTCCCATCCCTTTGTCTATCTCCCCTATCACTCCCCTGTGTCTCTTCCCCCTGTGTCTGTTCCCTGCCCTCTCCCTCCCCTGTGTCTCTTTCCCCCATCACTCCCCTGTGTCTCTTCACCCTGTGTCTCACCCCCCCTCTCCCTCCCCTGTGTCTCATCCCCCTCTCCCTCCTCTTTGTGTCTTACCCCTCTGCCTCCCCTGTGTCTCTTTCCCCCGCTCCCTCATCAGTGTCTCTCCCCCCTCTCCCTCCCCTCTCCCTGTTCTTTGTCTCTTATCCCCATCTCCCTTCCCTGTGTCTCTTTCCCTCTGCTCCCTCCCCTGTGTCTCTTCCCCCTGTGTCTTTTTCCTGCCCTCTCCCTCCCTTGTGTCTCTTTCCCCATCACTCCCCTGTGTCTCTTCACCCTGTGTCTTTTTCCTGCCCTCTTTCTCCCCTGTGTCTCTTTCCCCCATCCCTCCCCTGTATCTCTTTCTCCACACTCCCTCCTCTGTGTCTCTTGCCCCCTCTCTCTCCCCTGTGTCTCATCCCCCCTCTCCCTCCCCTGTGTCTCATCCCCCTCTCCCTCCTCTTTGTCTCTTCCCCCTCTGCTTCCCCTGTGTCTCTTTCCCCCACTCCCTCATCAGTGTCTCTTCCCCCCTCTCCCTCCCCTCTCCCTGCTCTTTGTCTCTTATCCCCATCTCCCTTCCCTGTGTCTCTTCCCCCATCTCCCTCCCCTGTGTCTCTTTCCCTCTGCTCCCTCCCTTGTTTCTCTTCTCCCCTTTTCCTCCCCTGTGTCTCTTACCCTCTCCATCCTCTTTGTCTCTTACCCCCATCTCCCACCCCTGTGTCTCTTTACCCCATCTCCCTCACCTGTGTCTCTTTCCCCCTCTGTCTCTTTCCCCCTTTCCCCTGTGTCTCTTTCACCCCTCCTCCCTCCCTGTGTCTCTTTCCCCTCTCCTTCCTCCCATGTGTTTATTTTCCGTTTTCCCTTCTGTCTCTTTCCCCCTTTCTGCCTTCCATGTTCTATGTTTTCGCGCACATGCTCAGAAGCTAAGTAATCACGCTAATGCGCGAGCGCATCCCCCTCTCTCTCCCCTCTCCCTCCTCCTTGTCTCTTCCCCATCTCCCTTCCCTGTGTCTCTTTCCACCTTCTCCCTTGCCTATACCTCTTTCCCCCTCTCCTTCCCCTGTGTCTATTTCCCCCCTCTCCCTCCCCTCTCCCTCCTCTTTGTCTCTTCCCTCATCTACCTTCCCTGTGTCTCTTCCCCCCTCTCCCTTCCCTTTGTCTCTTTCCCTCCTCCCCAGCCCCTGTGCCTCTTTCCCCCTTTCCCATTTGTCTTTTTCCCCCTCCTCGTTCCCCTGTGTCCCTTACTAATTACTACCTGGAATCAGTGAAATTTAACTGTAAGAAAACACATTTTAATAAAATGCAATGTACAAAGTACTACTTATTGCCTATAGTTTTGAATTGCTCACTCATAAACTAGTGCCCTGAAATCCCATTAGTCTAAATAGACCTCAGGGTAGAAAAGAGGTTAGTGCTAAATTGTGTGGCATAGTAGAGCGGAGAGAGGGTCCCACCACTATGTAAATTCACATTTTTATTGCTTCTCCCGCAGGTCACACTCCTATTAATTCATAAACTCACATTTAATCCTAATATGCACTGACTCTTCCCAAGGTTTGCCTGTTTAATATGTCAAACAAACCTAATATATTATTAAATAAATAGTCGTTTGCCCGTGAAAAAATACGGCATAATATAATTTTTTCCCCACCAACCTTCCCCTGTATCTCTTCCCCCTTCTCCATCCCCTGTGTCTCTTCCGTCTCCCTCCCCTGTCTCTTTCCCCCTTTCCCCCTCTGTCTCTTTCCTCCCCCTCTCCCATCCCTGTGTCTCTCTCCCCCTCTCCCTCCCCTGTGTCTCTTCCCCCTGTGTCTTTTTCCTGCCCTCTCCCTCCCCTGTGTCTCATTCCCCCATCCCTCCCCTGTATCCCTTTCCCCCTCTCCTTCCTCTTTGTCTCTTCCTCCTCTCCCTTCCCTGTGTCTCTTTCTCCCAGCTCCCTCCTCTGTGTCTCATTCCCCCTCTCTCCCACCTCTCCATCCTCTTTGTCTCTTCAATCTCTGCCTCCCCTGTGTATCATTCCCCCGCTCCCTCATCTGTGTCTCTTCCCCCGTCCCCTCTCCTTCCTCTTTGTCTCTTATCCCCATCTCCCTCCCCTGTGTCTCTTCCCCCTCTCCCTTTCCTGTGTCTCTTTCCCCCTCTCCCTCCCCTGTGTCTCTTTCTCTCCGCTCCATCCCCTGTGTCTCTTTCCCCCCTCTCCCTCCCCTGTGTCTCTTTCCCTCTCTCTCCTCTTTGTCTCTTCCCCCCATCTCCCGCCCCTGTGTCTCTTCTCCCTCTCCCTTACCTGTGTCTCTTTACCCCCTCTCCCTCCCCTGTGTCTCTTTCACCCTTTCCCCCTCTGTCTCTTTCCCCCTTTCCCGTGTGTCTCTTTCCCCCTTTCCCCTGTGTCTCTTTCCCCCCTCCTCCCTCCTTGTGTCACTTTCCCGCAGTGTCTCTTTCCCCTGTGTCTCTTTCACCTCTCCTTCCTCCCCTGTTTTTATTTCCCCTTTTCCCTTCTGTCTCTTACCTCTTTCCGCCTTCCATGTGCTATGTTTTTGCGCGCATGCTCAGAAGCTAAGTATTCACGCTCATGCGTGTGCGCATCCCTCTCTCCCCTCTCCCTCCTCTTTGTCTCTTCCCCATCTCCCTTCCCTGTGTCTCTTCCCACCCTCTCCCTTCCCTGTGCCTCTTTCCCCCCCTCTCCCTCCCCTTTGTCTCTTTCCCCCATCTCCCTCCCCTCTCTCTCCTCTGTGTCTCTTCCCCCTTCTCCCTTCCCTGTGCCTCTTTCCCTCCTCCCCAACCCCCTGTGTCTATTTCCCCCTTTCCCATGTGTCTTTTTGCCCCTCCTCATTCCCCTGTGTCCCTTTCCCCCTGTGTCTCTTTCCCCTTGTGTCTCATTCCCTACTCTGTTCTATGTATTTGTGCGCATGCACAGAAGCTAAGTATTCATTACTTATTGTTACTGGTAACATTTACAGAGCATCCATGAGGCATCACATAATGCTCACCTGCTAAGAGATAACTTAAGGGAGCAACAGAACAACAAGCTCAGGATCCTTTCTATCAAGTGCAGCAATTTATCTACATAAGCAGGTAAAACGGTGCCACTGAATTCCCACAAACACTATTATATCACTACAGAGCTCCCATATTAGTCAGTTAATTTACAGAAGACATCAACTTTTATAGGTTGTTATTATAATTTATTCCCATGAGCCTGGAGAGGATAGAAATTGTTGTATTTAATCTAATGTCCTAATTTATCTAAAGTGAGAGAAATGTGCCAGAACAGCGTAATAGTAATAATATTCAATGATTAAATGAGCACTGCAAAGCTCTGACTCTAAGATAAGACATACAACATATACATTGCTAAAAATAAAAAGAACAAATCCTTGTAAGATTGCATTGTTCTACCTCTGGTAAGGGATCTTTATTTTCCCCCAAAGAAGAGACCAACACAAATCTTCCAAGAGGTCAGGCATTTATTGGAAAAATATATAGACTTGAGAGCTCTCTGGAAGAGCAGTGGACACAAACATACAGAAATGTGAACCCTCAATCAGAACATGGGGTACAAACATATAGAGATGGGAACCCTCATAAGAACAAGGGATACAAACATACAGACCATGTGAATTCTCAATCAGAACATGGGGTGCACATTTACAGACATGGGAACCCAATCAATCAGAACTTGAGGTATAGAGATGTCGCGAATAGTTCACCGGCGGACTGTTCCCGGTGAACATAGCATGTTCGCGTTCGCGGCGAACTGCGAACATATGCAATATTCGACCCGCCCCCTATACTTTATCATTGAGCAAACTTTGACCCTGCAACTCACAGTCAGCAGACACATTCCAGCCAATCAGCATCATACCCTGCCTTTTACACCCTTCTACCTCATGGACAGCAGCCATTTTGGAATCATAACTAACTTGCAGTCTTACTGAGAGGAGGCTGAGTGTAGGTGATACTGCATCACTAGGGAAAACCATAGCTAGGCTACTGTACACAGTGTGCAATACAGTCCTGAAGGACTCTTTTGATCTCTGCTGCAAGGACACCCCTGTGTCTCTTCCCCCCCCTTATCATCATCCTCCCCTCACCTTAGCACCCAACCCTAACACCCCTCACACTTATCCCTAACACCTAACCCTAACATCCCTCAACCTAACACCTAACCCTAACACCCCTTACACTTATCCCTAACACCCCTCACCCTAACACCTAACCCTAACAACCCTCACACTTATCCCTAATACCCCTAACCCTAACACCCCTCACACTTATCCCTAACACCCCTTACTCTAACCCTAACACCCCTCACACTTATCCCTAACACCCCTTACCCTAACCCTAACACCCCTCACACTTATCCCTAACACCTAACCCTAACATCCCTCACCCTAACACCTAACTCTAACACCCCTCACACTTATCCCTAACACCCCTTACACTAACACCCCTCACACTTATGCCTAACATCTAATCCTAACATCCCTCACCCTAACACCTAACCCTAACACCCCTCACACTTATCCCGAACACCCCTTACACTAACACCCCTCACACTTATCCCTAACACCTAACCCTAACATCCCTCACCCTAACACCTAACCCTAACATCCCTCACCCTAACACCTAACCCTAACACCCCTCACACTTATCCCTAACACCCTTCACCCTAACACCTAACCCTAATACCCCCTTACACTTATGCCTAACAGCCCTTACCCTAACACCTAACCCTAACATCCCTTACCCTAACACCCGTCACACTTATCCCTAACACCCCTTACCCTAACCCTAACACCCCTCACACTTATCCCTAACACCCCTTACACTAACACCCCTCACACTTATCCCTAACACCTAACCCTAACATCCCTCACCCTAACACCTAACCCTAACACCCCTCACACTTATCACTAACACCCCTTACACAAACCCCCCTCACACTTATCCATAACACCCATCAACCTAACACCTAACCCTAACATTCTCACACTTATCCCTAAGACTTAACACCCCTCACACTTATTCCTAACATGCCTCACCCTAACACCCCTTACACTTATCCCTAACACCCCTCACCCTAACACCCCTCACACTTAGCCCTAACACCCCTCACCCTAACACCTAACCCCCTCACCCTTATCCCTAACACCCCTTACCCTAACACCCCTCACACTTATCCCTGTGTCTCTTCCCCCCCCTTATCATCAAGGGAGGGGGAGGATGATGAGGGAGTGGGGAAGAGACACAGGGGAGGATGATGAGGGAGGGGGGAAACAGACACAGGGGAGGATGATGAGGGAGGGGGTAAAGAGATACAGGGGAGGGTGATGAGGAAGGGGGGAAAGAGACACAGGGGAGGATGATGAGGGAGGGGTGGAATAGACACAGGGAAAGATGATGAGGGAGGGGGATAAGAGACACAGGGGAGGATGATGAGGGAGGGGGAAAAGAGACACAGGGGAGGATGATGAGGCAGGGGGGAAAGAGACACAGGGGAGGATGATGATGGAGGGGGGAAGAGACACAGGGGAGGATGATGAGGGAGGGGGTAAAGAGATACAGGGGAGGATGATGAGGGAGGTGGGAGGATGATGAGGGAGGGGGGATGAGACACAGGGGAGGGTGATGAGGAAGGGGGAAAGAGACACAGGGGAGGATGATGAGGGAGGGGGTAAAGAGATACAGGGGAGGATGATGATGGAGGGGGATGTTAGGTTATTTATGCCCTTTATGGATTAAAACCAGACTCTGCATCAACTATGTAATTTTCCGTTTGAGGATACCTCAGTTAGAACATGGAGCACAAACATAAATACATGGGAACTCTTATACAGGACCCATGGAACTCTCAGTCAGAACATGGGGTACAAACATACATACATGGAAACCCTCTGGCAGTATTTGGGATCCAAACATAAAGACATGGGAACTCTCAGGCAGAACATGGAGTACAGACATACAGACATGGGTGTCAGGGTTTTTACCTATCACATATATAGTTGTGAGCGTACGGGTCGTTGCTCACGTAGCGAGGTCACTGGGCAAGGGCCTCAGTTGCTGGCATGGAGCGCCGAAGGCGCTCCATGCCAGCAACTGAGGCCCCTCGCGAAGCGAGGGCCTCAGTTGCTGGCGAGGTCACTGGGCAAGGGCCTCAGTTGCTGGCATGGAGCGCCTTCGGCGCTCCATGCCAGCAACTGAGGCCCCTCGCAAAGCGAGGGACTCAGTTGCTGGCGAGGTCACTGGGCAAGGGCCTCAAACCCTCGCAAACTTCACGTCGCTACTCAAAAAACACGACACACAAATTACGACACTCGCTAAATTTTACGAGGAACGCAAACAACCTACAAAACACGTTACCACACATTACGACCTCGCAAACATTGGACGCAACACGCCGACATACAAACATTTAAAACACAATACATACACACAGCACATACATAAAAACCTTACCTACACCAAGAGGGAGCACCCAGGACCTCAAAAATGCAACTTAGACCTCGATTTTACTCGAAATAAAAGACTTTTGAGACTAAAAAACAATCTAAGCGACAGAAAAAATGGCCGCCGAACAAAACGAAAACGAGGCTACAGCACTCTAAACTCGCAAAACACCACAACAAACTCGCAAAACACCACAAGAAACTCGCAAAACGCCACAAACCACCTATGGATATTCATACCACACAGTGCACACATTCAGCATGCTTACACAGCAGCTCCACACCACTAATGCTGCAGCAACATCAACACAGATTGCCAGCTCTTCATCACAATGCTTCAAAATAGGTACAGTATATTCATTTACTAATTTAGCTACCTTACAATTTCATTGCCGTCATTTTTTGACGGGCAATTCGCTAGTTAAATATATAAATGAGTACGCTCCTTATATATATATATACCATTTCATTATATATTTCTGATTAAATATATCCTCTTAATATTTTAATTAATACACATTTAGAAATTCCTCAAACATAACGGTGTTTGATATCATCGGATAGGAAATATCTTAAACTTTTCATATCTATGTGTTATGTTATACCTATATTGCACATCATCATTTTATTATGAGTTTTTAATTTTATACACATATTCCATTTTTTCTGAGCTTCACTAAATGTCTACATTGTAATGAGAATGTAAACAGTGAAACCACCAAAAGGCTAGTCATTAGTATTCATACTAGATTCTTTTGATCCTCAAATGAGACGAGAAATCCACCATTTGGCTCTGGTACTGACAATATTTGTTTGACTGGGCATTTCATATTCATGTATCCCCACTTAACACAATAGTGAGAAATAATTCCAGGATGTGATTAAAGTGAAATCTAGATAAGAATGGCTATTTAAAATAGGCCTAGGACAAAGAAAAGGGAGAAAGGGGGAAGGAAAAAAAAAAAAAGACAGAGACACAAAGAGGAGAGAGGCTGACTTACACACATGCAAGATCTTAAGAAAGAGAGGATATATTTTGATTCCTGATTATATTTCATTTTTCATATAATAATCGATTTGGGATTATCCAGGCTGACTCTACGTGATATTGGGTTGATTCTGGTATCTGGTAATGTATAGATTTAATTTCAAACTTCTGTGATATAAAAGATAAATTGATCGTATTTATTCCACTAAATCAATTATATCACGGAAGCCACCAATATATCTACTGTAGGTATTATTCGAATTGTGATATATTTTTCTTTGTTCCAATAGTATTTTTGTTATTCAATATATGGTTATTATTATAGCATCACCCCATTATTAGTTATATAGGTCTATTGGGGTATATTATATATTCTGCCAACAATATTATTGTGATTTACTATATTAATAAGATTGATTTTCGTGTTCATTATAAGTAGCTAAAATAAGAAATATTGATTAATAGTAATTTATTGTTATTTTCCATTACCCTAGAAGATTTTGTTGATAAAGAAGTTAGAAGGTTTTTCTTGTTTTATTAACATTTTATCGTATTAATATTGCAGTAGACTTAATTGGGTTATTGACATCTGAAAATCATATAGTACTGTTTAGAACTTTTTATTTACTTTAGAATTCGATTGTGATATTGATAATAAACGCTGTTTTGTTTAAAAAGTGATATTTACCTATGAATTGACGTCAGACTCGGACAATAAGATAAATTGACTATTTTAAATATCATTTTACTATAAATACCACAACATGGGAACTCTCAGTCAGAACATGGGATCCAAACATAAAGACATGGGAACTCTCAGGCAGAACATGGAGTACAGATATAGAGACATGGGAACTCTCATGCAGAACATAGGATACAAAAATACAGATGTAAAAAAACACAGTCAGAACATGAGGTACAAACATACAGACATGGGGACATTCAGGAAGAACAGGGGATGCAAACATAAAGACCTGGGAACCCTCAGTAAGAATATGGAGTACAAACATACAGACATGGGGCTCTCAGGTAGTACATAGGGAGGAAACATATCACCATGGGAAACCACAGTCAGAACATAGGGTACACACATACAGACATAAAATCCCTTAAGTAGAAAATAGTGTACACACATTCAGATATGGGAACCATCGGGCATAATATGAGGTATAAAACTACACACATGTAACCCTTACAGGGTACATGGATTTCAAAATTCAGTGCCTCTGAAGCCAACCACTTTGATATAAATCTTGAAACATATAACAAACAGATTACCTTCCTTCCTGGGTTACATCCCACTCACCTTTCAAAAAATATTTTTTATTTTTTAAATACTGTTTTTGTCACCATCTCCATCAGCCCTATTAAATTCGAAGCACATAGCACATAGCAGCATCGGCACCCCCGCACAGGCTGCAGGCTTGAAATTCAGAGCTATTAAATGATTAAATTGAACCATGCCGTGAGTTATGGGCCGTAGACGCAAACCTGTAAACCATTCTTGTGCAGGTTGGATGTGCAGCCGTGAACATGATCAATTAGTCAAACCCGTAGTTAAGGGTTTAGACGGAGCCAATGGCAAATAACATCATCATCATTACATCACTGAAAAATGGAGGATAGATTTTAAAGCCTTACGGGTTCAATTACGAGTTTTGATTGGACCAACATTCCATAAATAATGCAATATTAATGAATCAGTAAATATGATATTCTAGTCTTTGCGAGTTCTATTATATGTATTAACACGCTGAGTGCCGGGATTAAAAATAAATGATTTTATATTGCAGATTTGCGAGCATGAGAATGTTGTGCTCTTAATTTTAATACCAAACATCACTTTCCCTTTAATTATAATATACAGTAGTGTGTATATTTGCATTTACAGTGCTACGCATAGGGCTTTAACCCCCTTGCGAGTCCTCTCTAGTACCCGTTGGCTTTTTGGCTTCTTTTGTGGGTTACGGGTTTGAACGCCAGTGGATTTGTAGCAATTTAATAAAGATTTTCAAACCTAACAGTTACGGGCTTGTCAGATCAAAGATTTGCGGCCGCGAAGTTCAAATTTCAACGTCCTGTAGGGTTTTTCCGCCTATAACCCGCAAATCGTTAGCGGGTTGCTTAGCGGGGCCAATCTAATAGCCGTAAGTCTTGAGGGCTACGATATAATAATGGAGGAACTATTGAAAGCCCTGTTAGATGCCACTACATACCAGAAAGTGGGCGGAGCTTTTCAGCAAGAAAACCAGCAGAAAGGGCTGAAAGAAATTGAAGAAGACAGAGCCCATGCTGCAAAGGATGCTCAACTAAGAAATGCTGCTGCATGTCTGAGAGAGGCCACAGAGAAATGGCAGAGACTAGCAGAAGAGGATATAATCTGCATGAGTGAGGCCACAGAGAAAGGGCAGAGACAAGCGGAAGAGGACAGAGTCAAATTCAGAGAGTTTTTGGAGGCACAGACAGCAAAGCTGCAGCAACTGGAGTCTGCAACTAATACTGTGGTTACAGAAGCAAGTGGAAGCATGAATCCTAATCGCTTCCTAAAGAGGATGAAGACTCAGGATGACGTTGACACATATCTCCTGAACTTTGAGAAGATTGCCACTAGGGAAGGTTGGCCTGAAAAGTACTGGGCAACACTCCTTGGTCCCTCTCTGTGTGGAGAAGCTCAGAGAGCATATTGTGATCTGCCTGAAGAAAAGGCAACAAATGACTGTACCCTGAAGGAAGAGATCCTTAACAGAATAGGAGTGAAAAGAGTACAGAGATTGCCCTCCTGGTATTTTTTTGATAAACCTGCTTATCGCTATCCAAGGGACATGCTTGTCTACCCAAGTTTAAAAAGCAGTTTCCCTGTTAAGGGAAGGCAAACCAAACCTGATGAGGAAAGAAATCAGGAGTTAGTGACCTGTTGGATGGCAGAGAGAGTGCAAAAAGCCACCAAGAGAGCATCAACAGAGACTGCTGAGATGGCAAAAGAAACTGCTGAGACTGCTGAGACGGCAAAAGAGACTGCTGAGACTGCTGAGATGGCAAAAGAGACTGCTGAGGTGGCAAAAGAGACTGCAGACCGCACCAATGAGATGGCAGACGGAGCTTCAAGTGAGACGGCAGAGGGTGCCGCAGAGACAATGCTTGCAAATCATCTCTGATCCAGTGAAAGTTGAGACCAAGTGGATGAATATAGCCAGTGTTCTTACAAAGGAAGAATGTCCTAAATATGATGAAGAAACTGGAAACCGTACTAAAGGGAAAGATAAGGTAGAAAAGAGTCTGGAGATTGAGATGATTAAAGACAAACCACCGTCTCTAAGAAGACATATGAAGTAGAGCATGGAGATGTGTCCTTATAAAATTATGAAGTATCCCAAGAAACAAGACAGGAAACAAGTAAAGCAAGGACTAAAGTTGACCTCTATCCCAGTGGGATTGAAAAAGCCTGATGTAGAAGACAGGCAAGTTGCTACTGAAATCAAGGGTATCGGGATGATGCCAGGTTATATTCCTGTATGGAGAAGGAAGCCTGCGTTTGAGGACAACAGAGTGTCCTATAGGAAGAAGACACAAATGTCTAACTGGTAACAGTGGAAGAGTCCCCCCAAGTACAAGATGAATAAGGGAATTATGCAGAAGCGGCTGCAAAGTGGCGAACAGATGAAGCTAGATCTCCTCACTGACCATATATCCCAGAGTGAAGCAGCTGTAATAGAAAAGGAGCTCCTGTTCCATACTTCAGAAAAGCAGAGGGTGAGCACACTCTCTGATATTGAGGCACAGTTGAAGCAGAGTGGAGTTTGTTCAGAAGAGACTAGCACTGACCTGAAGGAACTGTTTGTACAAGATGCTACATTTAATGCAGAGAAATATTTGCAGGAAGCTCATATGCAAGGCATAGTGAAGGAGCCTGTACAGGAGAGACAGAAGGGTAAAGAAGGGTAAAGAAGCAGGAGCAGACAAAAATATTCAGGGAGGACCTTATAGAAGAGTCAGAGGAGGTTCCACAGTTGAACATGCAGCAAAAGATCCAGTACAAGCAGAGTGAACTGGATTTGCAACAAGCTAATGAGGAGAAACTGCGGCTGAAGGAAGGCGAAGAAGATGAAAAGCTGGACGCCTTGAAGGCAAAACAAGTAGAGAAGCTACTAAAAGAAGAAATACGACGGGTGAAGGCTGAGGATGCCAAAAATAAAAGTGTTTTCCAGGAATCTGGGATTCAAGAGACTACAAAGAGGTGTACTAGCCTATCTGTTGGGTGTCAGCTTGAAGTTCCTGAACAGCTGGAAATATTCCAGCAAAAGAGAGAGCTCCTTTCAAGCAGAGATATCACATATGCTTGCTGTTCACAGAAAGAAAGATGAAGTACAGATCGGAGAGCAAGATGCAACCATGAGAGAGGCCCTGCCTTTAGAGTTTATAGATGATACTGGAACAGAAGCAAGATGACTGGATGAGGCTGATACATTTTGGTGAGAGTTGTCAGCCAGCCAATAGGAGCACCTGGGACAGAGAGAGCCAGAAACAGAGGGAAGAAAAACAACCCAAGAAGTTGTTGTTACATAGTGAAGTTGAAAGGGATGAGAAAGCTGCGGATAATCTTCTGGAAAAGAAAGAACGTTTAACAGGTGGATTGAAGGAACAAATGAAATCGAAGCATAAAGAGGCCGAAGTGAGGCAGCTTTAGTCCCAGGCTCCCGGTCTGCAGATGAGGCATAGATACTGCCGGGGTGACTTTGAACAGACGAAAACACACCATCTAGCCACGAACTGTCAGGAAGTATTCAAGCTAGAGAATGAACAGGCAAACGTCAGTCCTCGCATTAAAGATATAAAGAGGATAAATCAGAGCTGCGAGAATGAGATGAAGGGTCTGAAAGAAAAGATGCATCCAGTGGAACACAAGGTCCCAGAAACCTGTTATGTCTGTGATGTACCCCCAGGGAAGCGACTTTATGGACAAACACATTGTATGAGAAGTACTTTTCAAGGGTCCCTGGGGCAGGGCACTCAGAGAGATGGGCGGGCCTGTGTCCTACCCTCAAAGTTTAAGTGATGACAGCAGGCAGAAAGGCAAAGAAAGCAGAAAATACGAAGTGAAAGGAAGAGAGGGAAAAGGAATTGTCTCTTCACCCAGAAAGAAAACACTGATCCAAGGAAAGACAACGGAATTTGAAAGCAGTGATGAAGAAGGTAAGCTGCGAAATGGGAAAAGTCCAATGAAGGAATTTAAGATGACAGTAGAGACAAATGATGTAGATGCTCCTAGAAGTACAAAGAAGAGAGCGCCAGCGGGTGGTGCAGCTGGAAGAGCGGTAGCTCCGATGAATAAAGTAAAGTCTCAATGGTGTCACAGTGGTGAAGAGTGCGGAGAGAACACAGATGGTACGGAGGATGTGTTGGATTGCAGATACGGTCTCACAGCGTTGGACGCTCAACGCCATGGTGTCGAGCTAGGGTGGGGGATATGTGGTGAGGTGCCACCAGGGGTCAGAAGAGAACTCTTCAAGACTTCTCCCCAAGGAAGTGAAAGTGTTAAGCCTCCTACAACAGACTAATTAAGCCCAGTTGCATTCTGCCTTAAAAGGACTACTGAGCACTCAGCAGGTTGGGTTCAGTCTGGACTGAGAGCCAGGCGAGACAGCTCTGCACTCTGAAGCAAACACACAGACTTTTGGAGCAGAAAACCTACAGGCCTGTATATATGAACGCTTTATTTTCATTAGTTTAAGGTAGTGAGGAAACTGCTAGTTCTGTTTAGTCAGTGCTTCAAGGAAGCTAGGCTTTGTTTTGTATTATTTTTGTTTGTACCTGCTGACCAAGTTTTCAGTAAAAGTCCTTAAAGCTATAATGCCTCCTGAGCTACTTCATTGCAGAGCCGGCCCCGGAAGTGGCAGCCAGTGTGTCAGAATATATATATATATATATATATATATATATATATATATATATATATATATATATATAGTAAATAAATAGTACATCTGTGTTTACATCTGAATGTCTAAAACCTAGTTAAAAAAACTGTTTCCAGCTCAGAATTCTGAGAAAAACAGTTATTACACTGCATTCTGGGAAGCTAAGCAGGGACATTCAAATGTGCCCACAAATGCCTCACTCTTAAATCCATAGCCCATGTTAAACATAGCTTCCTTTAAGCTTATGCATTACACAGCTTTTATGCAAAGCCAAGGTTGGATTATACACAAGCTGGGAATCCTATCCACATACAACTTTATTTTTTTAAACTGAAATAATATTTGACATGCTTATGATGAATCAACAAGATATTTGTATTATTTTTCCATTGCAATTACAGAGCCAATTCATGCATAATTATTGTATCACTAAAAGAAACATACATTTTTTTAAACAAAAAAGTATACATTTTAGACAAATATTAAAACTTAAAAACAGTACCACAATTCAACATTCTAGTCTATGTTTGCTTGTTCACTAATTTTCCTGAAGTCATAGATTTTACTTAAAACCATGTTAAAGGCAACTTTTACCTTAACATCTTTATGTCTAAAAACTAGATGGTTTCTGCATTCCCAGAAAACTTCTTTCACAGCATTAACAATCTGCCAAACTGTTTTTTTTTGTGTGTAAAAGGACAGTCAATCTTAAAACCATAACATGTTAAATAAAAATGTATGTCTTTTAAAAAAGTTATATGTTTTAAAAATGGTTCAACTTTTCTCCATATTATTGTGCATATTGACAATTCCATATTAAATGCGTTACACTTTCATAATTTCCGCATCTAAATCTAGGACATTTAGCACTTCTTACTAAACCTCTATTATACTGAAATGTATTTACTGGTAGATGTTCATGAATTCTTGCCCAAGCGAGATCGCTTTGGCTGTTTGTTAATTTTTTTATTTATTACCAAATTCCGTATTTCTTTACAGATAGTTTCATTAAATAAAACCACTCTACGTATTAATTCATCTGTTTTAAAATAAGAATACATTTTCTTTGCATCTTTAAAATCTTCTTTATCAATGTTTTCACTGTCTAATACATTTTTCCAATATAACATAAAACTAGATAAAAGCATAAGGTTTCATGTTATTCAATTTAAAAAAAAATATATCTTGTACATTTTTTAAGCCATATTTACCTTGGGAAAAAAACAATGGAGATATATAATAAAATCGGCATCAAAATATTTTTAATTATTACTATCTTCCCAGTCATTGTTAATTTCCAAAACAATTTTTTTTTCTTATGTTATCTAAAAGTTTCTTACAACTTTGCTCTCCTAATAATGCCGGATTAAAAGTAACGCCTAAAATTTTTATATGATTACTTTGCACTTGGATTTGGTAAACTCTTCATAAACCCAACTCCCAAAAGTGCAACAGTCACATTTTTCATTATTTAATTTAAAAACAGATACCCTATTAAAACTTTCAGCGATAAAAAGAACTCTATTTACGGTGGAATCAGATGGTAAAATCACAATATCGTCCATATATGCCATAACTTTGATATACCTATTATTTTCCCCCAGTATTCTAATTCCCCGAATGAGTTTATCTTTTCTGAAGGTTTGTAATAAAGGTTCTAAAATACAAATAAACAAAAAGGGAGATAGAGGACATCCTTGTCTTGCATCAGAATTGCTAAAAATAGGTTCAGTCTTAAAGCCATTCATTAGAACCTTACTTATTACTTTATTATATAACACTTTAATCATTCTACTAAAACTCTCCAGAAAATTCATTCTATAAAACACTTTGAACATAAAATCATGGCTAACTCTATCAAATGCCTTCTCATAATCTAAAGATAAAACCAAGGCACCTTGTACTCTATCTAATACATCATATAAAATATCTCTTAAAAGTACCAAATTGCCCCAAATATTTCTACCAGCAACTGCACATGCTTGACGCTCATGTAATATTTTATCTATCACTAATAGTCTATTTGCTAGCACTTTTGCAAATATTTTATAGTCGACATTTAGTAGAGTTATAGGTCTGTAGTTTTGTAATTTTTCAGTATCTCCTTTTTATATATTAGTTTAATAATGCCCATTCTTTAAGTCTCCCTTTAAAAAAAGATTCTTCAATAATTTCAATTAAATCTTCTTTTATTATTCCTTAAAACGTTCTATAAAATTCTATATTTAAACTTTCTGTTCCTGGAATCTTTTTTAACTGAAATCCTTTAATTGCTCCTTCAATCTCCTCTACTGTTATTTTTTCCCGTAAGACTATATTCTATATTCTAATTTAAAATCAATATTCCCTTAAAATTATTCTAGAAGTTCTTCATTAATAATTTTAAGATTGTATAATTCTGTGTAAAAGATTTAGACTTTATTTAAAATAGTTTCTACCCACTCCTCCCCTTCTGACTTGGTAATTAAACTTTTTTTTTTCATTGTTATTCAAAAAAAATATAGATAATTGTTCTCCTTTTTCTACATCTCATACTCAAGCATTAAAAAATAGTTATTTAGCTTTTTTCTTAAGCCAAACTCTATAATTTTTAATATCCTCTATTTCGTCTTCTACATCAATACTCTTTCTTTAAAAATTAACATATTTTGTAACCTGGTATTTAAAAGGTGATAATTCGCCATTTGTTTTTTCTTTCTATTTTTCCCTTTTAAGATAAAAATAACTTAGTTTATTTTTTAACATATTCCCACCAGGCTAAAATAGAACTAAAATAAGTCCAATATTTATATTTTAAAATATATTCGTTCTTAATTAAATTATTCTCAAGCAAACAAACATTTTATTTCCAAAAATCTTTGTTACATTGTATTGTGTTAGTAAAGGAAAAATCAACTTTCAAAGTTTTATGATCTGAAAACAAATTTAAGAACAGCTCAAAATTTGTAACCAAAAAATTGGCCGTATAAAAACAGAAATCTATTCTAGATTCAGCATGTGTTCCAGACCATGGGCCTCATTCTATTATCGGCCGCAGCCGTTGCGGGGCCGCAAGGACCGGCCGCAAGCTATTCTGCTATTCTATTCCGTTACGGCCGGGGATTCCGGCAGGCTTGCGGCCGGTGCCTTGCTATCTCTTGCGGCCGATCGCGCCGGAGGAAAGCCTTTGATCTAAAACGGCCGCAAGAGATTTGCAATTCAATTGCTCCGGGAAACCTCTCTGCAAGGCTAAAAAACGAGCCGCAGTTACTTGCAGGAAAAAGGTCTCGCTAGCACCAATTAAGCACATAAAATAGCTCAAATAAAGCCATCCTGCACTTTGAGAAGACTATAAAGGGATTTTAGGTGTTAGAAAAAATAGCACATAATTATCCTGTACTCAAATCCGTAAAATATTTTATTTTTAATATCCGTAAAATATACATGTAAAAAGTCCAGAGTGCTTGGAGCACCTCAGACACACCCCCGCCGCAGCCGGCAAATAAACAGTTAATTTGAACTCGGGTTTGGGCAGATGTGCAAGCTTGAGAGTGGGTTCCTTTTAATCCTCATGTCCCCCAATATGATCCCTAGCATTTACAGAGCTGTACAGTGCAGGCTTGAATTTATTTTTCAGTTTTTATATTTCACAGATTACGGCCGGTTCCAAGATATGCGGCCGGCCGTAAGAGGAGATCCTTGCGGGGCCGTATAATAGAATCGCGAGTTAACTGAACCCTCGCAAGGAATCGCAGCCTTACGGCCGATTTACGGCCGATAATAGAATGAGGCCCCATGGCCCTCATTCAATTGCAATTTGGCCAATTGAATAGGGGTCTAAATAAGCACATAACATATATTTTTTAAAGAAGTTTTTGGTTAGTGAAAACCTTGCTTTTGTATAGATGTTTACTAACTAAAAACTTCTTTAAAAAATATATGTTATGTGCTTATTTAGATCCCTATTCAATTGGCCAAATTGCAATTGAATGAGGGCCCATGTCTTTTTGTAGGGCATTAGATACATATTAATCTAAAAAATAAACCTAAGAAAGCAACAGAAGCCATTAAAACTCTCACAGGTTCTGTTTCTATATTTTTTTTAAATCTCAATATGTGGATTTTTGAATAAAATACCTACTCCTGAATTGTTAATCTCATTTCTCCAGACCATATTGCAGGTCCATAAGTCCACATGTTTTCAAATTCATTATAAGATTTCTTATAAGGTATTAGACATTCCTGTAAACAAATGATGTCTGCCTTTAAAGAGGTCAGATAAAACAAAATGCTACTTCTTCTGTTAATATTAGGTAAACTTCTCACATTTAGGAGATACATGTTAAAGACATTTGTATGTAAAAGTAAAATGTAACCTGGATCTTCCACCAGCGTATCTTGAAATAGTTTTGGCGTTGTCTCCAGGCTCACTCTCCGGGTCACAATCTTCACCACAGGAGAGCTGACTGTTTCAGTGTCTGTATCCATTTCAGACATTGTGTCTATCCCCAAAGGAAAATCATCCTGGATTTCAAAATTCTCCAGTTCTTCCGGGTTGAATTTCTGTAACTGCCGATTTCACAGGGGCCGTTATTTGATCTTTATTTTTCACAGCATCTGCAAAAGACCTTAACATTGGTATGGGGCATTTGTCACTGAGATGTTCTTTACTTTGACAGTAGTAATATTGTTTTTCTGCCTTACAATCTTCCTCCACATGTCCTAGTTCTCTACAGTTTTTGCAAAAACTTTTTGACATACAGTTGGTTTGGTCGTGTCCAAAATCCATGCATGCCCAGCAGTACAAAGTCATTCCTGAATATCGCAAAAACCCTTTATGGTTTCTAATCAGGAATGTTTATTTTAGATGGTACAATCCATCCTCTGAGTACTCTTCCTTCAGACGACATTTATATAAGCGTTTTCCAGTCTTGTTTTCAATGTTTTTTTTTTTGTTTCAAAGATTTTTATTCAACAGCTTTTATGTTACATTACAAACAATTACATTGCAAACATCTGTCAACTGAAATTTTTGGAATAATTGTGTCTATTGTTATTAAAATATAGTGTTCATATCAATAAACAATCATTCAGCCAGATATCTCTCATTTTTTTCCTTTTTTGGTGATGGTTTTAAGTAAATACACAATTAAAGTTCCACTCCTAAGTGCTCCTCACTACATCCATTCCTATGATCTCCTGTGCCACCCTCAGTACCTTTTGTCGTCTAGATGAGTTGCCTCTCCGCTTCCCAGCTCCACCCGTTCCAGTCCGCTCCACACTCCGCTCCCCGGACAAGCCACCTCTGTTAGCCAAAATTAAATGTTCTTTCCTGTCTAGACCCTACAATGTGCTATCTGGAGACTGAATCCAAGGTCCCCAAATTTCTAGGTATATGTGGTGAGTGTCCAACAAAGTGTGAGTCATTCTTTCGTTAATGCAAAGATAATTAATTTTGTTTATGACTTCCTGAAATTGGATATGAATGCTCTTCCATCTTCTAGCAATTATATTTTTGGCGGCTAAAATAATCATTTGGACCAATTTGTTCCCCTTATTACCCAGCCCCTGGTAATGAATTCCCAACAGTAAAGTCGAGATTGATGGTTCTAGGGGAGATTTAAGAATTCGTGAAGCTAATTTGGTAGCTTCAATGCAAATATTAGCCACTTTAGGGCATTTCCACCACGTATGAATAAAGTCTCCCCTTCCCTGGCATCCTCTAAAGCACCTATCTGAAGTTGTTTGAGATAGCTTATTAAGCCTGGCAGGAGTCATGTATGCCCGGTGTAAGATTTTCAATGAGGTTTCTAGCAAGCTATAGTTATATGAGCCCTTAGATAGGCTCAGAAAGGATTCCGCCCATTTGTCCCCCTCCCAGTTTTGTTGCATATCTATCTCCCATTTCAGTGTGTAAGCAGGCTTCCACGAAGCCTTTGGGGCATTAAACATAGTGTACAGTGAACCTAAGGTTCCTCTAGTTACGTTTGTGTTTTTACATATTATTGACATCCACGATTATTTGGGCGGGCCATGAATCCTATGCATCTCCTCAACCCAGTGTCTAATTTTGATGTAGTTAAACATTTCTTGGTGAGGTATCCCTATTTTCCTGTTCATTTCTGCCCAAGCAATAATTCTGTCGCCCTCAAACCATGCCTCAAGTTTGTCTAAGTTGTGTGAGGTCCAAAAAGATTTGGAGTCAGCTGTGAGGGTGGTTGCTAGAGAGGTTGATGTAAAAATTTAAGTAAGAGGTGATACAGGGTGAATCAGTTTATGTTCCTTCCTAGCCCATTTCCATATTTTCAGCATAAATTTGGTTATAGGGTTATGGATTTGTGAGTCAAACGTGTGCGAACTCGGAGCCCATAAAATGATTTCCCATTTTAATGGGGCCATTTGTAGCTCTTCAATAAAAACTCAACTGGGTTGTAGGGTGGAAGAATGTATTAACGGTATAGAGGCAATTTGTGCTGCCTTAAAGTAGGTATTGAAATTAGGGCAGGATAATCCTCCTCTAGACTTATGTTTATACATAGTATGTCTGGCAATCCTAGGAGGTCTATTCCTCCAAACAAATCTAAAGACCTGGGCTTGAAACTGTGCCAATTCCCTATTATTAATTTGGATCGGCAGAGTCCTGGCCAGGTAAAGCAGCCTCGGCAAGATGTTCATCTTGACCGTGGCTATTCGGCCCGTCCACGAAATCTGCCTTTTTGTCCAGTTTTCTAAGTCCCTTCGAAGAGTCTTAAATAGGGGTGGGTAATTGGTTTTATAAATATCCGCTAGTGAATTAGTCAACTTTATCCCTAAATAGTTAATGTAAGAGGCAGGCCAAAGAAAGTTGTGTACCTTTTTCAGTTGGTCCAAGATGTCCCCAGGAATGCCCACGCTTAAGGCTTCTGTCTTGCTATGATTCAATCTCAAAGAGCAGCGGGGACAAAGGGCACCCCTGTCTCGTGCCTCTCTCTATGTTAATGCTAGCCGTCTGGGAGCCTGGTAATTTTAAAGTGGCCTTGGGTAGCGTGTAGTAAGTGTGTAACAAGTTTAAGAAGTTGCCTTCAAACCCAAACTTTGCTAACGTGGCAAATAGAAAGGGCCACTCTAAGGTGTCAAACGCTTTCTCTATATCCAATGCAAGCAGGCAGACCGGGGACCCCCTAGACCTAGCCAAGTGGATGACAATTAGAGTTCTCCTGATGTTGTCGCCAGTTTGTCTGTGCGGGATAAACCCTGACTGGTCTTTGTGAATTAAGGAGGGAAGGAATATTGAGATCCTTTGAGAGAAGATCTTGGCAAGCAACTTGACATCCCCATTAAGCAGTGAGATAGGTCTATAGTTTTTGGCATCTCTCTGATCTCTACACTCTTTAGGGAATATTGTTAAGTCAGCATGGTTTAGTTCTGGAGGGGTAATCTCCCCTCTCAGTATCGAGTTAAAGAGATTACATAGATGGGGAGCCAGAAGTGTTGAGAACTTCTTATAGTATATATTGGTGAACCCATCCGGGCCCGGGGATTTTCCTAGTTTTAGTTCCTTAATTGCTCTAGAACTTCCTTGATAGTAACTTCCCTATTTAGAGATTGTAAGTCAGCGGGCGAAATCTGAGGAAGGTCTAGTGAGTTTAAGTAAGAGGCAATGTTATTTTCCGTGGCCACCTGTTTGGTGGAGTATATATTTTGGTAATATTCCCTAAAAACTTTTTGTATTTCGTTTTGGCTATATATGAGGTCTCCCTCTTTTTTCCTGATTTGGGAGATCCTGGATTGGGCGTACTTTGCTCTCAGGCTTCTGGCTAACAATTTATCCGGTTTGTTTGCTTTATTGTAAAATAAATGCTGCGTCCTTCTTAGTGCCTTGTCCGTTTTTATGGACAATACGCTATCTAGCTCCAGCCTCGCCTTGTCTATCTCTGTTCTCAGGGAGGGGGAGGGGGAGAGCTGATTTCGATGCTCCAGTCGTGCCAATTTGCTTGCAAGATCTCTCTCCCTTTGTAGATTTTGTTTTTTGAATTGAGAAGCCAATTTAATGCACACTCCTCTTATAAAGGCTTTATGGGCCATCCAAACCCACCGCTCCCGTCTCCCTGCCCGCATTGGACCCAAAGAAGTCTAGCAACTCTATCTGCTCCTGGGTTGAAGGCAGTGAGATTTGGTATTCATTCAGCCTCCAGGTGTAAGGCATGCTGAATTGACTTCCCAAGTCCACTTCCAATAAAACTGCTGAATGATCGGACCAAGTGCAAGGCACTATGGTCGCTCTGTGTGAGCTGTCAAGAAGTGAGCTGCTTATGTAAATAGTGTCAATGCACGAGTAGGAGCCATGTATGGGTGAATAAAAAGTAAACTCTTTCCCTCTCGGGTGAAGTCCCCTCCAGGCATCTACCAGGCTAACAGAGTGCAGGAGTTTCTTAATTTGTCTAATTTTGTTGGAGAATCGGTCACTCACTGGAACCCTAGATTTGTCCGCCTTTGGGTCTAAGATTAAATTGAAATCCCCTCCTACCACTAAGTTCCCCCAGTCCCCCCCTTCTAGTGCCCTTAAAAATCTTATTAGGGCCTTATGTGGTGCCATTGTGGGGGCATAAAAGGAAGCCAGAGAAATCGTACCTTCACGGTCTACCAGTTTGGATGTTAACTGGAATTGGAGGTTCCTATGTAGCAATATTGCTACTCCCTCTTTTTTTGAAGTGTGGGTGGAATGGAAGAATTGAGGGTAATCTTTGTTAAGATATGTAGGGGTCTTATGCCTGGCGAAGTGTGTCTCCTGTAAGAATATTACAGATGGTTTGTAAGTCTTGTAGTATAAAAAGGCCTTCCTCCGCTTGAAGGGAGAGTTAAAGCCCTTCACTTTGTGAGTGAGTACTGTTATGGGCATGGGTAGATTAGTAAGGTGTCTGTCAGATATGCTGAATTAGCCTTACCTTTCCGGCGAGCTGTCGAGGAGGGAGTGAGGAGCTGCTTCTCCTTCTGGAGGTGTGGAAGTGGTCGAGCCCTGGGTGAGCGAGTTCTAGCAGGCTTGATTCTAGTTAGAATATAAAAGCAAGAGTGCGTAAGTTTGGATGCCACACCCTGGTGCCCTATCATAAAAAATAGTTGGCTTAATTTTGGCTTTGATAATGTAATTGTGAATGAGAATAAATTGTGCCCGTTGACCTGCAAACAGGCAACCGCTAAAGCCTCCACCAGATAACGGTCATTTCACTTATGTCCTGGGACTCCGGGAATGCTAAAGGGGCAGAGGGGGCGAGGAGGCAGAGGAGGTGGGTAGTTTAAATTATTTAGGTGGTGATTGGCATTAGGAGGACGGGTAAGCAGCTTAAGTAGACGATCCCAGCTTAGATATGCTCTAAAAATGTATGCTTTGGCAGGGATACAGTAATCAAAGAATGAATTGCTTAGTTCCAAACCCAGTAAAGAGTGGGTGAGCAAAGGTTGGTAAGTAAATGGTGGGTGAGCACAAATACAGAAATTTGAGAAGAGCAAATAGAGTGGTTACTGAAAAATCAAGCATTCTTAGGACTTCTAGCCCTATTCTATTCTTTTCAATCCGTTAAAGTACTAGCGGGTTCCGCTTCAGTTCCTGCCGGCAAGGACAATTGTAAATAAGATAAAAGGAGTGTTAACGTAAAAGAGTAGCCAGATCTATAAATAATTTGTGCCAACATTAATAATAAAACTCTTTACATTAATTATAAACAGTAGTAACAGCTAAACTTAGACCAACAAGAGTGGGTCTCGCCAGGCTAAGTATTATTCCCTCAATTAGCAACAGTAGGTGTATCTTTAACAGTCTACTACAACCTGCTAGGTAGGAAGGAAAAGCAAAACATGGGTTAATAACAGTTCAAAAGTCTTTTGTCAACTGGGTAAACTCATAGCAAAAGTCCTGAGTTCCTCCGGGAGCCAGCCCAAAAGGCAAGAAGTAGGGGGGAAAGGTAGTATAGAAGAGTTCCGTTCTGAGCAACCTTCCTGAGAGTCTCCCCTAGGAAGCAAAAAAAAAACAAAGAGGAAAAAGGACTTTCTGATAGCTTGGTGCCTCTTTAGTCGAACCCTCGTTTTGAACGATCCTGAGGATAAAGACAATTGTGCTAGTGTGTTAGTGTGTCCATGCTTTGGCTGGGGCGTCTGTTGGCAGTTTTTGAGACGTGATCAGCAGGCCTCTTTTGTCTGGTCACTTCAGACCATTGTCTCTTTGGAAGAGGCAAAGTAGCTGAAGCAGATGCCATAGGAGCTGGGTCCCCCCCATTCAGTTCTAGTTGCTTAAGAAGCTCTTGGCAGTCCTCTAGGGAGCGTGCTGTATATTGGATACCTCCCACAGAAAAGATCAGGGCAAAGGGAAATCCCCAGCGATAACTAATGCCATGGCGTAGTAGCACTTCCAGGGCCGGCTTCATCAGCCTCCGTCTTTGTAGCGTAGTTGGAGAAAGATCCGCAAAAAACTGGAGCTTAGCCCCGTCAGGACCAGTGATCGAGGTCTTGTTGCGGGTAGCTGCGAGGATCAGGTCTCTGGATTGTTGGCGCAGAAGCCGGACAATGATGTCTTTAGGGAGATCTTGATTGCGGCTCCCCCCAAGGGCTCTGTGCGCTCGCTCTACCTCCCACTCGTGGTCCGGGTATCCTGAGAGGATCTCATCTATCGTGCCCTTAAGGTAGCGTGGTAGATCGACTATAGCCGTGGGGACGCCTCTAATCCTCAAATTAAATCGCCTGGATCTATTCTCCAAGTCCTCCATCTTATCTTCTATATCCGAGATATGAGAGGAATTGCTAGCAATGTTGGCCCTGTCCTTCTCCTGCGCCTCTACCACTTGGTCCATGGTTTCCTCAAGTTGATGGGTCCTATGTCCGATCTCTTGCATGTCTTTTTGCAATGCTGTGACTGCTCTGTTGATATGGGAGGCCAGGAGAGCTTCAATTCTTGCCATTGAGACACTATTGATGGATACCTCCGGCTGTGAGGTTACCTCCTGAGAGTCTAAATCTGAGATGTCCGATTGCTCTGAGGCGGGGTCTTGTGCCGGTGCTTCCAGTGCTTCTAGAGTTTTAAAATGCTCATCAATTTTTTTTGACGGCAAGGATTTTTTATTTTTCCCCATTTCTGCGCCGCTGATTGTCTCCGGGTTGGCTGTTGAATGCCTGGGCATTTGGCCAGTTGTTCTGATAAGAACCCTCAGCTTCAGCTATATCCTCTCAGTTAATTAGGTCTGCTATGTATGGTTCTGTCAGGATACACCCAGTTCCTGTAATGTTGTCTTGGTGTTTTTTGGTCCTGGCCGGCTAGAACCATGTAGGGCCGCTTTAGTTACATCTCAATGTATTGTTGAGCTTTGTCAATCTTGTGCTCTCAGCAGGCCCAAGCTGCTTTCATCAATGTCCCACTAGATGGCGTCAATGCTCTATCAAGGGCGGGTGATGTATCTTGTTAAGTGCTGGACTGCACTATTTTCTGAGCACCAGTAGGTGGCAGTGCTGCTCCCTCCAGTGATGATAGTATGCTTGGTTTGTTGTTGTACCAATACTAAGCACAGGTCACGGCTGAAGCAGTTATATAAAGAAAGGTAAATCTTGTTACCGTTAGTATTGAGGCAGTAGTAATGAAGATGAAAATAAAGAGGTTGTATGCCCCCTTCTGTAGTTTTATAAGCGGTGCAAAGTTCTTATCCCCTTAGGGTCAGTATCTGGGCCTCAGAATCTTGAAGTCCTGAACAAGCCCTTATATTACTTGAGTCAGGGAGTAGTGAGGTCACCCCTTAGTGTCCGCAAGGCTACGGCGCTTTCAGTGCCAGTAAAGTTTCAATATCTTCAGGCAAAGTTGAGCACATAACCTCTGGGCTTGGTGTTGTCAGAGTCAGAGTGCAGATGTGGGCACTTGTTGCTGTGTGATTCTGATGAGGCAGTCCCCTCTATTAGTTGCTAGGGTCTCTGTGTCTGCCTTCTCTGCTAGAGGGAAACTTAGTAGGGTTGTAGTGCAGGTATGTTTGTGATCTCCCCCCAGCACAGGGTGTCTAGAGCAATTAGCCTGTCTTGAGCCTTCTAGGCAGGGTATGAGTATGTAAAGGCCTTACCAGGCTCAGGTCCACCTCATGGCTCCACAAGATGGCCGCCGCCTCTTCACGGGCTTTCTTCTTCCACCCAGCCTCTCCTTCACTGACCTCTTGGCTCTCTGCCACAGGCCCTACAGGGCTCTCGTGTGCCCTCCTGGCTCCCCCCTGCAGCTGACCTGCTGCTCCGTGTGCTCCATGTACCTTGCACAGCTCTATGTGCCTCCCCGACAGCCTCACAAGATGGCGGCCTCCCCTGTGCCTCCTCTCAGTGCTCTCTCCTCTCACCTCCGTTGCTTCTGAGGCTCTGGGCACCTGTGGACTCCGGGCTCGCCTCTCCCACCTCCTGTAGCTCGTCCGGTGACCCGTCCAGGCTGGCGTAGCCCCAGGCTGGGCAGCTTCTCCCTTCTCCGGAGCCTCTCTGCCAAGGGTGACGGTAACTCCGTCGGCGTCTCTCCTCCGCAGGTTGGGGCGTCCTGGGAGGGTCGGCTGCTCTTGATGCTCCCCGATGTTACTGGGGAGTCCTCAGACCCTTTTGGGAGTAATTTACCCCTAAACCCCGGCCAAGATCACGGAGCTCTCTCTCAGCACGCTAGCTCCGCCCCCCGTTTTCAATGTTTTTAATGAATTCCACTTCTGCAAAACTTCCCCATTTCAAAAATGTATCAACTTCCTCTTGTGGAACATATGGGTTATACATCATTACTGTAACCATCCTAATATCATCTTTGTGCATAAATTGTATGGTACAGTCCTTAAACGCAGCATTGTCCTTCTTGTTCCAGTATCCAGTTTTAAATTGGTTGTAGTGATACAAATCTTTGAACACCAACTCGTAAATACCTGTAATATAGAATTCCGGCATACAGAACAGGCTTGACGTGGCTAGTCCACATTTCTGCAAAAGGGTATTCGCAACGAACTCCAATACGCTTTCTCCTCGATATTTCTCAGGGATGGTAACTTTTAAGGTACAACAATACCGGCCTTCAGCATTAGCCATTTTGCTCATGCTGCTCCAAATGGCTAAAAGCAACCAAATTGATCGCCACTATAGATGCTTCCACGTAGTACCCCCAATAGCAACAAAGGGCTTAAGACTCCCAATGAAGGGGACCGATGCCCTAAGGTCGAGGGTCCTACGGGTCACAATACCTTCCGGCTAGATCTATGATCTTCGCCAAAGTTTCAAGCTTACTGGCTATCATCAGCGTGGAGTGGGATCTCAGCTTGTGTTGTGGAACTTATGAGTAGGTAGTTCACCACAACAATCATTTAATATATGGTGGCCAAAATAGCGATAGAAGCCCTCCACCATATAGTAGTACAGTAAATAAATAGTACATCCGTGTACATATTTGAATGTCGAAAACAAGTTAAAAAAACTGTTTCCAGCTAAGAATTCTGGGAAAAAAAATGTTATTACACTGAATTCTGTGTGATGGAGAGATGGATAGTGTAATGGAGAGATGGGTAGTGTGATATAGAAATGGGTAGTGCAATAGAGAGATGGGTAGTGTGTTAGAGAGATTGGTAGTGTGATGGAGAGATGGGTAATGGGTTGTAGTGCAGGTATGTTTGTGATCTCTCCCCAGCACAGGGTGTCTAGAGCAATTAGCCTGTCTTGAGCCTTCTAGGCAGGGTATGAGTATGTAAAGGCCTTACCAGGCTCAGGTCCACCTCATGGCTCCACAAGATGGCCGCCGCCTCTTCGCGGGCTTTCTTCTTCCACCCAGCGTCTCCTTCACTGACCTCTTGGCTCTCTGCCACAGGCCCTACAGGGCTCTCCGGTGCCCTCCTGGCTCCCCCCTGCAGCTGACCTGCTGCTCCGTGTGCTCCACGTACCTTGCACAGCTCTATGTGCCTCCCCGACAGCCTCACAAAATGGCGGCCTCCCCTGTGCCTCCTCTCAGTGCTCTCTCCTCTCACCTCCGTTGCTTCTGAGGCTCTGGGCACCTGTGGACTCCGGGCTCGCCTCTCCCACCTCCTGTAGCTCGTCCGGTGACCCGTCCAGGCCGGCGCAGCCCCAGGCTGGGCAGCTTCTCCCTTCTCCGGAGCCTCTCTGCCAAGGGTGACGGTAACTCCGTCGGCATCTCTCCTACGCAGGTTGGAGCGTCCTGGGAGGGTCGGCTGCTCTTGATGCTCCCCGATGTTACTGGGGAGTCCTCAGACCCTTTTGGGAGTAATTTACCCCTAAACCCCGGCCAAGATCACGGAGCTCTCTCTCAGCACGCTAGCTCCGCCCCCCGTTTTCAATGTTTTTAATGAATTCCACTTCTGCAAAACTTCCCCATTTCAAAAATGTATCAACTTCCTCTTGTGGAACATATGGGTTATACATCATTACTGTAACCATCCTAATATCATCTTTGTGCATAAATTGTATGGTACAGTCCTTAAACGCAGCATTGTCCTTCTTGTTCCAGTATCCAGTTTTAAATTGGTTGTAGTGATACAAATCTTTGAACACCAACTCGTAAATACCTGTAATATAGAATTCCGGCATACAGAACAGGCTTGACGTGGCTAGTCCACATTTCTGCAAAAGGGTATTCGCAACAAACTCCAATACGCTTTCTCCTCGATATTTCTCAGGGATGGTAACTTTTACGGTACAACAATACCGGCCTTCAGCATTAGCCATCTTGCTCATGCTGCTCCAAATGGCTAAAAGCAACCAAATTGATCGCCACTATAGATGCTTCCACGTAGTACCCCCAATAGCAACAAAGGGCTTAAGACTCCCAATGAAGGGGACCGATGCCCTAAGTTCGAGGGTCCTACGGGTCACAATACCTTCCGGCTAGATCTATGATCTTCGCCAAAGTTTCAAGCTTACTGGCTATCATCAGCGTGGAGTGGGATCTCAGCTTGTGTTGTGGAACTTATGAGTAGGTAGTTCACCACAACAATCATTTAATATATGGTGGCCAAAATAGCGATAGAAGCCCTCCACCATATAGTAGTACAGTAAATAAATAGTACATCCGTGTACATATTTGAATGTCGAAAACAAGTTAAAAAAACTGTTTCCAGCTAAGAATTCTGGGAAAAATTTTTTTATTACACTGATGGAGAGATGGGTAGTGTGGTAGAGAGATGGGTAGTGTGATGGAGAGATGGGTAGTGTGATGGGGAGATGAGTAGTGTGATAAGAGATGAGTAGTGTGATGGGGAGATGAGTAGTGTGATAGAGAGATTAATAGAGTGATGGAGAGATGGGTAGTGTGATGGAGAGATGTGTAGTGTGATAGAGAGATGGGTATTGTATTAAAGAGATGGGTAATGGGATGGAGAGATTAGTAGTGTGATGGAGAGATGTGTAGTGAGAAGAAGAGATGGGTAGAGTGATAGAGAGATGCATAGTGTGGTAAAGAGATGGGTAATGGAATGGAGAGATGGGTAGTGTGAGGAGAGATGGGTAGTGTGATAAAGCGATGTGTAATGGGATGGAGAGATGAGTAGTGTGATGGAGAGATGGATAGTGTGATAAAGAGATGTGTAATGGGATGGAGAGATGACTAGTGTGAGGGAGAAATGGCACTATTATGGGGTAGATGGCCAGTGTGATGGAGAGATGGGCAGTGTGATAGAGAGATGGGTAGTGTGATAGAAAGATGGATAGTGTGATAGAGAGATGGATAGTATGATGAAGACATGGGTAGAGTTATGGAGAGATGGGTATTGGGATGGAGAGAGGAATAGTGTGACACAGAGATGGGTAGTGTGATGGAGAGGAGTAGTATGATAGATAAATGGAGTATGATAGAGAAATGGTGTGACGGAGATATGAGTAGTGTGCTGTAAGATCAATAGTGTGATTGAGAGATGGCTCGTGTGATAGATAAGTGAGTACTGTGATAGAGAGATGAGTAGTGTGATGGAGAGATGGGTAGTGTGATGGAGAGATGGGTAGTGTGATGGAGGAATGGGTAGTATGATAAAGAGATGGGTAATGGGATGGAGAGATGGGTAGTGTGATGGAGAGATTGTATTGTGATGGGGATAGGTAGTAGGATGGGTAGTGTTATGGAGAGGTGGGTAGTTTGATAGAGAGTTGGGTAGTGTGACAGAGAGATGCGTAATGTGATGGAGAGAGAAGTAGTGTGATACGAGTAGAATGATAGAAAGATGGCTGGTTTGCTGGATACATGTGTAGTGTGATGTAGAGATCAATAGTGTGATTAAGAGATGGTTAGTGCAGTGGATAAGTGAGTACTGTGATAGAGAGATGAGTAGTGTGATAGAGAAATGGATAGAATGATATAGAGATTGGTGGTATGATGGACATAGGTAGTGTGTTGATGAGATGAATAGTGTGATGAAAAGATGGGTTGTGCACTGAAGAGATGAAAAGTGTGAGGTAAAGATTGTTAGTGGGATGGAGAAATGGGTAGTGTGATGTAGTACTAGGTAGTGTGATGGAGAGATGAAAAGAATGTTAGGGAGAAAGCTTGTGTGATGGAGACATGCGTGGTGCGTTGAAGAGATTAATAGTGTGATGGAGAGATGTGTAGTATGATGAAGAGATGAATAGTATGATGGAAAGATGGGTAGTGGGATGGGTAGATTGGTAGTGCGATAAAGTGATGGGTAGTATGATGGTGAAATTTATGTGGATACATATGATATTATATGACCAAATATAGATTTACTCTTCAGGGAGAAATATGAAGGTTGAAAACTTTATGGGAACATACCAATAATGTTCATATAATATATACTTTTGCATTAGATACTGTAAATAAAAAAATATTTTCAGTTTTGAGGAAATAAATAACAGTTTACTAGCAATGTGAAAAAGTCCAATTAATGCTGGTTAATTAGCTGTGTGTATCCAAATACACCTTGTAATTGTATCCATTTATTTGCAACATATGAACTAAAAAATCAGCAATATGAGAATTTTATCCCTTTCTTAGGTTTGAGTGAGCTTATGGGAGCATTCACAGGTTATTCCTAATTAGCTCTCTGCAGAACCTTCAACAACCTTCACAGACCCTTCTAACTAACAACATTTAGGATCTTGGACTGCATTCTTAGACCATTCCTAACTAACTGTCTGAAGGTCTTAGACTATATCCATAGACAATTTTAAATTAATTATCTCCACGACCTTGAACAACATTCATAGACTATTCCTGATTAATTTTCTGGAGGCCTTGGACAAAAATCATAGATCATTCTAAATCTGCAGGACCTTGGATATCATTCATAGAGCATCCCAAACTATCTTGTCCAAGGACCATGAATCACAATGAATTAACTCAAGAAGGTCCTTTGGAAGTATTCATAGACTATTCTGAACTAACTATCTATAACACCTTGGACCTACTAATAGACCATTTCTAAATTACTCTTATGACCTTGGACAGAACTCATGAACTGTTTCTAATCCACAGTTACTTCAACATATTACTATTCACAGGAGGTGTCTGAATCCCTTATTGAATCTGGTGGGCACTTTGCTTGTTCATAGAATTCAATTCTAAATAAGTTTCAAGGCTATTCAAGCCATTACTATTCAAGCTATTAATTAAGAAAGAAACATTGTGAGAATGATCATTATAAGGGGAAAAAATCCAGAAATCTCTAGGGGCCTCATTCTATTAGCGGCCGTAAATCGTCCGTAAGGCTGCGATTCCTTGCGGGGGTTCAGTTAACTCGCGATTCTATTATACGGCCCCGCAAGGATCTCCTTTTACGGCCGGCCGCATATCTTTGAACCGGTCGTAAGCTGTGAAATATAAAAACTCAAAAATAAATTCAAGCCTGCACTGTACAGCTCTGTAAATACTAGGGATCATATTGGGGGACATGAGGATTAAAAGGAACCCACTCTCAAGCTTGCACATCAGCCCAAACCCAAGTTCAAATTAACTGTTTATTTTCCGGCTGCGGCGTGGGCATGTCTGAGGTGCTCCAAGCACTCTGGACTTTTTACATGGATGTTTTACGGATATTAAAAATAAAATATTTTACGGATTTGAGTATAGGATAATTATGTGCTATTTTTTCTAACACCTAAAATCCCTTTATAGTCTTCTCAAAGTGCAGGATGGCTTTATTTGAGCTATTTTATGTGCTTAATTGGTGCTAGCGGGACCTCTTTCCTGCAAGTAAGCAGCGGCTCGTTTTTAGCCTTGCAGAGAGGTTTCCCGGAGCAATTGAATTGCAAAACTCTTGCGGCCATTTTAGATCAAAGGCTTTCCTCTGGCGCGAGCGGCCGCAAGAGATAGCAAGGCACCGGCCGCAAGCCTGCCGGAGCCTCCGGCCGTAAGGGAATAGAATAGCAGAATAGCTTGCGGCCGGTCCTTGCGGCCCCGCAACGGCTGCGGCCGCTAATAGAATGAGGCCCTAAGAGAATACCTTGGAGGAGCATATACAATGTGTACCATTGTACAAGTATGTACAAGTCCACCAGTTTTATAAGTTTATTCCATGTGGCTTTTTATGTCAATTCATACATCCAGCCACGACATTGCATCTGATTACTGGAATAAGATTCAATTTAATGTGATAAACTTGTAAAACATACATCTCTCAATTTCAAGGTAAGGGTAATAAAGAATGCAACTTAAAAAACAGAGGGGGTGGGATTCAAAAATAATAAAAGTAAATACATTAATAAACAGAACAATGAGAAGGGTGTGGGGGAGAGAAATAAAAGTACCGTAATACTCAGAAAAGCTTACTAGTTATTTAACTAAAGGCTAGGTCAAAAAAAAACATCACAATGTCACTGATACAATTACCCAATGGCTAACTAATTAATTAATGACAGGTTGATGAAGTTAATTTTGCCAGTGCATTCTGAAATCCCCCCCCCCCAAAAAAAAAAAAACAATTTTTTTGATAATCTTTAAAACTAGTGAGGCCTAGTATAATATTAAGCGCTATAAAAGTAGAAATTGTGGAAACGTTGGATACCAAAAGTAAGGTAATACATGCAATGTATTGTTTTAATCCACTATAATTTGTGAGTTGTAATAAAGGGAAATTATGTCGGTAGGAATATATATTCTCTCTTTAATTAAATAGAAATAAAGGTAAGAAAGAAAATAAAATAAAATATTATATAAACTGAATAAAAAAAAAATGTGTTACTAAATACTTCAATAATATTGAATTGCTGGAATAATGCGCCTTCTCCAGCCATCAGCTGTTGTCTGGAGGTAAAAAAGAAAACAATATCACATATTATAATATAAAATTAATGTGTTTTAACATTTTTTTTTGGCTAAAACATTTGATTGACACTCCTACTATAAACCAGATTTGTATTGGTATGAAGAGCATCAGAATAAAACGATATTTCCGCTGGGTTCCCAAATGCAGCCTCAGAGATTACAGGCCACAAATACCAAACACATGTAACCAGAGGGATCATCTCCCAGCTGCACCTAGCATCGTAAAGCTGCTTCTCACAAGGCCCGAGGTGCTGTTATCTCACAAGCTTTGTCTTTGATTTAAGACTTATAAATGATATCTCAAAGATTTGACTCACTGTGTAATCTTGTATATTTCTTAATTACGGCCCATAGGACTTAAGAACCGAAGCACGTAGATGGACTGTGGGTCTCGGTAAATTATGACTTTAACGGCCGATCCACGTAACGCGAAAGACCTGTAAAAACAACAAATATGCACAAAATTACGGCCCGTAGGACTTAAGAACCGAAGCACGTAGATGGACTGTGGGTCTTGGAAAATTATGACTTTAACGGCCGATCCACAGAACGCGAAAGACCTGTAAAAACAACAAATATGCCTCAAATTAATTTAGACACTCACACATGATGTTGCAAGTTAATTGGAGGCATATTTAGTGTTTTTTCACGAACAAAAAAAGCCTAAGCGAGAGAAAGAATGGCGGCCAAATAAATGTAAACACGATGAAAACAAGGCCGAAGGTGGTAAAACAAGCCGAAGAACTTAAAAACAGCTCAAAGAAGTAACACTTAACGCAAGCCAGTAATACTTAATCCAAGCCAACTTAAGGCAGTAAGATTTAACCTGAGACAATAACACCACCCAAGGCATTACCTCTAAACCCAAGGTAGTAACAGTCATCGCGTGGCACCTAAACTACATGGGGGGGAGAGCCTCGCAATAAGCGGCAAAAGCTCTCATTGCAAGCCATGCAATGATCGCCAATAGCACTCAGCGCGGGGCTCAAGATGAGTGCAGAAGGGGCTCAGAGGGGCCATATACTCGCATTGTGTGCCAAACAGTATTGCCGGGCTTACAAGTTTGCTCCCATCATTTTTGACGGGCAATTTCCTAGTTATAACTAAGAGTCAACACGGGTTTATGAGGGATAGGTCATGTCAAACAAATGTAATTAGTTTCTATGGGGAGGTTGGTAAGAACTTGGATCAAGGCAACTCAGTGGATGTAGTCTTTTTTAGATTTTGTTAAGGCATTATATACAGTGCCACATGGGAGACTCTTGTGCAAACTGAGGGATACATGAATTGCAGTAAATATCTGCTCATGTATCGAGAGCTGGCTATAAGACAGGAAGGAAATGGTTGTTGTAAATGGAACATACACCGATTAGATTAATGTGGTAAGTGGGGTTCCTCAGGGTTCAGTATTTGGTCCTCTCCTTTTTAACATATTTATTAATGACTTAGAAGTAGGATTTGAAAGAAATGTATTCATTTTTTCTGATGACACTAAGTTGTGCAAGTCAATTAAATCAGATAATGATGTACTTTCCCTCCAAAGGGATTTGCATAAATTAGAGAAACGTCAGAAATGGCAGATGAGATTTAATACAAATAAATGTAAAGTTATGCATCTGGGAAGGAAAAATAGCCATGCAATTTATATTCTTAATGAAGCAAATCTAGGGGTATCAGATACTGAAAGGGATTTGGGTGTACTTGTGGGCAACCACATAGGTAACAGTTGCAAAGGCAAATAAAATATTAGCCGATATTAAGAAGGGTATAGAAGCAAGGGAAGCAAATATAATTCTACCAATATACAAATCCCTAGTACGCCCTCATTTGGAATATGGAGTACAATTTTTGACACCACTACAAAAAAAGGACATTTTAGAGCTGGAAAAAGTACAGAGAAGGGCAACAAAACTAATAAGGGGAATGGAGGGCCTATGTTATGAAGAAAGACTAACCAAATTAAACGTATTTTCTCCAGAAAAAAGGCATATGATTACCTATATAAATATATCCAGCATCAATATAAGGCTTTGTCAAGTGAGCTTTTTGTGCCAAGAGGTTTTCAGTTGACAAGAGGGCATCCTTTGAGATTAGAAGTAAAGAGATTTCACCTTAAAGAAAGAAAATGGTTCTTCACAGTAAGGTGGTTAAACTATGAAATTCTCTACCGAAGGAGGTGGTGACCGCAGAGTTGATAGATAACTTTGAAATGGGAATGGATATCATCTTAAATAAAAAGGGAATTCAGGGTTATCCTGGATAATTAGAGAGTGAGTATTGATCCAGGGAGGAGTCTGATCGCCAGTATCTGGGGTCATGAAGGAATTTTATATATTTTTTCCACTTTTGAGACAATTGGCGAGTTTCACTGGTGTTTTTTTCTGCTTGCAATCCTCTGGAGCAATTAACAATTAACAATTAATTCTCCTATTGCAGATCAGAGGAAATCTAAAAAGGTTTAACTTCATGGACTAAAAGTCTTTTTTCACCCTCAATTACTATGTAACTATGTAACTGTTATGGATAACGAGTCACACCCTGAGCACAAGGAGGAGAACGCCATCTTTCCTTTGTCCTAAACTTCTGACCAATGAGAGGAAGACTCATCCCCCTGTGGGATGACACCTAGAGACTCCTTAATGCTTTTAACCCAATGTCTGATCAAGGTCTCATAAAAGCGGACACCTCAGAACCAATGAATTACCGAAAAACCTGATGTTTTGCTTAATTGTAACCTTTATCTGATGACTAAAAACTATATAAATAACGGCTGACGTAATAAAACTAGAAGAGAGAAAGTTATATACCAGAACTCTGTGTTGGTGTATTATTTCTCTAAGGAGTGCACACTATATAAATATTGGTAATTTGGCCAGGGACAGATATCTCTGAAAAATACTTTGTTATTTCCCAAACAAAATGGCGCCCGAACAGGGACTTGAGGTTTAACCGAACTGCAGCGGACAAGAGGAATTCGGACAGACTTCATGGGAACAGGCGGAGCCTGATCACCTCCGGTACACGGTAAGGACATGATTAGTACCTTATCCGTGTAGTCCTGTTCTTGGGACTCTGTCCGTTGTCCAGCTCCGCTGTGAAGGGAGGTTACAAAAGTACAGGTGATATCTTGCCTCAAGTCCATTTGAATCCTGTACAAGAGATAGTGATATCTGTCGCCTGTGTGTGTGTCTGTTGGTAGTGTGGGTTGAACGATTGTGATTTCTTAGATATTGTGGTTCGGGGGGCATACACGTGTATGTGTGACTCTCTGGAGATGGATGACTTGTGCCCAGAGACGCACATAACCCAGAGAGGTCACACATACGGGCTTGCATATACTTGCCCTGAAGGATTGGGATTACTTTGTATACTTTCCTGGGAAGGGTCTATGCATGCTGGATAGATGAATATCTCTTGGGGGTCATGATGTCCTAGCCTTGGTAGCCTTGGTAACCCCAAGAGACGTCTGTCATTCACTACGGGTGGTTAAACGTGTATGTGACACACAGACTTCAGTGGCAGATTGATAGTGATGTAAAGCACGATAAGCCTTGATGGTGTCGTTTTGTAAGCAAAATCCTGAATCACATATCTTTGAATCTAAAGTTTTCTGCAGAAAAGGTTTGATGATTATAATGTTATATGCTATGTCATTGCTGGTTGTGATGCATGTTTTGGTGAGAAATTGTAGCTTAGAATTTCTCTCCCTGTACACTGAAGCTGAAAGCGGATTTCTGTGCAGCTGTGTGTGACAGTCAAGGTCAAACACACAGACTGCGAAAAAGGAGAAATTCCTCACCCCCTCCCATTTTGTTTAACTCTTTCAAGGACGTATCTTAGTTAAGAGAATTATTTCTATATCAATGCTTAAGGTCGTATTAACTCCTACAATAATTGAAGAGTTTGTACAGTAAGTGTTTCTATTCATGTTTTCATGATGTTGCACGTGAAATAATGTTTGTGTAAAAGTAGGTGTGTCCTGGAAGGAGATTGATTTAAAAAGTAAATAGTTCAAGATATAAATGTGATACGATTATGTCCTGTTGATTTACATGCCTCTGTCCACTACTCTCATTGCTATCCCTTACCAGCAGTTAAGTGGTTACAGACTGCAAGGTATAGTCCCAGGAGGGCGGTAACGACGGTCTGAGTTTAGAGAAGACGTACAAATTAACCCTTCGTAGCAGTCAAACAAGTCAGACCTTCTTCTTCTTCTTCTTCTTCTTCTTCTCCTTAAAAGCTGCTCCCTGCTTCTCTCCCTCTCTCTGTATTACTACCTCGTTAAACCCCTGCTGCTAAATACGTGTTTGCTTCATATAGAAATATGGGGCAGAATCAAGTTAAATTAAGTGAGGGCGTGTTGGCCCAGGATATAGTTAAAAAAAGGGAGGGTGAGGCTGTAGTGAGCCGATGCAAGAAGATGTTCAAAGTGTGTGGTATTACCAGTGTCGTAGGAGGGCATTTGAAGGCAGAAGAGTGGCGTAAAGTGTTGAGAGATAGCAAAGGACAGTTACAAGATTGTGGTTTGTTGCCTAGTGCAGAGATGTGGTACAAAGTGGCTAGAGCAATTGCACAGGAAGGTTGGATAGAAAAGGAGATTCAATTGAAAGGAAGAAAAATGTATGTGTATCATGCTCCATGTGAAGTGGTCAGTCCCCCGAATTTACCCTTTGTCCCCTCTACAATACAAGCAATCTGTCACCCTAATGTACCACAGCTACTACATACTGCCGAACAAAGACATTGCACCCAGCCACAATCAAAAGATGGCGCCCACACACACATGAAGGAGGAGCTGCACTCACCCCTGAATACTGCCCATCATAACGTGATGTCACTCGTCGCATCACCTGTCCAAGGGGCTCCGCCCATTACTCCCACCGCTCCAACAGCACATCCCACTTGCTTGTATCCAGTATTGACTCCAAACGGGACACTGTATTCCCCATATCTGATATTTCCATCTGTTGAGGCACCAATTGTAACAGAACATTCACCAGCAAGTGCTGGGCCCCATAGTGTGCATAGTTCACACAGCTCTGCCACAAGCCCGCTGTTCGCCCCCCTCCCCAAGCCCAGAACACCACTGGAAGCACAAGCTCTGCCCATCAATCATCGAAATGATAGTTCAGACGAATGGGATGACGACATAAGGGGAGGAGAGGGGGCGGAAGAATGGACGGATAGGAAGTCCAGTTCAAAAGTGAAACCTGAGAGGAGAAACAAGAAAAGGGGAAGTCTAATGTATGTTGCATTTACCCCGACACAAGCCACCTCCCTTATAAACACATTGCCAGACCCTGAAAAACAACCTATGCCTTTCTATAGGAAAATGGTACAAATCCAAAAAACATACTCGGCAGCCTGGGAGGACCTTGTTAGCTTGTGTGAAATCAAGGCAGGAGATTCATACTGGCCTATTATGCGGAATGCAATAGATCCTTATGGTACAAATCGTTCAAAGCATGACTTTACATCAGGCATACAGTTCTGTGATCTGTTAAGATATTGGGCAAAGGATAAATTGGCAAATCAAGCAGTTAATTTACAAGATATCAAACAGTGCAAAGACGAGTCGGTAGAAAAGTTTCACGCACGACTCACACAAGTATTTACAGATCTTGGTTTCAGCCCACATAATAAAACACATACGCAGATGTTAAGTACAGCTTTCGTGCTGGGATTACATGAGACAATTCAAAAGGGCCTATTGACATCTAGACCAGAATATAGAGTGTTACCTTTAGACACCTTACTGCTGGTTGCTAAAGGACTGGAGACAGCGGCGGCTAAACAACCTGCATCATCAGCGTCTAAGAAGACAGCTATGCTTATGGTGAATTCTGAGGAATCACCACGGAAATAAACAAGACAGTGTTTTAATTGTGGGAAATCAGGACACCTTAGCAAGAATTGCAAGGCACCCAGGAAGCTGAGACCTAGACAGCAGACAGATGATACTAATGCAACGCCTGTGCTTCAAGCTACAGCATAGGACGGGGGTGAGCCTGTGTCAGTGTCCCCTATTCTGGCAGTTTCTTCAGGGGATGGCAAGGTAGGACCACAAGCTATTGTGACACTACCAATAGAGGGGACTCCCACAACCTTTCTCATAGACACAGGTGCAGCCAGAAGCGTTTTAAGAAAACAAGATCTGCCCGATATATCTTACCTGTCTGACATCGATATCGCTTGTGTAGGAGTAGATGGTGTCCCCATCTCCAACCATTTAACCCAACCTATGCAAATAGGCCCATTTCCAGACCTGCTTGCAAGATTTGTAGTATCCTCTACATGCCCTATAAATCTGTTAGGTGCAGACGTGCTTTCCCGACTAAAAGCATCTATCTCATTCACCCCAGATGGAACTGTACAGGTGTCTACACCTCTACAAGTCATTGAAATGTCAGCACTCTGCTCACTGCCCATATTACTACACATAGATGCCAATAGCATCTGTAATAAAGGGCCAGCTGATATCTTGGACAAGATTCCAGCAACACTCTGGTCACAAGGACTAGAAGATATTGGACACCTAAAGGCGCCACCAGTCATAGTAAAACTAAAACCCGGAGCAGAGTTACCACGCAAGCCACAGTATCTTCTGAAGCCAGCACAAATAGATGCGATCTCTCAGCAGATAGAGAGATTAGTGCAGCAAGGGGCGTTGATCCCATGTACGTCACCATGCAACACGCCCCTCTTTCCAGTAAAGAAGAAATCCAAAAAGGAAGAACCAGTAAAATATCGTATGGTGCAAGATTTGCGAGCAGTCAATGAAGCAACCATATTAGACACTCCGATAGTGCCTAATCCGAACACTCTCCTTTCTGGAATACCTCCAGCAGCTACATACTTTACCGTAGTGGAATTAGCAAATGCTTTCTTCAGTATTCCCCTTGATCCTTCTTGCCAGTATCTGTTTGCTTTCACGCATGATCATAATCAATACAAATGGACTGTAATGCCTCAAGGAGCGCAGAATTCGCCCAGCCAGTTTGCCAAAGCTATGAGCCATATCCTTGACTCCTGGCAACAAGCGAATCCTGACATTGTATTGCTGCAGTATGTTGATGATCTCTTGCTGTGTGCTGAAGATCTTCCCACAGCCACAAGGACCTCAGAAAGCTTGCTGAGACACTTGGCAGAACAAGGATGCAAAGTTTTCAGAGACAAACTACAATGGTGTAAGCAGTCATATTTTTGGGACACTGCCTGTCAAAATGTGTGCGTCATCTTACACGCGCCCACGTGCAAGCGAATAGAAGACATGTCAGTCCCTGAAGGACACAGACCCCTGCATGCTTTCCTAGGTCTAATATCTTACTGCAGAGCATGGATCCCAGAAGCATCCCTTCTAATGCAACCCTTGTATGACGTATTAAAGACTGAGCCATATGAGATGACACAAACAGCTCTGGATAATTTCTACACCCTGAAGAAAGCTATTTCAATAGCACCAGCACTAGGATTACCAAACTATGATCTCCCATTCAAGCTCTTTGTGTCAGAAAAAGAAGGTCATGCAATGGGAGTCTTGACACAGTCCCATGGAAACAGACAACGGCCTATTGGCTATTTCTCATGTCAATTGGATGCTGTGGCAAGAGGAGGACTGTCTTGCCTCAGAGCAGCACTGGCAGCACATGCCTTACTGGACAAAACAAGTGACATAGTCCTTGCTTATCCTCTCACAGTTCTGGCACCACATGATATTGCGGCCATCATACAGCAGACTCAACCTAAGCACATGACTACAGCCAGACACCTCCGTCTGCAATGTTCCCTCCTTCTACCAGACAATGTTACCTTACAGAGATGTTATGTTCTCAATCCAGCCACTCTCTTACAATTTCCAGAGGGGGGAGATGAGGAAGATGGATACTTTTGGTACAGCCTGATTTTGAACCCAAACTCAGGAATAACCAATCTATATGTAAAAAGACATCTACTGGAAGGTGGTGGAAACAGCCAGACGCTCACAGATGAGACACAAGACCCTTTATATTGCACACTGTGGAATAAACAATCTCCAGGCCGAGATTTCCAATATGAAGCAAGATTCACTAAATTGAAGCAGGTCACCTTAAAACTAAAGACATTGTACAACAATGCAACAGGTGATAGTGCATTTACGGTGGAGCTCCCGCAAGAAGCAGAAGCGCTCTACAAACATTGGGATAAAGAAATTCCACATGTTGCAGTATCCAAGTTTGCACCGGATGGATGGAAGACATTGGGAGCTGCATTAAAATGGTGGGAATCTGCAGAGGAAGAGGAGTTGGAAGAGGAAGGAGTGGAAAATAAAAATCTCCACTGGCAAGCAGACAGCACTCCCAGTAGACAAGCCAGAGACCCATATTCAGTCCCAGGACTCACAAATCCACCCCATGACTGCCTTCAGCAAATGGAAATGGAGACCTCACACCTTACGAATGTAAAAGACCTTGCCCTGACAGACCCAGACATCACTCTGTATGTAGATGGATCAAGGTATGCTGATGAGAATGGAAAATATCACACAGGATACGCTATGACTACGGAAAAAGATGTGATACGAGCCTTCTCACTACCTCCCTCCATGCCAACACAAGAGGCAGAGTTGATTGCATTGACTAAAGCCTGTGAGATTGCGACAGGAGTCCGAGCTAACATCTATACTTACTCAAGGTATGCTCTGGGAGTGACTCAAGACTTTGGAGTAATTTGGAGAGCTAGAGGATTCATGACAGCCGCAGGCACTCCAGTGAAGCATGATAAAGCCATTCGTGAACTGTTAGAAGCTCTAACACTCCCAAAGGAAGTAGCCATACTGAAGGTAAAGGCACATGGGAAACTAAATTCAGACGAAGCACAAGGAAACCATCTAGCAGACCAGACGGCTAAGCAAGCAGCAATGACAACACAGGAAATGGAAAGGAGAGAGGTGGATGGAGAAATAAACATTTGTACAATGCAGACTCTGCAAACAGATTTAAAATTGCTCAAAGAATTGCAAAAGACGGCAGGTCCAGAAGAAGTGAACAAGTGGAAGGCAAAGGGAGCAGCTTTGAAAGATGGACTATATGTTGACAATCTGAGATTGTGTTTGCCAAGAAGCTTGTACCCACCAACAGTACAATGGGCACATGGGCCAGCACACCTGTCAAAGACTCTTATGAATAACTTAATAAATAAATATTACATGGCCCCAGGCATCACTACTCTGACAAGCACTTACTGTAAATCGTGTAGTATTTGTGCCAAGTGCAACGCAGGCCGCACTGAGAAACCACCACAGAGACATTTGGCAAAATCATTATATCCATTCCAGAGGATACAAATTGATCATATTCAGATGCCAAAGAGTGGTCGGTATGAATATGCATTAGTCATCGTGGACATGTTCTCAGGATGGCCAGAAGCCTACCCAGTTGTAAACATGACAGCAAAAACAACAGTGAAACGCTTATTAACAGAGGTCATCTGCAGATATGCGGTCCCTGAAGTGATTGAGAGTGACCAGGGACCAGCTTTTACAGCAGTACTGGCAAAAGAAATATGGACAGCCCTAGCAGTGACCCTCTCCTTTCATACGCCTTACCATCCTCAAAGTAGTGGGAAGGTGGAACGTATGAATGGTACCTTGAAATCTAGGATGCTAAAAATTTTACAGGAAACTGGTATGCCATGGCCTGAAAGTCTCCCCATAGCCTTGTTCAGTGTCAGGTATACCCCTAGAGGGAAACATGCATTGTCCCCTCATGAAATCTTGTTTGGGTCTGCTCCTAGACTAGGGTGCTACTTTCCTCAGCAATTGCAACTTAAATCTGATGTACTTGTTGACTATGTAATTGCACTGTCCACCGCACTAACTAAAATCCATGCACAAGTGTTCTCTTCTATTCCAGATTCAGAAGTAATCACTGGTACTCATCAACTACTTCCTGGAGACTGGGTCCTAGTTAAGACATTTGTGAGGAAAACCCCTTTGGAACCCAGATACGAAGGCCCATTCCAAGTGCTACTGATCACAGCTACATCAGTTAAGCTGGAAGGGAAAGCTACTTGGGTCCACGCATCCCATTGCAAAAAGGTTCCTCCTTCTGGTGATCAGGAACCAACACAATGAGTACAATTCAGTGGTTTGTCTTGTCCCTCATAATAATTTTGAATATTGCTCAGCAGGTAACCATTACAAAGTGTAAAGATGGTATCACATTTTGGTATAATTCACGTAATACACATGTTGCTACCTATACATTTGACTTTTGTGATGTTGCTAAGTGCCCTATAGTCCCAGAACAGTGTGACTTGTATAAGAACTCCCCTGATAAAGCCATAACCCTATGTGTAGCAGATGAATTCTTTGGTACAGAATGACGCAGGGTGGACTACTGGAACAGACTGGCATTACATGATTGCGTCTACTAAAAGAGACGACCAAGGGATACCCCTACTAGACCGATTGACTCTGTTAAAGACAGGCAGATGTCTAAATAGTGGGGTATCTGGGTCTAGTATGCAACTGACTCTGAACATACAGAATCCTAGTCCCATGGATGCTGACACATACTGTATAGGTGCTTGGACAAAGGGGGAGACCACCAAATATCTCGGTAAATTCAAGCTAGTAGATATGTATGAGTATCCTGACTTACCACTTGCATTACAGATGTTGAAACCAGGATCTCATATCATTGGTACAATGACTGCCACTGGTGACCCAACTTATGAAGATACTTTAGCCACTGAAGCAGGGTATTCAGACCTCAATGTATGGTTGGAATGGATGAAATATAGCGTGCAAGAGAGTAACCAGACAAATTGTTATGTCTGTGGCCACGCTAGGCCCCATTTAGGGACAGTCCCTCTCAACATACCTCTATTGGAAGAGAAATGTTTCTTGAGTCTGTTTAAGACTAAGTTTGTCTATTCATCCAGATGTGAACAGTGGAAGGAAGAATACCCTATATCTGTGAAGAACCCCCACCCTGGTGAAGGTATAACCATATATCCAGGAAACTACACATGTTACCGTAGAAATGTCTCCTATGGATTCAATCTACAGACGTTCCCGAGTGGGTTCTGTCACACTTATAGGGATGGATCATCCACGTTGTTAATTAATCAAACACGAGCACTGGGAGACATATATTGGTTATGTGGGGACATGAAACTTAGAGTTCGACACTCAGGGGTGTGGAGGGGGGAATGTACCCTAGCTAAAGCCATAATGCCCCTTCACATTGTTCCAACCCATTATGGTGATTCGGCTAGTGTTCCTCAGACACAGTCCAGAAGGAAAAGACATGCATCATCATCTGAACCTAGAGAAAGTTTTGACTCTCATGTGTACATAGACTCTATTGGAGTCCCAAGGGGGGTGCCTGATGAGTTTAAAGCCCGTAATCAAGTAGCAGCAGGATTCGAGTCACTCCTACAAATAATAGGTGTAAACAAGAATGTTGCCTGGATCAATTATATCTACTATAACCAGCAACGATTTGTTAATTACACTAAGGATGCCTTAAAAGGCATTGCAGAACAATTAGAGGCTACATCACACATGGCCTTCCAGAATTGTATGGCATTAGACATGATCCTTGCAGAGAAGGGTGGAGTTTGTAAAATGCTTCCGGACACCAGTACGTGTTGTACATACATTCCTGATAATACAGGTCCAAATGGTAAGATCACACTGGCAATCCAGAAATTGGCTAATCTTGGTCAAGAATTAAAGGAAAATTCTGGTACTATAGATTATTGGGAATCATGGTTTGGTTGGATGAATGGTTGGCAGAAAGTGTTATTGCAGATAGGGATGGCCATCTTTATTGTCATAATCTTGTTAGCCTTCCTCTTATGTTGCATTATCCCCTGTATACGCAACTACCTTCAGAAAACTGTGGACAAGGCTTCTCCCACCTTTATCCACCAAGATTTAGACATAGATCTGTATGGACAGAATGATGATTGTAAGACATCCCATCTTCTGATGTGGACTCTAACTGGCTCTAAGGAGAGTGTTTTCTGAGCTGAGCTACACTATATCTGAGTACTATGGTCCCTCTCCAAGCTTATCTACACTGTTAGATATTAGAGGCTTGTTATGTCTTCTCCATGCCACATAGGTCATAGGGTAGGTGTGACGTCAGGTCATGGCAAGCCCGATCGAACGAAGATATGTACCTATGACTTACACACATGCAATGCTTTCAACATCCGGAAATAGAAGACACAAAGAATAGTGCTCTGGAAGGACCATAGTTAAGACATATATCTATTATAACAAGATATTTAGTTTTAGACACCCGATATAAGAATAGGGTGTTATACTTATAATCAGTAAGTTTTACTAATAACTGTGAGTGTGACGAATATATTATGTCATTTTAGGGGGGACTGTTATGGATAAGGATCAGTACAAAATGCATAACTGTATTCGTGCACCTACTTATATATCTTATCTTTGCAGTATTATCGTATAACCAAGTTTTACTAATAAATGCTGAATCATTGGGAGACACTAAAATGGAGGATTTGTCCCTCCCCTGCATACAAGATGTAGGCAGCACAATTTCCGGTCTCTTAAGGATGACGAGTCTTATCACACCCTGAGCACAAGGAGGAGAACGCCATCTTTCCTTTGTTCTAAACTTCTGACCAATGAGAGGAAGACTTATCCCCCTTTGGGATGACACCTAGAGACTCCTTAATGCTTTTAACCCAATGTCTGATCAAAGTCTCATAAAAGCGGACACCTCAGAACCAATGAATTACCAAATAAACCTGATGTTTTGCTTAATTGTAACTTTTATCTGATGACTAAAAACTATATAAATAACGGCTGACATAATAATACTAAAAGAGAGAAAGTTGTATACAAGAACTCTGTGTTGGTGTATTATTTCTCTAAGGTGTGCACACTATATAAATATTGGTAATTTGGCCAGGGACAGATATCTCTGAAAAATACTTTGTTATTTCCCAAACATAACTATATAAAAGTAAAAATTATAAAGGCTATATTTATATAATTTGCTTTCTAGAAATGTGTTCATTATCCGTTTAAGTGTAGTTACTCAATTGTTAGTATAGAAAGAAATTGACCAAGGTGTAAGAACATTGTACATATCACACAAAAAGCTGTATCTAATTAACAACTTGTTAGTTCAAATAATGAGTGATTACGAAGTCAACAATAAAGCTATTGATATATATATATAATAATTTTAAAATTAATATTTGTCCTGCTGATGTGCTAGGACTGTCTCCACCTTCCATTGTTTGCCTGGAAGCCATTGAAGTTATCTGGTAGCTTTTTAATTATTCTGGAGTTGCAACTTTCGTCTGAACAATAATTACTTTCATCTGGTTAATTTTTTGGTAAATCAGACATCAAAAATAATGACTTCACTGATGACATCAGATGGGAGCATATTCACAAATGTATAGAGCACATTGATAGAGCAAGTTAAGTCACAACTACTGAATAATTAAACAACTTTCAGGTGATTTCAATGGCTTCCATTTTAAAACCATTTACCAATGTTTTTATTGTTGCCTTTATAGACACACATTTCTTGGACTAACAAGTGATGAACTATATACTCATGGCCCATAATCTGATGCTTACACTGACTCCTTAAGATAAGGGTTAATATAAAATATGAGTGGGTTTAATAAGCAAGTGAGATCAAACTATTCTCATCATTTATTACAGAAACATGGAGGGTTTCACTTTGATTAATTTTTTGGACAACAGATAAAATCTTTAGTAACTCAACCCTGGGTGTTGATTGTATGTGCCCTAGTAAGTTTAATTGGTGTAATTGGTCAATAGCCAATTGTTGTAAGTGCACAATGATTTATGTTGTGCTGTTTGTAGAGAAAGGAGAACATGGAAAATATTGCTCTTGTCTCTAATCCTTATTACTCAGGACATTTGTATCAAGTTTTAGTTACTTTTAATAACCTATGAACCAGTTGTTTTGAATTCACCCCATTCATGTCAGTGAACCATTTTTTTATTGCACAAAAATGTACATGACATGAATGGAAAAATAAGATGTTTGTTTGCTTGTATTAATCAATTGCTAAATTCAATTCTGATCCACCATACATATATTTCTGCAAAATACTTATTATAATGTTGTACTACAAGTGGAATTAAACTAGATGCCTTCTCAAATTCAATGTCTGTGTAAAAAGTAAATACTACAAAGTTACAAAGACTCTTCAGATATTTATTTGTTTTGTTTTATATAAAAGTTTTAATTACTTTTAGCCTCCTCAATGTAATTATTATAGAAAATTTACACTTAATTTACTTTTAAGAATTCCCCTACATCATCAGGAGGGTAAACTAACTAACTACATTAGTTCATGAACCCACGGCAGAGCGAAGTGGAAGGGGAGTGGGTGGTGACCAGAGAAGGAAGCAAAGGATAGGAGTGGTTTCTGATTGGTAGAGAAGGGAGAGAGGAGGGGTTTCAGCAGAGGTTTCTTAAAGGGGTACATGTGGCAGTTGAGCACACATGAGCCTAAGTTGGTGCTGTAGGTTAGTTGTGAGTAGTGCCATTTACCCATAATGTCATCTGCAGATATGGAGTCTCTGCTAGGTCAGATTAGGGAGGCTGCAGCTGAAAAAGGCCAGGATTGGCTGTCAGCATTAGTGGCCTCCATTCCCAGAGTTACCCCTGCTAGGGATATTTCTCCCTCTATGGTTCCACCTACCCCTCCTCCTATTTATAGTAGGGAACCATCCCCTGATATCCCTAATTCTCCCCCTTCACCTCCTCCTGGATCCCCCCTCCTTCACCTATCTCCCTCCCCCCAATCCACCTCGGCCATCCTACCTCAAGAGGCCTGTCATCGTCCGTCCAGAAGAACCAGGCCTCCGGCAAGACTGTACCTTGGTCCATCAGCCCCTTCAGTGAGCCAACCGGCCCCTCCTGCTGGTCTGAATGATGCTGGGCCTGGAGGGAAGTCGCGGGCGAAGAGGCACGCCGGTGAGGCATCCAGCGGGCTGGAGGTGCCCCGGCTGGGAGTTCCAGAGAAGGCACAACATGTGGTCCGGCAGCCGGAGCTGGCATGTGGCTCCAGGAAGCTCGGCGGGACGAAAATGGCGCGACCGGAAGTGACGTCAGCGTCACTTCCTGTGGCCCGGCAGCAAGGAATGGCACGACCGGAAGTGACGTCAGCGTCACTTCCGGCGGCTCGGCGGAGGACGGCGGAGGCCAGCAGGGACGGCGCTGACAACAGGAAGGGTGAGTTACGGGTCCTGCGGGATCTGAGGTCTGTGATCATCACAGGCACTGGGTCAGCTGCAGCAGTGAGGGCTGATGCTGGGTCTGAGAGGCAGCAAGCCCAGGAAGAGGCAGGTCCACCTGTGGGTGTGGACCAGCCACAACCCAGGGTGGTGGGTATGCTCACTAGGAGCAGGGGGGTCATAGGCCTGGGAAGGGAGCTACCTGGGGGGGGAGCCAGTACACTAGAACAGAGAATTAGGAGCCAGCAGCAGGCACCCCCCCAGGCAGATGGATTATTCAGCACCAAGAGGAGCCCAGGGGACAGACAACCTGATGGGGAGTGGCTGGTTAACCCTGTCACAACAAGGCCAGGCGGTAAGGGGTTACAGGCTAGAACCCAAGCTGGGAATGTGCGCAAAAGGGCCCCACTGGTGGAGGGGCCTGGTAGCCGGGTAAGCCAGGCAAGGAGAGAAGTTTCTATAGAGCCCAGGGCTGGAGTGGCAGCTGCAGGGTATTGGGAGGACACAGAGAGCGACAAGCAGGAGGGGAGGTATGACATTTCATCCCCAGACGAGAGGTCGGAGAGTGGGGTAGTAGATGGAGGAAGGCAAGGCAGAAGCTACTCCCCTGGTAGAACTAGGGTTAGGATCAGGAGTGGAAGGCGGCGAGTGGAGACCTCACAGAAGTTACACTGCAGGAGAAGTGGCAGGGATGAGCCCCGCAGGCTGGAAAGGGCCTTGGGGGGGAGGCAAGGAATGTCTCATGTGTACCAATCACACAGGTCCTCGGCCTTTTATACAGGTTCGCAGATGTCATCAGCACGAGCGGCAGCGACACGCCGGCGGAGTGGCGACAACAACCCATCAAGTTCAGTTGCCACACGGTGGGATGCTATCCCGGCGGAGTTGTGCAAGAAAGCCGCAACACCTAAATCTGGAGGTGAGTGCCTTGCACACGGCTCATGCACACACACAGCACAATCAATACAAGGAACACAATCAGACACTATAATGGAGATCCTGAGGACTGTGTTGTCTAAGATTGAAGGTGTGAAGTCAGCGGCGCAGGCATGGGTCCCAGCAACGCTTATGGATGCAGGAAGGGGGCAGGCAGAGAGTGCGGGGGAGAGCCAGAAAACAGGTAAGAGTGACTTGGCATCTATCGTGGTAGCGGATACGGCGCTAGCAGCCCCCACCCTCTGCAGGATAGGCCCTCTGGGAGTTCATGTAGCTCAGGATCTAAAAGATAGGATATGGAAGCGGGAGTTTATAGAAATATTTTCCTTGCTGCCGCTGGATCAGTATTTTGAGGTCAAGGAGGACTCATCCCGGGAGGAGGGCAAAAAAGAAGAGGATGAGAGGAAGCGTAGGTTTAGGAGAATCCCAAAAACCTTTGCGAATTGGTCGCAAGCGTTCGCAATCTTGGCAAGCATAGTCGGGGAAAGGAAGCCAGAATATTGCTGTGCTCTATTCTGCTACCAGGACGAAATAGACAGCATCCATAGGACATACGGGGGGATGGCCTGGTGGACGTACGACGAACAGTTCAGGCAGAGGATGGCTGTTAGGGAGGAAATGAGATGGGATGATAGGGAGGTAGGCATATGGATGAAGATAGTCACCCCACTCAGAGCGGCTCAGTCCTTTCGTGGGTCCGGTAATAGGCAGCAGCAGGTCACCAGCTCGGTTAAGAAGGGATGTTGTTTCCTATACAACGAAAGTTCATGCAAATGGGGATCTGCCTGCAGATTCAGGCACGAGTGTTCGGAATGCGGGCATCCACACCCATTGTTCCGGTGTTTTAAGAAATTGCGCGGAACTGCAGGGCAGTCTGAGCCCGCTTCCAAAGGCGAGAACGCCGATCAGGCTAGAAAGGATGCTTCCTTGGTTAAAAATGTACGGTAGGCAAAGAGGGTATGCTAAAAAGGCGGAGTTGATTCGTGATGGTTTTGACGGCGGTTTTTCTATTCCTTTTAAGACTTTTCCTGAGCTATTGTTCGTTCCCCCTAATTTAAAATCGGCAGGTCAGTTTCCCGGCATCGTTAGGGAAAAGATTACAAAAGAACTAGCTTTGGGACGGATGGCTGGCCCCTTTCGGGAGCCACCCGTCCCAAACTTGAGGTTATCGCCATTAGGCGTGGTTCCCAAAAAGGAGCCTGGCAAGTACAGGCTGATACATCACCTTTCTTACCCCAAAGGGGGATCGGTGAATGATGAGATCGATAAGGACTTGTCAGCGGTTAGGTACACCCCATTTGATCAGGCCTTAAAGCTCGTTCGGTTAGCAGGCAGGGGCGCCCTATTGGCAAAGGTAGACATTGAGTCTGCTTTCAGATTGCTTCCGGTAAGCGCGGAGAGTCAGCATCTACTAGGTTGCCACTTTCAAGGCAACTATTATGTCGCTTTGTGTTTGCCTATGGGATGCTCTATATCATGCGCATATTTTGAAGCTTTCAGTTCCTTTGTTCAATGGGTGGTTCAGGTCAAGTCAGGATCCAAGTCCCTAGTCCATTATTTAGATGATTTCCTTTTTGTTGGACAAGGGGGTTCTCAGGTATGTGGGGATCTGATGGACGTGTTCATGTCCGTAGCGAAAGACTTCGGGATCCCTATTGCGAGAGAAAAGACAGAGGGTCCATGTACAGTGCTTAGCTTCCTGGGGATTACAATTGATTTGGGGAGGTTAGAGTGTCGTCTGCCGTACCATAAAATAACCGATCTCAGGGCCAGAGTGGAGGAAACACGGGGAGCCCGGAAAGTGACCCTTAAGGCCCTTCAGTCCCTGATAGGAAAGTTAAACTTTGCCTGTTGGATAATTTCTATGGGAAGGATTTTTTCTAGGCGCTTGTCGTTGGCGACTGCTGGGGTTAAGCAGCCTCACCACTTTATTAGGGTCACCATGGAGATGAGGGAGGATTTAGAAGTGTGGTTAAGGTTCTTGGATTCTTTTAATGGGAGATGTTTTATCCCGGTAGTTCCCGTCAGCAACTCGGAGATAGACCTTTTTACGGATGCAGCCGGTAGCGTCGGATTCGGGGCCTATTTAAAGGGGCAATGGTGCGCTGAGCAGTGGCCACCGGAGTGGGTTTCAATAGGGCTAACTAAAAATTTGGCATTCCTAGAACTCTTTCCTATAGTGATCGCAATGTTTATTTGGGGGGATCAGCTTAGAGACCAGCAGCTGATATTTCATTGTGACAACATGGGGGTGGTTCAGGCGGTCAATTCACTGTCGGCTTCCTCTCTGCCGGTGATAAGATTGATCAGACAGTTGGTTCTTAGGTGCATGCAGTGTAACATTAACTTTAGGGCTAAGCATGTACCTGGGGTTCAAAATGTGATAGCAGATGCGTTGTCCCGGTCACAGTGGGATCGTTTCCGGCAGGTGGCTCCAGCGGCGTCCGAGACAGGAATCCCGTTACCACGCCACTTATGGAACATGGGAGCGTGGAGCTAGGGGAGTTGATAAAGAATTCGCTGGCGCCAACCACATGGAGGGGTTATAAGAAAGTGTGGCTGGAGTGGGAAGCTTTTGGGGAGGAATTAGCCAGAAAAAGTGGCGGTGAGGTAAATGATCTCAGTACCCTCATCGGTTTCATGCTGCAGTGCCAGGAGCGGGGAATATCCCCGTCCGTGGTAGGTAGGAAGATAACAGCCCTGGCCTTCATGTTGAAGCTGCAGGGGAGGCCAGACGTCACAAAAAATTTCTGTGTGAGGCAGGCTTTAAAGGGAATGAGACGGGGGACCAAGCGAAAGGATGTGAGGAGGCCTATATCATTTGCAGTTTTGCAATCCTTATATGGCGAGCTAGGTGGAATTTGCAAATCTGAGTATGAGGCGCTATTGTTTCAGACGGCGTTTTCGCTCGCTTTCTTTGGGGCGTTTCGGATTAGCGAACTGGTAAGCCGGAACAAGACAGTTATGGGAGGTCTTCAGGATCAGGATGTAGAAGATTTGGGTCATTCACTGGTTATATGGGTTAGGCGGTCGAAGACCGACATTTATGGTAAGGGGTCTGCCATTTATTTGCATCCTATTTCATTCGCTGTCTGCCCTTGTAAATTAGTAGCTAGTTTCAGGGTAGTTAGAGGTATGAAGCAGGGTTCCTTCCTAATGCACGAAGATGGGAGTCCTTTATCTCAGTTCCAGTTCATTTCCGTTCTCAAGGTAACATTGGGTAGAATTGGGCTAACACCATCTCAGTTTGGGTCGCATTCGTTTAGGATCGGGGCAGCAACTGAGGCAGCGGGGTCGGGTATGGGGGATGACTGGGTTAAGAGAATTGGTAGATGGGGGTCTAATAGCTTCAGGTCATATATTCGGCCAGAGTTAGTGACTGGTAATTAGGCTGTCTTTATGACAGGTTCCACCTGGCAGGTGTGGCTCACGGGTCACTCGTATATTTACTGGACCAGGAAGGAGGCTGGGATCAAGGATGGAGGTTTGCAGCTGGGATTCCCTGCAGATCGGGTGTCACTCCGGTGGTTGGGGGTTAGAGGGCTTAAGTGGCACAAGCTGGTGGAGCATATAGCGGGGTATGCCAGAATGTTTGAAGGGCCCGAGGTGCTGTTTGTTCACGCTGGGGTAAACGACTTAGGCAACATGCCAATCAAGGAGTTTATCAGGATAATGAAGCGTGATGTAGAGCGCTTGTTGGCTCTCTTCCCGGGTTTGGTGATAGTATGGTCAGAAATTATACAGCGTAGGAAGTGGAGGGCTCCCATGGATGGGGCAACGATGGACAGGTGTAGGAAGCGAGTCAACAAGGCGATGTCGAGTTTCATTAGGAGGCATGGAGGGATCTCCATAAGGCACGTTGACTTTGAAATAGTTGACGTTGAGGGATATTTTATGAAAGATGGGGTGCACTTAAATCCAATTGGGTTAAATTTGTTTATTTATGCAATTAAGGACAGCATTGCAAGGGCCATAGCTTCGGTGGCGGAACGCATGTGACGTGCGTTTGTGGTGGTAGTGCTTGCCCTCCTACGTTGGTGAAGGAGGAGGAGCCTCTAGGGGCACGGGGTCCCCTGAGGGGTATTAGGCTAAGTAGGGTGGGCAAGCACTAGTTGGTATATTGTTTAATTAAAATTTGGTTTGGTTTTACCTGTTAAGGCTTATAAAGAAGCTGTGGCCAGTTTTTTATACCCAGATTGGTGTCATGTCGTTATTTCAGGTTTGTTGGGCTTTGGGGATATCCCAGGTATGACGGTAACTGGTCAACGTTCCCTATTAGTGGATGAGCTATCCAATACTAGGTGAAAAAAATCAGAGGTTTCCTATAACTGCTTATGCCCATTGATTGCTGCAATAAGATAATAACATGTTCCTGTTTAGAGTGAGCCTTATGGTCCCCTTGAGAGCTGTCCTCAAAACATTTCCAATACATTTTGACTGTTTTGCTCTACATGGTGGTGCAGAGCAATATTCATGAGTTCCTTTAAACATACCAATTCGTTTGAGTCTATAAATTCCCACATAAGGAACCTTTCAAGTTTAGAACATTTCATGCTAAGGTCATTATCATGATTTAATCTTCTTGATGTTCATATGTCATTATGATGACAGCTGTGATTTGTAACATTCTCAGATATTCAATCTGTGTCATCTCAAGGAGAAAGTCATCATTATTATTGATTACTGAGATTTGGGTAAACCGTGCTTCTTTTTGTTAGTGTAAAAAAAGGTGGAATCTGTCAGAAAGTGAACAATGGACAGAATGATATAGAACTTCACATAATAATACAGGAAAAAGGTCTAGACGTAAAGTGATCATTAATATTGTATTTTAGCTTCTTACAGCAAAATGTAAAAACAGGATTTTAGACACCAGGCATATCAGGCGTATTTGGTTTTTGTTTTATATAAATGTTTTAGCTATGTGAATTAATTCATTTTATTGTCAATATAATTGTTATATAACATGTAAACTTAATTTACTTTTAAGAAGTACCCTGAATAACAGTTTTTAACCTTCTCATACTAACCCCTTTTTCATGCTCTTTCTGATGTAAGTGCCATGTTATAACATTGTGAACTAAAACCAAATTCACAGGGAAGTTGATTCATACAACCAGAGGGTGCCTCGTTTCACAGCTGTGGTTAGAGTGAGGAGCTACCAAAGCAATTATGCTGCATGTTGATGCACAGCATGTCACTGTCTGCTTGCTAACAGTAATGCACTGGTAGTGTGAAGCCCCGTCCCTCTGGTCACAGCTGTGAAACAAGGCAATTCCAGAAAGATCTGTAGCAGGACACAATGTTAGTTTTGTTATTAAAGCATATTCACACATCCACAAATTACATAGGAGCAGAACTACTGCCAGTGCACTCAATACAATGCACCAAGGCACTCCCTGGGTATTCTAATAATAAATAGATATGAAATGTTAGCAATATAATAAGTCGCTGGTATAAAAACAGAAAGAAAAAGTCTGAATAAATTAAAGAGCCAGGACACAGTGAGTGTGTGAGAAATATATTGAGCACACTTTAAAAATAGAAACAGACAGAATTGTTCAGTGTTCTTACAGAATGTAAACTAATCCAATTATTCCACGTGCAGAACATGGTAACAGTGCTGGATGATACTGTAGATGTATGTGTTTGTTACGACCCCTACATTTGGGGATTCACAAGCACAACAATTCTCTCTCTCTAGGTCGTGACTTTTGTTGTTCAGATCTCATTACCCAGCCAAAACATCTTCTTAGGAGAACTCAGAAGTTGCTTACTCGCCCCATAAGAAAGACACAGGCAGACATTCCTTTGGTTTTATAATGTTCCACTCAGACTGAGACAACACCATTAGTTAGTGTCCAAACCAGACTGGCCACCTCTTTATTTTTCTAGCCTATCCTCCTGGGCAAATAGGGCTTCTATACCCCGCAACCACATGGTTTTCAAATTACAAAATTTTCATTAAGCATTTTCTATCAATACTCTTGATCACTTTTTCCCTCTTGATAACTTCAGACATCACAGGCCTGTGCTTCTGAGGGCTGAAAAGGGGTTATCTATATGATGTGCTTATCAACTTTTACGACTATCTTTTCATCATCCATTTAAAGACTGCAAAGCAGACAGATGTTGTCTGGTTAATGTATTAACTAATCTCTTCCTAAGTGCCCCCCTTTGTCAGAACCAACCTTCCAATAGGCAATATACATTCAAACCCCTGCAAAGTTAATCCTTAATTACTGTGGCACACACTACACTACACACAAAAACAATCACGTCACTGTCCCCACAACAAGTTTCAGGTCCGTTTGAATAGTCTGGGATAATAGCAACCCAGTGTGCCAGAGTTCCAAATAGCAGAGTTACTTGTGGAGTTGCAGAGGAGCCCCCGAATCAGCCATGACAGTGTTTATACTGTAGTTAACAGTGGTGGAAGGGGTGGGGAAGGAGGGAACAAGAGGGAGTTTAGAGTTTTGTTTGATAACTGGGTAAAACTGAAATTGTAACCACACCGCTCCCCCGCACTTTCCAAGAAGCAGGGTGTTGCATCAAAAGATGCAACCATAGCTCTGCAGAAATATTAACACCCCTGTCACGACCTGCTTCTTCAATGGGGCTTGACAAGAACCTAGTTCAAGCCTACTCCAGCAGGACCATGTAGTTCTCACTGCCTCTGGCACTGAAGATGGCTTCAGGGTAGGAACCACGCCCAATATTATGTGCAGAGGATACAGGCACACAATAAATAGTTCCACACTTTTTTAGGTGGAAAAATCAGGACTCGCTCTTTAATCAGAACTAGCAACGTATATACAGTTTTCTTAGCCACAGGCTGGCCAATCACAGTAAGCCACGTCCTTGGGTACATAGAGTAGATACACTAGTGATGTCAGACCTCTCTGCAGTGGGTCATATAGATAATTACTCAAGTACCCTTATCTGGTGATGAACTTCTTTTAGTAGGGGCATCTGGCTCTGTGATCTAACTTAGATCCTGTGTATGTGTGTGATGTGTCAACTGCCCCAATCACTCCAACTGAAGGGCATTGCTGATTATCACAGTAACCTGGAGATATGGGATGCATCTGTCCAGCCTCCATGCTAATTGCCCCTACTGGCCTTGTAGTTGCCATGGCTGTAATCTTGAAGTGTGTGTACAAGGATTATCTATGAGACTACGATCTTGGGCGTTGGCCGATGCAAAAGCCTGGAGAATATCTAATATGATTTTAATAACAATTCCTATAACATGAAATGTAATACATGTTATACGTAACATAAACCAATATACATACAGTATATATGTCATTTTAATGCTAAGCAATACAAAATACATAACTATAAGAATAAACAAGGTAACTTATTACCAGTCCAGGCCCTGACCATAGTGTAAAACAGTCCAGTTAGGCCGTGGGCATGACATCCCCTTTTACACACACAATTTTCACCATTGTATCATGGATCCCTCCAGTGTCCTGTAGAGGCATCATAATGTATGTTTTTCTAATTAAAACAGTATTACTTGTTTTTTTTGCTTAAAGTGTGACTTTATTCGGCACAACTTGGAAAGATTACAGCAAAGATCTCCATACATGTTGAAATACTTTTTTAATTTTTGAAATACATGCAAATAAATTAAAATCTGTGTTTATTTGTGTGAAAGACTGCCCATAGCCTTCTCCATGTATGCCTTATTACTGCAACCCATTAAAGACAATGGTACAGTTTCCATCAGACTGCTTATATTTCAAGTTTGAAGGAAACAGGTTTTATTTATTTTTTCTTGTGTGCAAAAAGACATGCAAACCAGCTCTGGGGAAAGGGTTGGTGCACAGAGCATGGAGCACTAACTAAAATGTAACCCTTACTAAATATATCTGTGCATGGATGGAAGACTGGTACTCACCTAAAACAGGAAAGCTATGGGTTAACTTGTCATTGCAGCGTAACCTGAGTCCATGGAGATGCTCTGCCTAACAATCACAGCCATCCCCCATAAAGCCTCAAACAGTGTGCCCTACACTAAGCACTGTGCTAATTACTCATGCAACAGCCAGTGGGCAGAATAGAATGTACATATATAGATAATTTTAACATAGAATATTGTGCTCTTTCACACCATGAAGCAATTTTAGTGAGTTCAGTGGCCCTTTAAATGCCAGATACACTCCTGAATAAGCCTTCCATCTATCACTATTGTTCATTTACAATTAGTGGTAATCATTTTATTCCAGAATATTAAATCAGATTTCACTGCAGAATCCAAGCACATCCTGTAGAGATCAGTGGAGGCAGCAATAATCTGATCTGCAGCTTTTGGAGAGCAGCCCTCGGGCAGGTGCTGTGTCCATCTGCGCTGATTGTTTTAGTGGGATCTGTAAAGAGTGTGAAGGGTCTAGAAATACAGCGTGTTACTCAGTCTTTATTGCACAGTGATGTCCAGGGGACATATTGAATGTGTATATTATGGGACTGGAAGCTGAACCATTTAAAGGAAGTCTCCCACTAAATAACAAATGGCATAAATACATTTAAAAATTATACAGAGTATAATAAAGACTGCTGTTGGGCTGGTGCAGGTCAGGTTAATGTAACAGACTTCCGCACATTAAGTATATAATATACTGTAACAAATCTTAGACTGAAATACTTAATACATCATACAGTAACACTTTATTTCTTATACTGCAGCATTTTATATTACACTAGCGACTTGCCGGTCAAAAATGACGGCAATAAAATTTGAAGTCTGGCAATGGTGTTTGCCACACATTGCAAGCCTCTCCCCCTCTACTTAACTGGCCTTGCGATGAGCGCCTTTGGCGCTCATTGCGAGCATCTCCTCCCTTTACCTCTTACCCATCTACTAGACGTTAGGCTCTCAATGAGAGCCTCTCCCCCCTCTACTTTACTGTTCTTGCGTTAAGCACCTTTGACAATCATCATGGGCCTCGGAATGAGCGGCAAAGGTGCTTATTGCGAGCATCTTCCCCCATGTGTCTCTTCCCCCCTCTCCCTCCTCTGTGTCTCATCCCCTCTCTCCCTCCCCTGTGTCTCATCCCCTCTATCCCTCCCCTGTGTCTCATCCCCTCTATCCCTCCCCTGTGTCTCATCCCCTCTCTCCCTCCCCTGTGTCTCATCCCCTCTATCCCTCCCCTGTGTCTCATCCACTCTCTCCCTCCCCTGTGTCTCATCCCCTTTCTCCCTCCCCTGTGTCTCATCCCCTCTCCCTCCCTGTGTCTCTTCCCCCCTTTCCCTCCCATGTGTCCCCTTTTCCCTCTCTCCCTCCCCTCTCTCACTCCACTGTGTTCCCTTTCCCCTCTCTCCCTCCCCGGTGTCTCTTCCCTCCAGTTTATTTTCCCTCCCTCTCCCTCCCATTTCTTTTCCCTCCCTCTCCCTCCCATTTCTTTTGCCTCCCTCTCCCTCCAGTTTCTTTTCCCTCCCTCTCCCTCCAGTTTATTTTCCCTCCTCTTCCCCCATCTCCCTTTCCTGTGTCTCTTCCACCCCTCTCCCTCCTGTTTCTCTTCCCCCTCTCCCTCCCCTGTTTCTCTTCCCCCCTCTTCCTTCTCTTGTCTCTTCCACCCCGCTTTCCCTCCAGTCTCTTCCACTTCACATCTCTGTCTGTCACTCCTTCCTGTCTGTCTCTCTGTCCCTTCCTCCTGTCAGTCTCTCTCTCTATTGATCCTTCCTGTGTATCTTTCACCCTGTCCATCCTTCCTGTCTATCTCTCTGTCCCTCCATCCTGTTCTCTGTCCCTCCTTCCTGTCTGTCTCTCTCTCTCTGTGTCTGTCCCTCATTCCTGTCTGTCTCTCTGTCCCTCCTCTCTGTCTCTCTCTCTCTCGGTTTCAATCCCTCCTGTCTCTCTGTCCCTCTCTCTCTTTGTCCCTCCTCTCTCTCTCTCTGTGTCCCACCTGTCTCTCTCTGTCCCTCCTGTCTCTCTCTCTCTATCCCTCCTGTCTCTCTCTCTCTCTGTCCCTCTGTCCCTCCTGTCTCTCTCTCTGTCCCTCATCTCTCTCTCTGTCCCTTGCTCTGTCCCTGCTGTCTCTCTCTCTGTGTCCCTCCTGTCTCTCTCTGTGCCCCCTGTCTCTCTGTGTCTCTCCTGTCTCTCTCTGTGTGTCCCTCCTGTCTCTCTCTGTGTCCCTCCTGTCTCTCTCTCTCTGTGTCCCTCATGTCTCTCTCTCTCTGTGTCCCTCCTGTCTCTCTCTCTGTGTGTCCCTCCTGTCTCTCTCTCTCTCTGTGTCACTCCTGTCTCTCTCTCTGTGTCACTCCTGTCTCTCTCTCTTTCTGTGTCCCTCCTGTCTCTCTCTCTCTCTCTGTGTCCCTCCTGTCTCTCTGTCTCTGTGTCCCTCCTGTCTCTCTGTCTCTGTGTCCCTCCTGTCTCTCTCTCTCTCTGTGTCCCTCCTTTCTCTCTCTGTCCCTCATCTCTCTCTGTCCCTTGCTCTGTCCCTCATCTCTCTCTCTGTCCCTTGCTCTGTCCCTGCTGTCTCTCTCTCTGTGTCCCTCCTGTCTCTCTCTGTGCCCCCTGTCTCTCTCTGTGTCTCGCCTGTCTCTCTCTGTCCCTCCTGTCTCTCTCTCTCTATCCCTCCTGTCTCTCTCTCTCTCTCTGTCCCTCTGTCCCTCCTGTCTCTCTCTCTGTCCCTCATCTCTCTCTCTGTCCCTTGCTCTGTCCCTGCTGTCTCTCTCTCTGTGTCCCTCCTGTCTCTCTCTGTGCCCCCTGTCTCTCTCTGTGTCTCTCCTGTCTCTCTCTGTGTCCCTCCTGTCTCTCTCTGTGTCCCTCCTGTCTCTCTCTCTCTGTGTCCCTCCTGTCTCTCTCTCTCTGTGTCACTCCTGTCTCTCTCTCTCTCTCTGTGTCACTCCTGTCTCTCTCTCTGTGTCACTCCTGTCTCTCTCTCTTTCTGTGTCCCTCCTGTCTCTCTCTCTCTCTCTGTGTCCCTCCTGTCTCTCTGTCTCTGTGTCCCTCCTGTCTCTCTGTCTCTGTGTCCCTCCTGTCTCTCTCTCTCTGTGTCCCTCCTGTCTCTCTCTGTCCCTCATCTCTCTCTGTCCCTTGCTCTGTCCCTCATCTCTCTCTCTGTCCCTTGCTCTGTCCCTGCTGTCTCTCTCTCTGTGTCCCTCCTTTCTCTCTCTGTGCCCCCTGTCTCTCTCTGTGTCTCTCCTGTCTCTCTCTGTGTGTCCCTCCTGTCTCTCTCTGTCTCTGTCCCTCCTGTCTCTGTCCCTCCTGTCTCTCTCTGTGTCCCTCCTGTCTCTGTCCCTGCTGTCTCTCTCTCTGTGTCCCTCCTGTCTCTATCTGTGCCCCTTGTCTCTCTCTGTGTCTCTCCTGTCTCTCTCTGTGTGTCCCTCCTGTCTCTCTCTGTGTCCCTCCTGTCTCTCTCTCTCTGTGTCCCTCCTGTCTCTCTCTCTCTGTGTCCCTCCTGTCTCTCTCTCTGTGTGTCCCTCCTGTCTCTCTCTCTCTCTGTGTCACTCCTATCTCTCTCTCTCTGTGTCACTCCTGTATCTCTCTCTTTCTGTGTCCCTCCTGTCTCTCTCTCTCTCTCTGTGTCCCTCCTGTCTCTCTGTCTCTGTGTCCCTCCTGTCTCTCTGTCTCTGTGTCCCTCCTGTCTCTCTGTCTCTGTGTCCCTCCTGTCTCTCTCTCTCTGTGTCCCTCCTGTCTCTCTCTGTCCCTCATCTCTCTCTGTCCCTTGCTCTGTCCCTCATCTCTCTCTCTGTCCCTTGCTCTGTCCCTGCTGTCTCTCTCTCTGTGTCCCTCCTGTCTCTCTCTGTGCCCCCTGTCTCTCTCTGTGTCTCGCCTGTCTCTCTCTGTCCCTCCTGTCTCTCTCTCTCTATCCCTCCTGTCTCTCTCTCTCTCTGTCCCTCTGTCCCTCCTGTCTCTCTCTCTGTCCCTCATCTCTCTCTCTGTCCCTTGCTCTGTCCCTGCTGTCTCTCTCTCTGTGTCCCTCCTGTCTCTCTCTGTGCCCCCTGTCTCTCTCTGTGTCTCTCCTGTCTCTCTCTGTGTCTCTCCTGTCTCTCTCTGTGTGTCCCTCCTGTCTCTCTCTGTGTCCCTCCTGTCTCTCTCTCTCTGTGTCCCTCCTGTCTCTCTCTCTCTGTGTCCCTCCTGTCTCTCTCTCTTTCTGTGTCCCAACTGTCTCTCTCTCTCTTTCTGTGTCCCTCCTGTCTCTCTCTCTCTGTGTCCCTCCTGTCTCTCTGTCTCTGTGTCCCTCCTGTCTCTCTGTCTCTGTGTCCCTCCTGTCTCTCTCTCTCTGTGTCCCTCCTGTCTCTCTCTGTCCCTCATCTCTCTCTGTCCCTTGCTCTGTCCCTCATCTCTCTCTCTGTCCCTTGCTCTGTCCCTGCTGTCTCTCTTTCTGTGTCCCTCCTGTCTCTCTCTGTGCCCCCTGTCTCTCTCTGTGTCTCTCCTGTCTCTCTCTGTGTGTCCCTCCTGTCTCTCTCTGTCTCTGTCCCTCCTGTCTCTGTCCCTCCTGTCTCTCTCTGTGTCCCTCCTGTCTCTGTCCCTCCTGTCTCTCTCTCTCTCTCTGTGTCCCTCCTGTCTCTCTCTCTCTGTGTCCCTCCTGTCTCTCTCTCTCTCTCTGTGTGTCCCTCCTGTCTCTCTCTCTCTCTCTGTGTGTCCCTCCTGTCTCTCTCTCTCTCTCTGTCCCTCCTGTCTCTCTCTCTCTATCCCTCCTGTCTCTCTCTCTCTCTCTCTGTCCCTCTGTCCCCCCTGTCTCTCTCTCTGTCCCTCATCTCTCTCTCTGTCCCTTGCTCTGTCCCTGCTGTCTCTCTCTCTGTGTCCCTCCTGTCTCTCTCTGTGCCCCCTGTCTCTCTCTGTGTCTCTCCTGTCTCTCTCTGTGTCCCTCCTGTCTCTCTCTGTGTCCCTCCTGTCTCTCTCTCTCTGTGTCCCTCCTGTCTCTCTCTCTCTGTGTCCCTCCTGTCTCTCTCTCTCTGTGTCCCTCCTGTCTCTCTCTCTCTCTGTGTCACTCCTGTCTCTCTCTCTCTGTCACTCCTGTCTCTCTCTCTTTCTGTGTCCCTCCTGTCTCTCTCTCTCTCTCTGTGTCCCTCCTGTCTCTCTGTCTCTGTGTCCCTCCTGTCTCTCTGTCTCTGTGTCCCTCCTGTCTCTCTGTCTCTGTGTCCCTCCTGTCTCTCTCTCTCTGTGTCCCTCCTGTCTCTCTCTGTCCCTCATCTCTCTCTGTCCCTTGCTCTGTCCCTCATCTCTCTCTCTGTCCCTTGCTCTGTCCCTGCTGTCTCTCTCTCTGTGTCCCTCCTGTCTCTCTCTGTGCCCCCTGTCTCTCTCTGTGTCTCGCCTGTCTCTCTCTGTCCCTCCTGTCTCTCTCTCTCTATCCCTCCTGTCTCTCTCTCTCTGTCCCTCTGTCCCTCCTGTCTCTCTCTCTGTCCCTCATCTCTCTCTCTGTCCCTTGCTCTGTCCCTGCTGTCTCTCTCTCTGTGTCCCTCCTGTCTCTCTCTGTGCCCCCTGTCTCTCTCTGTGTCTCTCCTGTCTCTCTCTGTGTCCCTTCTGTCTCTCTCTGTGTCCCTCCTGTCTCTCTCTCTCTGTGTCCCTCCTGTCTCTCTCTCTCTGTGTCACTCCTGTCTCTCTCTCTCTCTGTGTCACTCCTGTCTCTCTCTCTGTGTCACTCCTGTCTCTCTCTCTTTCTGTGTCCCTCCTGTCTCTCTCTCTCTCTCTGTGTCCCTCCTGTCTCTCTGTCTCTGTGTCCCTCCTGTCTCTCTGTCTCTGTGTCCCTCCTGTCTCTCTCTCTCTGTGTCCCTCCTGTCTCTCTCTGTCCCTCATCTCTCTCTGTCCCTTGCTCTGTCCCTCATCTCTCTCTCTGTCCCTTGCTCTGTCCCTGCTGTCTCTCTCTCTGTGTCCCTCCTTTCTCTCTCTGTGCCCCCTGTCTCTCTCTGTGTCTCTCCTGTCTCTCTCTGTGTGTCCCTCCTGTCTCTCTCTGTCTCTGTCCCTCCTGTCTCTGTCCCTCCTGTCTCTCTCTGTGTCCCTCCTGTCTCTGTCCCTGCTGTCTCTCTCTCTGTGTCCCTCCTGTCTCTATCTGTGCCCCTTGTCTCTCTCTGTGTCTCTCCTGTCTCTCTCTGTGTGTCCCTCCTGTCTCTCTCTGTGTCCCTCCTGTCTCTCTCTCTCTGTGTCCCTCCTGTCTCTCTCTCTCTGTGTCCCTCCTGTCTCTCTCTCTGTGTGTCCCTCCTGTCTCTCTCTCTCTCTGTGTCACTCCTATCTCTCTCTCTCTGTGTCACTCCTGTCTCTCTCTCTTTCTGTGTCCCTCCTGTCTCTCTCTCTCTGTCTGTGTCCCTCCTGTCTCTCTGTCTCTGTGTCCCTCCTGTCTCTCTGTCTCTGTGTCCCTCCTGTCTCTCTGTCTCTGTGTCCCTCCTGTCTCTCTCTCTCTGTGTCCCTCCTGTCTCTCTCTGTCCCTCATCTCTCTCTGTCCCTTGCTCTGTCCCTCATCTCTCTCTCTGTCCCTTGCTCTGTCCCTGCTGTCTCTCTCTCTGTGTCCCTCCTGTCTCTCTCTGTGCCCCCTGTCTCTCTCTGTGTCTCGCCTGTCTCTCTCTGTCCCTCCTGTCTCTCTCTCTCTATCCCTCCTGTCTCTCTCTCTCTCTGTCCCTCTGTCCCTCCTGTCTCTCTCTCTGTCCCTCATCTCTCTCTCTGTCCCTTGCTCTGTCCCTGCTGTCTCTCTCTCTGTGTCCCTCCTGTCTCTCTCTGTGCCCCCTGTCTCTCTCTGTGTCTCTCCTGTCTCTCTCTGTGTCTCTCCTGTCTCTCTCTGTGTGTCCCTCCTGTCTCTCTCTGTGTCCCTCCTGTCTCTCTCTCTCTGTGTCCCTCCTGTCTCTCTCTCTCTGTGTCCCTCCTGTCTCTCTCTCTTTCTGTGTCCCAACTGTCTCTCTCTCTTTCTGTGTCCCTCCTGTCTCTCTCTCTCTGTGTCCCTCCTGTCTCTCTGTCTCTGTGTCCCTCCTGTCTCTCTGTCTCTGTGTCCCTCCTGTCTCTCTCTCTCTGTGTCCCTCCTGTCTCTCTCTGTCCCTCATCTCTCTCTGTCCCTTGCTCTGTCCCTCATCTCTCTCTCTGTCCCTTGCTCTGTCCCTGCTGTCTCTCTTTCTGTGTCCCTCCTGTCTCTCTCTGTGCCCCCTGTCTCTCTCTGTGTCTCTCCTGTCTCTCTCTGTGTGTCCCTCCTGTCTCTCTCTGTCTCTGTCCCTCCTGTCTCTGTCCCTCCTGTCTCTCTCTGTGTCCCTCCTGTCTCTGTCCCTAATGTCTCTCTCTCTCTCTCTGTGTCCCTCCTGTCTCTCTCTCTCTGTGTCCCTCCTGTCTCTCTCTCTCTCTCTGTGTGTCCCTCCTGTCTCTCTCTCTCTCTCTGTGTGTCCCTCCTGTCTCTCTCTCTCTCTCTGTCCCTCCTGTCTCTCTCTCTCTATCCCTCCTGTCTCTCTCTCTCTCTCTGTCCCTCTGTCCCCCCTGTCTCTCTCTCTGTCCCTCATCTCTCTCTCTGTCCCTTGCTCTGTCCCTGCTGTCTCTCTCTCTGTGTCCCTCCTGTCTCTCTCTGTGCCCCCTGTCTCTCTCTGTGTCTCTCCTGTCTCTCTCTGTGTCCCTCCTGTCTCTCTCTGTGTCCCTCCTGTCTCTCTCTCTCTGTGTCCCTCCTGTCTCTCTCTCTCTGTGTCCCTCCTGTCTCTCTCTCTCTGTGTCCCTCCTGTCTCTCTCTCTCTGTGTCCCTCCTGTCTCTCTTTCTCTGTGTCCCTCCTGTCTGTCTCTCTCTCTGTGTCACTCCTGTCTCTCTCTCTGTGTCACTCCTGTCTCTCTCTCTGTGTCACTCCTGTCTCTCTCTCTTTCTGTGTCCCTCCTGTCTTTCTCTCTCTCTCTCTGTGTCCCTCCTGTCTCTCTGTCTCTGTGTCCCTCCTGTCTCTCTGTCTCTGTGTCCCTCCTGTCTCTCTCTCTCTGTGTCCCTCCTGTCTCTCTCTGTCCCTCATCTCTCTCTGTCCCTTGCTCTGTCCCTCATCTCTCTCTCTGTCCCTTGCTCTGTCCCTGCTGTCTCTCTCTCTGTGTCCCTCCTTTTTCTCTCTGTGCCCCCTGTCTCTCTCTGTGTCTCTCCTGTCTCTCTCTGTGTGTCCCTCCTGTCTCTCTCTGTCTCTGTCCCTCCTGTCTCTGTCCCTCCTGTCTCTCTCTGTGTCCCTCCTGTCTCTGTCCCTGCTGTCTCTCTCTCTGTGTCCCTCCTGTCTCTATCTGTGCCCCCTGTCTCTCTCTGTGTCTCTCCTGTCTCTCTCTGTGTGTCCCTCCTGTCTCTCTCTGTGTCCCTCCTGTCTCTCTCTCTCTGTGTCCCTCCTGTCTCTCTCTCTCTGTGTCCCTCCTGTCTCTCTCTCTGTGTGTCCCTCCTGTCTCTCTCTCTCTCTGTGTCACTCCTGTCTCTCTCTCTGTGTCACTCCTGTCTCTCTCTCTTTCTGTGTCCCTCCTGTCTCTCTCTCTCTCTCTGTGTCCCTCCTGTCTCTCTGTCTCTGTGTCCCTCCTGTCTCTCTCTCTCTGTGTCCCTCCTGTCTCTCTCTGTCCCTCATCTCTCTCTGTCCCTTGCTCTGTCCCTCATCTCTCTCTCTGTCCCTTGCTCTGTCCCTGCTGTCTCTCTCTCTGTGTCCCTCCTGTCTCTCTCTGTGTCTCGCCTGTCTCTCTCTGTCCCTCCTGTCTCTCTCTCTCTATCCCTCCTGTCTCTCTCTCTCTCTGTCCCTCTGTCCCTCCTGTCTCTCTATCTGTCCCTCATCTCTCTCTCTGTCCCTTGCTCTGTCCCTGCTGTCTCTCTCTCTGTGTCCCTCCTGTCTCTCTCTGTGCCCCCTGTCTCTCTCTGTGTCTCTCCTGTCTCTCTCTGTGTCTCTCCTGTCTCTCTCTGTGTGTCCCTCCTGTCTCTCTCTGTGTCCCTCCTGTCTCTCTCTCTCTGTGTCCCTCCTGTCTCTCTCTCTCTGTGTCCCTCCTGTCTCTCTCTCTCTGTGTCCCTCCTGTCTCTCTCTCTTTCTGTGTCCCAACTGTCTCTCTCTCTTTCTGTGTCCCTCCTGTCTCTCTCTCTCTCTCTGTGTCCCTCCTGTCTCTCTGTCTCTGTGTCCCTCCTGTCTCTCTCTCTCTGTGTCCCTCCTGTCTCTCTCTCTCTGTGTCCCTCCTGTCTCTCTCTGTCCCTCATCTCTCTCTGTCCCTTGCTCTGTCCCTCATCTCTCTCTCTGTCCCTTGCTCTGTCCCTGCTGTCTCTCTTTCTGTTTCCCTCCTGTCTCTCTCTGTGCCCCCTGTCTCTCTCTGTGTCTCTCCTGTCTCTCTCTGTGTGTCCCTCCTGTCTCTCTCTGTCTTTGTCCCTCCTGTCTCTGTCCCTCCTGTCTCTCTCTGTGTCCCTCCTGTCTCTGTCCCTCCTGTCTCTCTCTCTCTCTGTGTCCCTCCTGTCTCTCTCTCTCTCTGTGTCCCTCCTGTCTCTCTCTCTCTCTCTCTGTGTCCCTCCTGTCTCTCTCTCTCTCTCTCTGTGTCCCTCCTGTCTCTCTCTCTCTCTCTCTGTGTCCCTCCTGTCTCTCTCTCTCTCTCTGTCCCTCCTGTCTCTCTCTCTCTGTGTCCCTCCTGTCTCTCTCTCTCTGTGTCCCTCCTGTCTCTCTCTCTCTATATCTGTGTCCCTCCTGTCTCTCTCTCTCTATATCTGTGTCCCTCCTGTCTCTCTCTCTCTATATCTTTGTCCCTCCTGTCTCTCTCTCTCTCTGTGTCACTCCTGTCTCTCTCTCTCTCTGTGTCCCTCATGTCTCTCTCTCTCTCTCTGTCCCTCATGTCTCTCTCTCTCTCTCTGTCCCTCATGTCTCTCTCTCTCTCTCTGTCCCTCATGTCTCTCTCTCTCTCTCTGTCCCTCATGTCTCTCTCTCTCTCTGTGTCCCTCATGTCTCTCTCTCTCTCTCTCTCTCTCTGTGTCCCTAATGTCTCTCTCTCTCTGTGTCCCTAATGTCTCTCTCTCTCTCTGTGTCCCTCATGTCTCTCTCTTTCTGTCTGTGTCCCTCATGTCTCTCTCTCTGTGTCCCTCATGTCTCTCTCCCTCATGTCTCTCTCTCTATCAGTGTCCCTCCTGTGTCTCTCTACCTGTGTCTCTCCTGTCTATCTGTCCCTCTTGTCCCCCTTTCCTCCAGGCTGTCTCTCTCACCTCAGTCCCCAGCATGTCCACCGGTCCCTCCCCAGGGAGGAGTCGAGAGCAGCCGGGGGAGGAGTCGAGAGCAGTCGGGGGAGGAGTCGAGAGCAGCCGGGGGAGAAGTCGAGAGCAGTCGGGGGAGGAGTCGAGAGCAGCTGGGGGAGGAGTCGAGAACGATGCGGGAGGAGTCGAGAGCGACGGGGGAGGAGTTAAGAGCGTCAACCTGCAGCGCATTGTCCCCCCGGACAACTGATATATGTGGGCCGCTCATCCCAGCAACTAAGGCCCGCAGCCCTCGCTACGCGAGGTTCGCGGCTCGCGCTCCATGCCAGCAACCGAGGCCATCAGTTGCTGGCATGAAGACATCACATATATAGTTGTGAGCAGGCGAGGGCAACGGCCCGTACGCTCACAACTATATATGTGATACTGCACCACTTTATCCATCAGACTGCAACAGTTTATATCTTATACTATAACACGTAATATAACAGACTGCGGCACCTTATATATCAGACTAAAGTACTTTATACATCAGTCTGTAATACTTTATATCATAGACTGCACCACCTTATACATCAGACTGCAGTATTCGATATACTAGACTGCACCACTTTATCCATTAGACTGCAGTACTGTATACATCAGACTGCATCACTTTACACCAGACTGCACATCTAAACAAATCCAGGAACAAATCCACCACCAAGACATGAATAATAATACAGAGCTGGAACAAGAGGTGTGAGGGGCCCCAGCCCGGGGGTCTGAATGACACTAATAATACTCATAATCACATTTATGCTATAGTCGATGTAGTTTGTTAGAGAGGATTTTACTCTGTGTCAGTTTTCTCTACTCCAATTATCCACCTGACACAGTTGAAATGATCCTGAGCTGCCCATCACTATCAGTGCAGTTGTAATGATATAGAAATCACAAAGTTGTGGAGACCAGTAGCCAAGGTCAGCAATAATCCAGTTCCGCAAACTTGTAGGTGAAAACAGGAACAAGGTTTATTGAAGTGATCAGGAACCACACAATAATCTGGCAAGTATCAATAGACAGGAAGTGCCTTATATAGGCCAAGGACCAGACACGACACAGCTGAAGAGACTTAGGTACTGATACTATTGCTAGCAGAGTCAAGCTTATAAGGTCTCAATGGAATTCACAAAAGGCAGGCTGGCGCAGTGGTAGGGAAGAGGTATAGCAGCCTGGGGACCAGGGTTCAAAACCCAGCAGAGTCAATTCCTCACATTACCCCCGCCTCTATAGGTGCAGCCTCTGGATGCCCTATTACCTGGTTTAGCAGGGTACTGCACATGAAAAGACCGAAGGAGATCAGGAGCGTGAATATTGTCCATTGGTTCCCACGAACTCTCCTCCTCACCATAGCCTTTCCAGCGAACCAGATACTGAAGCTTGCTACGGAAGATCCTGGAGTCAAGAATTTTGTCCACTTTGTACTCATCCTCACCATCCACGAGGACTGGAGGTGGGGCAGACAGGGCTCGGCCAGGGAAAGTGTTTTCATTAAAAGGTTTAAGCAGTGCAACGTGAAACACTGGATGTATTTTCATGGAATTCGGGAGTTGTAAACGGAAAGTGACAGCATTGATCTGAGCAATGATCTCAAAAGGTCCCATGAACCTTTGACCCAATTTATGAGAAGGAATCCGAAGCTTGAGATTCCTTGTTGACAGCCACACCTTGTCACCAACGTGATAGACTGGGGCCTCCTTTCTATGCCTATCAGCAGCTCTTTTGTAACATTCCTGAGCCTCCAAAAGAGTCTCTTTCAACAGTGCTTGGGAATCACGTAAGGCCGTTAGCCGGTCAGTGACAGCAGGAATGGAAGTAGTAATTGGGAGACTGACTAGAAAGGTCGGATGGTAACCATAGTTGGCAAAAAATGGGCTGAAAGAAGTGGAGCAGTGTTGGGCATTGTTATAGGCAAACTCCGCCGTGGGTAGAAAATCCAGCCAGTCATCCTGCAGGTAACTAATATAGCACCGCAAATATTGCTCCAAAGTCTGGTTGGTTCGCTCAGTCTGTCCATTACTTTGCGGATGAAAAGCTGACGACAGATTTACATTAATACCTAGATTAGAACAAAAATGTTTCCAAAAACGAGAAGTAAACTGCACTCCCCTGTCAGAAACTACTGTATCAGGCACTCCATGCAAGCGAAATATTTCCCGAATAACCAGGTCAGCCGTCTGTTTAGCTGAAGGGAGACCACGAGCTGGTATGAAATGACCCATCTTAGTTAATCTGTCCACAACAACAAGAATGGTAGTGTGTTGCTTAGAGGGAGGTAGTTCCACAATAAAGTCCATGGATATAGATCCCCAGGGACGATGAGGAATCGGAAGAGGCTGAAGCAAGCCAACAGGGGATGAGCGAGGAGTCTTATGTCTGGCACACACACATCACAAGAGGACACATACTTCTTAACATCCTCATGATACTTCGGCCACCAAAAGGATCGGACAAGTAGCTCTTGTGTCTTTCGGATTCCTGGATGACCTGCTGGTTTTGAGTCATGGTAGAGACGTAAAAGGTCCAGTCGCACTGACTCCGGAGCAAACAGACGTTGTTGAAAAATCCAAAACCCATTACGCATCGTCATATGGAGGTCACGATGAGGATCACGAAGAACTGGGTCTTCAGCGTAGCCCTTTTTAATGCGAGACATCAGATCAGAAGGAAATGTAACTTCTATAAATATATCCTCTGGCAAGATGGTGGTCTTGGTTACGGTAGTATGGAGGGGGTCAGCTATTCTAGACAAGGCATCCGCCTTACCATTCTTGGAGCCAGGACTGTATGTAACCAAAAAATTAAACCTTGAGAAGAATAGGGACCAGCATGCTTGTCTGGCTGACAGTCTCTTAGCTGATCGAATACATTCCAGATTTTTGTGATCTGTGAGGACAGTAATTGGATGGGTAGCTCCCTCCAAGAGATGTCTCCATTCGGTGAAGGCAGCTTTTATAGCCAATAGTTCTTTATTCCCTATGTCATAGTTTTTTTCTGCTGGCACCATCTGGCGGGAATAGAAGGCACACGGATGTAACAGCATCTTAGGTCCAGTCCTTTGAGACAGTATAGCACCAACAGCTGAATCAGAAGCATCAACTTCCACAATAAATGGTAATTCCGGCTGAGGATGTACCAGGACAGGGGCAGAGGTAAACAGAGTCTTCAATCGGGAAAATGCGGTATCCGCCTTATCGGACCACTGAAAAGGAGTCCCCTTACGTGTGAGTTCAGTGATCGGTGTAATAACGGCAGAGAAATTCTTAATGAAACGCCTGTAAAAATTGGCAAACCCCACAAATCTCTGAACATCTTTTTCATTCTTGGGGATGGGCCAGTCCAGCACAGCTTTAATTTTACTTGCGTCCATACGTAAACCTTTGGGAGTTATTACATACCCCAGGAATTGAATGTCTGTTTGTTCAAACTCACATTTTTCTAGTTTAATGTATAGGCGGTGGGTACGAAGGCGCTCTAGAACTATACAGACCTGTTTTCTGTGGTTTTCAAGATTATCAGAGAATATTAGGATATCATCCAAATATGCCACAACAAACTGATCCAGGAGATCTCGTAGTACATCATTGATAAGATGCTGGAAAGTTGCAGGGGCATTACACAGCCCAAAAGGCATTACTAGATATTCGTAATGCCCGTACATGGTTCTGAAAGCTGTTTTCCATTCATCATTGGGTGTTATGCGAACCAGATTATATGCCCCCCGAAGATCAAGCTTTGTAAATATTTTAGCTGAGCGAAGTCTCTCCAAAAGTTCAGGAATCAGAGGCAAGGGGAAGCAGTTCTTAACAGTGATTTTATTAATGTCCCTGTAATCAACGCATGGCCGTAGGCTGCGATCTTTCTTTTCTACGAAGAAAATAGGAGCTCCTGCTGGAAAAGTAGATGGTCGAATAAAACCTTTGGCAAGATTTTCTTGTAGGTATTCACGAAGAGCTTTCAATTCAGGCTCAGAAAGGGAATATATACGGCCAAATGGAATAGCAGCCCCAGGCAACAGCTCTATTGGGCAATCATAGGGCCTGTGTGGTGGAAGCTGATCAGCATTCTTCTTATTACAGACATCTGCAAAATCCCGATATTGTAGAGGAAGCTTAGTCAAGTTTGTAGCAACCATTTCATTAATTGTTGTGGCAACAGGTGTTACCTTAGAGGGTTGACAATTCATTAAACAGTGTTCTGAAGGAAAGGACAAAGTTCTGATCTTCCAATCAATCTGTGGGTTATGCAGAGCAAGCCAAGGTACCCCCAAAATCACTGGAAACTGTGTTGAGGAAATTAGGTGGAAAGAGATAGCCTCATGGTGATTCAATTCCACAGTCAACTTTAAGGGCACAGTCTCATGTGTAACCGGTCCTGACGTAAGTGGAGAACCATCAACTGTCTCCATTAACACAGGTGAAGAATTAGGGATAGACTGAATTCTATTTCCTGCTGCAAATTTAATGTCCATAAAGTTTCCGCCTGCTCCAGAATCTATCATTGCGGTAGTTGAAATTTTAAGATCACCACATTGCAACGTGATAGGCACCAAAAAATGAGGATGTTGAGTCAACATACCCTCTTCACCATGAGCCAGAGAAAACAAGGGTTGTGTGACAGAATCCAGTTGATCCGAAATCTGGGATTGGTGTTGAATCTGTGCACCCTCAGCCGCCATAGCTATTGTTCTTTTGGATTTGCTAGGGCAATTGATGGCATAGTGCCCTGCACTACCACAATACAGGCATAAATTGTGAGTGCGTCGCCACTGTTTTTCTTCGTTGGATAATGGCCCTCTTATTAGATTTACCTGCATAGCCTCTGGCTCAGAGTCTGTAGGTGTTTGTGGGATCAGAGTAGAAGTTCTTGAATAGGAAATTGGAGTAGTACTTGGTCTAAAAGAGCCCTGTCTTTCCAATCTTCTTTCAGAAAGTCTCCGATCAATACGGATAGCCAAACGCACAAATGCATCAAAGTCAGCAGGAAGATCAACACGAGCAAGCTCATCTTTTATAGCTTCTGAGAGACCTTTTCTGAAGTGGAACCTCTGGGCTGATTGGTTCCAGGTAGTATCAGCAACCCACTGTCTGAATTCAGCAGCATATTCAGCCATGGAGCGCCTCCCTTGATGCAAATGAAGGAGAGTGGCTTCTGCTGTAGCACATCGATTGTGGTCATCAAAAACTAGGCACATAGCCTCAAGAAAGTCATTTAGATTACCCAAGACTGGACTGTCTTGTTCCAGAAGAGGGGAGCCCCAAGCCAGGGCTTCATCTTTGAATAAGGAAAAAATAAATCCCACCTTCTCTCTTTCAGATGGAAATTGGTGAGGTAACATCATGAAGTGCAAACGGCATTGATTTAGGAAACCCCTAAATTTTTTGCGATCTCCTCCAAACTTTTCTGGCAGGGGCAAGCGGGCCTCTTGTGCAGGTGTAACAGTAGCAGCTGAAACATCACGTGCCCTGTAGCTGGTGTACTCACTGTGCATTGACTGAAATTTATTTTGCAGTTCAGCTACCTGGTCCTGCAGCACTTGGATGGTCTGTGCCTGGGTCTGCACAGTTCTTGCAGTAAAAGCAACCTGTTGGGCCTGCAGTTCAGCTACCTGGTCCTGTAGCACTTGGATGGTCTGTGCCTGAGTCTGCACAGTTCTTGCAAATAAAGCAACCTGCTGGGCCAATGCAGAATCTGTCCTGGCGGTCTCCATGAAAGGGCCAGATTATTCTGTAATGATATAGAAATCACAAAGTTGTGGAGACCAGTAGCCAAGGTCAGCAATAATCCAGTTCCGCAAACTTGTAGGTGAAACCAGGAACAAGGTTTATTGAAGTGATCAGGAACCACACAATAATCTGGCAAGTATCAATAGACAGGAAGTGCCTTATATAGGCCAAGGACCAGACACCTGACCAGACACAGCTGAAGAGACTTAGGTACTGATACTATTGCTAGCAGAGTCAAGCTTATAAGGTCAAACGGCATTGATTTAGGAAACCCCTAAATTTTTTGCGATCTCCTCCAAACTTTTCTGGCAGGGGCAAGCGGGCCTCTTGTGCAGGTGTAACAGTAGCAGCTGAAACATCACGTGCCCTGTAGCTGGTGTACTCACTGTGCATTGACTGAAATTTATTTTGCAGTTCAGCTACCTGGTCCTGCAGCACTTGGATGGTCTGTGCCTGGGTCTGCACAGTTCTTGCAGTAAAAGCAACCTGTTGGGCCTGCAGTTCAGCTACCTGGTCCTGTAGCACTTGGATGGTCTGTGCCTGAGTCTGCACAGTTCTTGCAAATAAAGCAACCTGCTGGGCCAATGCAGAATCTGTCCTGGCGGTCTCCATGAAAGGGCCAGATTATTCTGTAATGATATAGAAATCACAAAGTTGTGGAGACCAGTAGCCAAGGTCAGCAATAATCCAGTTCCGCAAACTTGTAGGTGAAACCAGGAACAAGGTTTATTGAAGTGATCAGGAACCACACAATAATCTGGCAAGTATCAATAGACAGGAAGTGCCTTATATAGGCCAAGGACCAGACACCTGACCAGACACAGCTGAAGAGACTTAGGTACTGATACTATTGCTAGCAGAGTCAAGCTTATAAGGTCTCAATGGAATTCACAACAGGCAGGCTGGCGCAGTGGTAGGGAAGAGGTATAGCAGCCTGGGGACCAGGGTTCAAAACCCAGCAGAGTCAATTCCTCACAGCAGTTAAGATGCTGTTGCCTGGCAACAGAGCGCGCCCTAGTTATGGAAGAGACTGTGCATATTAGATAGCTGAGTCAGAGGAAAATTCACATATATTTGTATCTATTTGCCAAAATAAAGTAAAATCTTCATTGTGGTCTCTGGGTCAGTGAGGCAAGGCTGAGCAATTATCACATATAATTGTTAAACTGCGAGTTGTAGTCACGCTTTGCAAGCTTGCAAATCGAGCTTGCAGAACAGCGTCCCTCGCGAAGTGAGGGATGCAGTTCGGGCCGCACATGTGGACCTCGCAAAGCGAGGGCCGCATTTGCGGAGGTGGAGGCTCCCACACAGCAAGGGGGACAGCCTACATGTCTGAAAGTGAGTTTGCACGCAAATTTAAGTCAAATTTGAGCAGTTTCCGCAATTGAGAATTGGCTAAGCGAGAAAAAAAAGGCAGCCGAAAAAAAATGAAAACGAGGCTACACGACCCCGAGGCGCACAAAACACCACCAGGGATGTACAACTTTTATCCAGGCACATACAAGGTACAAAATACACTTTTAGGAAGGACAGAAAATGCTTGGGAGGGGCGTAAGACATAGATTACCGCCGCCATTTTACAGCACTAACTTGCAAATCAAAACATTACGATTCTGAAATGGCGGCTTTCCCGCCTAAAACAACAGTTTGGTCTTGCGCATGTAGCCTATATACAGTATACTACACACCTGCCACATTGCTGACACTTTCTCCTCAGGTGATGACAGACTTGACATTTTCTGCTGCCAGAAAATCCAAAGAGATTGTTAGCTCTTCAGGATATTGATTGCTGGCTATTAATTATAAATAGGTAAAGTATATTCATTAATTTATTTATTAATTATTAATATAAATAAAAATAAATATATAAAAAATATTTTCCACTGCACTAAAACATTTTTTTTATAGCTTACACTGTATTTATATATCTTTAGTATGCTTAGCTCTTTCTAATACATTTATTAATTTATTACGTAATTATTAATGTACATAAAAATAATAATTAAAATAATACTGCAGGAAGAAAAATGTATATTTTACACTGCAGTAATATATATGTATTATGCTTACCTTTTTATCATACATTTATTCATTAATTTATTTATTAATAATGTCAAATTAATTTATTAATTGCTAATTAGAAAAACATATTTGCCCACTGCACTAAAAAAAGGTGTCTTTTACACTGCAGTTTTATGTCTGTATTATGCTTCAGTCTTCCTAATACACTTATTCATTAACGTCAATTAATTAATTAATTAAGTATTACTATATTTTCAACTGCATTTATATATCTGTATTAATGCTCATTGCCTCACAGCAATAGGACCCTGAAATATGTGTTATACTGCAGGAACAAAAATGTATATTTTACACTGCAGTTATATATCTGTATTATGATTAGCTCTTTATAATACATTTATTCATTAATTCGTTTATATTATAATCTCAAATGCATTTATTAATTGCTAATTACAAACTAACAAAAATAAAGTCCACTGCACTAAAAAAAGCTTTTTTACACTGCAGTTAGATATCTGTATTATGTTTAAGTCTTCCTAATACACTTATTCATTAACGTCAATTAATTCCTTAATTAATAATTACAATATTTTACACAACACTTACATATCTGTATTAATGCTCATTGCATGACAGCAATAGGACCCTGAAATAAAATAAATGGATATTTTACACTGCAGTTACAAATAAGGACATTTTGTCAATCCTTAAATTACTTTATTATGCTCTGAGACCTCAAAAATATATATATTTTACACTGCAGTAAAAAAATATATACTTTACAGTGCAATTACTTACATCAGTTTATGGACCTGGACCTACAAAAATTATATATTTTACACTGCACTTATATATTTTTATTAATGCTTATTGTCTGACAGGGATAATACCCTCAAAGCAGTTACAGATTTAAATCAGTTTATTATGCTCTAACATCTGATACATTTCATATTGATGCTTAGGCCTTTACTTTTGCATGTATGCAAATTAAACATGATACTTTCATTGATTAATGAATTAATTGAATACAAACATTAACAATGCTTTTCATGTCCTTTTACAGTTTGCTCATCTCTGTGAACACTGGACCTGAATTAACACAGACCCTGAGCTCTGCAGCATTTCATCTGCAATTACATCACCATTACAGGTATATGATTTAATGATGCCCTTCTTTATCAAAACATGATTAAGTATTTTGCTTTTGCATTGATGAAAGTTATTGATTAATTAATTAATGTATGTAATAAAAATACATTATATATCTTACAGATTTTAAGACAGAAAAGAATACAACTTCAACACCATCAGAAAGTGGATGGGAAGTTAGTCCTTTAATACTTCAGGTAACTAAGAAAATTAAGAATGTGCTGATTCATGTTGTTTGCTATACAAGAAAAATGTACAATTAAAACTAAAATGCTTGTATTTACAATTCCAGATTAAAATGGAGGACAAAGCAGAAACAAAGAAAGAACGGAAAAGAAGAGCAGCAAGGGAACGGAAGCAAAGATGGAGAGATGCACAGTCGCCAAGACTTCCCAAAGACTTCCCAAAGAGAAGAAGACCAACAGAGACTTGCCAATAAAAGAAAAAAATGTGCAAACTGAGTGTGCTGGACTTTCAAAGACAAGAGAAAGTAAACAAAAACATGTCTGTGAAACATTGCCTAATGACCCAATATTACCTCATGACACCAATTTTTATACACATGTCACCAATTTGGATATACACACTGGTACTGATAGCTATGTTCAGGAGGCTCAGGATAGTCCTTTATTTACATCACTAGCAGTAGACACTCATTATTGTGGATTAATTAATGTGGTTTGTCAGTTTTGTGGGGCCTATCATTTTCTCAAGGAAAGACCAACTGATGGAGACTTCATTAGTTGCTGTCAGAAAGGAATGGTAAGACTTCCACAAAGACACACATTTCCTGAATATTTACAAAGTATAATGAGCGATCCAACATTTCCAAATTATACCAATTTAAAAAAAAAACATCAGGTCTTATAACAATGCAATTTAATTTGCTTCAATCGGTGCTAAATTAGCAGAAAATGTTCCAGGACATGGTCCATACTGTTTTAAAGTACAAGGACAAATTTACCACCGGACTACACATTTACACCCAGAAGCAGGAGAGCAAATTTGCACAGTTATATGTCCTTGATACAATGGAAGCTGTTGAAAAACGGATGACACTTTCTGAAAATAAACAGTGTTTGCACATAGTGTTTGAACAGCTGGATAAAATTATGGCCAACAACCCATACAGTCAAGCTTACAAAAAATTAGCAGAGGTTGAAAAAGAACAACAGGAACATGCTCAAATACATCAATTGTCAATGCCAAAAGTAAATATGGTTTTGAAAAGAGATTGCAATACTGATCAAAGACGGTATATTTTGCCAACAGTAAATGAGGTTACCATGGTCTTTAAAAATGAGGATGGTGAACCACCTTTTCAGCGGGTTATTAGAATATATCAACGCAACGAAGAGCAACCTTTTATAAACATAAATATATTAAGTTGTAATTTGGATCCAATGACATATCCCATTTTCTTTCCAAATGGTGAACCTGGATGGGAAACAAAATTACAATTGCAAAGTCATCCCAATAGTAAAGTTCGTGTTAGATGCAATATTTCTATGCTGGAATATAAAGTGGCACAAACTGCTATTCGCGATAATTTTAATCCTATTTTATGTGGGGGCAAACTCACACAACAATGGATTATTGATTCTTATCTACAAGTCAAAGCAAATAAACTAAATGTTATCACATTTCAACAAAACAAGCTTTGGATAGAACAATATTGTGGATTGATGGATTATGTCGCAGAATTGGCTACCAACAGAGACATTCCAGCTGGAAGAGCAATCATTTTGCCATCCACTTTCTAAGGATCTCCTCGCAATATGATAGAAAGATACAATGATGCCATGGCAATTGTGACTACATTTGTAAAACCATATTTGTTCATTACATTCACATTTAATCCACAATGGCCAGAGACTAAGGAACATTTGAATATTGGCCAAAATACTTCTGACCGACCAGATTTAGTGGCAAGAGTATTCAAAATAAAACTCATTAATACATGATATAACTAAAGCACAGTTATTTGGAAAATGTGTGGCTTTTGTTTATACCATTGAATTCCATAAAAGAGTCCTGCCACATGCACACATAATTTTAATCTTGCAAGGAAAATATAAATTGAATACTACAGAGAGAGTGGATTCAGTGATTAGTGCTGAACTGCTACATCCAGAAAAATATTCAAAACTTTATGAGATTGTAACACACAGAATGATTTATGATCCATGTGAAGATATCACTCCAAATTCACCATGTATAGAAAATAAAATATATACAAAAGAGTTCCCAAAACAATTTAAAACTTATGCTAATTGTGATAGACACCCTTTGTATAAAAGAAGAGATGGACAAACAACTATTATTTGTGGCCAAAAGCTTGCGCTTCTATCAAATCCATCAAATAGGTGTATAAATATATATATTTATATAAATAAATACAAAGGATATGATGCAGCAACTGTTGTTGTTCAAGGTGCACTAAATGAACAAGAAAATCCAATTTTAAAAGAGGAACTTTCTACTTATTTAGATGCTCACTATGTCAGTGCTCCAGAAGCAACGTAGCCTCTTTTGAAATTTGAGATGCATGATAGGTCACATGCTGTGTATCTATTAGCTGTACCTTTGCCACAAAGTCAATTCGTTTGCTTTACTGCAGGCAATGAAAGAAATGCCTTAGCCCAAAGTGAACATAAATCAACAACACTTACTGCTTGGTTTCAATTCAATTGCCAGGACACTGAGGGCAGACAATTTTTATACATTGAGATTCCATATCACTATGTATTTGTAAATGGCCAATGGCGACAACGAAATAAAGATAATCAAAAAAGTATCCCAAAAATATATACTGTTAGTCCAAGAGACATTGAACGATTCAGTTTAAGATTACTTCTTTTACATGTTCCCGGTGCACAAAGTTATGAACATTTAGGCACAGTGAATGACATAGTTTTTGATACTTTCCAATTAGCTGCAAGACATCAAAACTTCATAGCAGATGATACAGAATGGAAGAGGTGCCTGGAAGCAGCAGCACTATGTCAAATGCCAAAGCAAATGAGAGAACAATTTGCATTCATTTGCATCGTTTGCAATGTACCTGATGCATTAGCTTTGTGGGAAACATTTAAATTAAATATGTGTGAAGACTTCTTGAAACGTTACAACGAGGCCATTGCGCTCTTCAAAGCATTAATGGAAATTCAAGAAATATTTCTTGCTCATGGATTAACTTGTGCAAGTTTTAATTTGCCTGATCCAGGATTTATAGATTAAATAAACTTTGAAGACTATGACACTGAGCTTCGAAACAAAAAAAAAAACACAAGAAAAACTTGCAATTTTAAGTACATTACAATTGCAAGCATTTCACGCCATCACAAATGCTACAGATGATGAAATGGTCAAAGACCATTATTTCTATCAAGATGGCCCTGGTGGATCAGGAAAAATGTATCTGTACAATTGTTTGATGAGTTACATTCGAGAACAGGTTCAAATAGCAATGCCATTTGTTACAACTGGAATTGCTGCGCTTTTGTTAGAAGATGGCAGAACTATGCATAGTGGATTTAAACTGCCAGTTCCCATTTTAGAAACATCAGTGTCAGATATTCGACTGAATTCTTAACAAGCAAAAAAAAAAAAAAAAAAGTAAATTAATTATCATAGATGAGGCAGCAATTATGTTGTGTAATGCCTTGCAATGTATTGATAGATTATTAAAAGAAGTAATGGACAATGATTTGCCATTTGGTGGAAAGGTGATGTTGTTAGGAAGAGATTTTAGGCAAACATTACCTGTTGTGCCACATGGAAATAGGACTGACATCGTCGAAACATGTATAAAGACAAGTAAACTGTGGAAAATATTTACACACCTCAAATTAGAATTAGATATGAAATCTGAAGGCCAAAATTAATTCAATGATTGGCTCATTCAAATTGGAAAAGGAAAACATCCACAATATCGGCAATCTTTCTAAATACTATCGAGGATTACTCAGACATTGCAAACAAAGTCATATTAACACCAAAAAATATTTAGAATTTATCAATGGAATGCCACCACATGTTTTGCAATTGAAAAAAAAGCAACAATTGTCATACTACTGAGAAATGTGAATCCCAAAAAGGACTTTCTAATGGGACCAGATTAAGTGTGCAAGATTTAAAAGATCATATCATACATGCAGAAATTATGAATGGTACCAATAAAGGTGAACACGTTTTTATACTTTGATGTGGCTCCAAGTGAGAGTGGTTTGCCTTTTGTCCTTCAAAGGAGACAATTTCCCATTATCATGGCATTTGCCATGACCATAAATAAATCCCAAGGACAAACTGTGGGTATTTTTTTTACAGGAACCTGTATTTGCACATGGACAACTCTATGTTGCTTTTTCAAGGTGCACAAATCCAGATGAAATTAAAGTATATATTAAAGAAAACCCAAGTCAGAGTAATTTATTAGAGGATGGACGCATTTTTACCAAAAATATTGTGTACTATGAGGTTCTGGAAGCATAGAGAACTATGGTTTTATTTTGAGGATGAAATTTAATGTCACTTGGACTCTTTTTAGAGGACCACTATTTCAATAAGAAACTCTATAAAATGGCAAAAAACATAGAGAACAGTGGTTATACCCCACTAACAAACTTTTATGTCTGGCAGTCTCTTTTTAGAGGATCACTATTTCACATAGGAAACTCTGTGTGCCATTTTCAGGAACTACAAAAATAACAAGTGGAAAAAGTAAATAAAATAAACAGTGTCTTGAAAGTGTTCTTTTGCCAGGATTGGTTCCACAAAACATTTACTTTGCATTTTCTTATATTTCCAGGTTAAAGTTTATTATATTAAGTTACGGTTTGTAATGTTAGAATTGTATTTTACAAGGTGTGAAAAGTGTATTCATTGTATGTTATTAATGTTTCAAGTTACTAGAAGGATGATTAGTTAGTGCAAAATTGAAATGTATAATTAAATACAGAGTATTGATCCAGGGAGTAATCCAATTTCCAGTTACTGGGGTCAGGAAATAATTCCCCCTAACCCTTTTGACATAATTGGCTAAGTTGCAATGGGGGTTTCCTGTTTGCCTTCCTTTAGATTCAATATTCAAGATCAATGCATTTTCATAAAAGTATACTTTAAATGTTATTACATTACGTTAATGTTTGCACTGCCAGAATTGTATTTTACAAGGTTGAAAAAAAGGGTTTATTGTGTATAATTAAGGGTTCATGTCAGTAGGAGGATCATTATTTCTTGCTACATTGAAATGTATAATTCAATTAAGAGGATTGAGCCAGGAACTCATCCGATCGCCAGTTAATGGGGTCAGGAAGGAATTCCTTTTTTCCCCCTCTTTGACACAATTGGATACGTTTTAATGGGAGGTGGGTTCTGTTTGCCTTCCTCTGGATTCAATACCTTGGTGGTTTTAATACTTTAAATACAAGTTGCAGATTAAAAAGTATTTTGTAATGGTTTACTATACTGATTCATACTAAGCTAAACAGTTGATATATTACTCATGCATGACTGACTATTTACAAATGTTAATATTGTTACAAAAGTTTACCAGTCATACAAACGTTTACCAGAATTAAAAAGGTACACGTTAAAAAGCAATATGCAATCACATATATAGTTGTGAGCATGAGAGGTTGTTACTAACGTTGCGAGCTCGCATAGCGAGCCTGTGGCCCTTGCGAAGCGAGGGCCTTAGCTGATGGCAAGGAGCGCCAAGGCGCTCCTTGCCAGCAACTGCGGACCTCGCAAAATTTACGGACTTACGACACAAAAATACGACCTTGCAAAAATACGACCTTACCACCCGAAACTCACGCACATGAAAACATTAAAAACACAATGAATACACACAACAAATACATAAAAAGGTTACCTACAGGAAGGAGAGGCAGCCAGGACCTCGAAAACTTAATTTACACCTCAATTTCACTAGAAATAAAAGAGTTTAGACACCCGAAAATCCCCTAAGGAAGAGAAAAAGTGGCCGCCGAAAAAAACGAGGCTACAGGACTCTAAAGACGCAAAACAGCACTAAACACCTACGCATTTTCCGAAAAAGATGTACGAGATCCGAAAACAGGGACGCAACCTGAAAAACATTAGAAACACAAGAAATACACACAACTAACACATAAAAAGCTTACCCACAGCAAGGGGGGGGGGCACCAAGGACCTCTGCAAGTGAAGTTACACCTCGATTTAAGTCCAAATTACAGAGTTTAGACACCCGAAATTCACCTAAGCAAGAGAAGAAATGGCTGCCGAACAAAACGAAAACGAGGCTAACGGACCCTAAACACGCCAAACACTACCAAACACCTACGGATTTTCCGAAAAAGTCGGACAACATCCGAAAACAAGGACGCAAAATCAGCCACAGCCGCATACCACATATTAGGCGCCATTTTAGAACACTAACTTATACAATACGGAAGTACACACCTACCCTAACGGATTTGACTCGCGCACGCACACTATTTACACTACACACTGCACACACTCATGACACTTACACAGCAGCTCCACAGCACTGATGCTGCAGCAACATGAAAACATTGCAGGCTCTTCAACACAGTGTATATTACTTCACAATACGTAAATTATATTAATTTCTTATTTTATTAATTATTCATTGCCATACCCCAAAAAAAAAAACAATGCTGCTCATAGCATACAAACAAGCAAGAGCCTTGCAATGAGCGCCGAAGGATCTTAAAACACCAACAAAATTAATTTCACACACAAACAACATTACCTGCCTTACAATCTTATTGCCGTCATTGTTTGACGGGCAAGTCGCTAGTACTTTATAATACTGATTTATACAAAATTGATCCATTGTGAAATATTTTTACTGCATAGCTCACAATTAAAAAGGATAATATTGTTAAAAATAATGTTTTAACAGTTGTTGAAACACAAGTTGCATGTTAAAAAAAAAAAAAAAAAATACATTTATTATAACATTTTATTTCCCTCATTTTTGATCGGCAAGTAGCTAGTATAGTTAATAAAGTACAAACTGGTCTGTGTTACAAGAAATATTGCACATACAGTGTAGGGACTGACTGAAGCTTATGGAGTTAAATATAGTTTTTAAATGTGTTGTTTAGTAGTTCAGTCATGTCCGACTCTCTGTGATCCTATGGACCACAGCACAGCAGACACATTTGTCAGCCACTGCCCCTCTGAGCTCCATCAAGTTCATGTTCATTACTTAGATTACCTCATCTATCTATATCCACCTCTGCCGTCCCCTTCTTCAAGTTCCTTCAATCTTTTTCAGCATCAGAGTCTTTTCTAGGGAACCTAGAAACAATATATGGACACAATATTTACAACCTTATTAAATTGCGATTCAGTAAATTTAAAAGGGCTTTATTTAAGCACACAGCATATTTTTTTTACAGAAGTTTTTAGTTAATGAAGACTTTGCTTTTGGATAGAAGTTCACTAACTAAAAACTTCTGTAAAAAAAATATACTGTGTGCTTAAATAGAGCCCTTTTAAATTTACTGAATCACAATTTAATAAGGCTGTTAAGCTTCAGCCTCATGATCAAACCCTACAGTTTGGCTTAATTTCCTGTAGTATTGATTGGGTCTTCCTGCAGTCCAAGGGACTTTATGTAGTTTTCTTCAATACCACAATTTAAAGGCATCATATCTACAGTGTTACTACTGGTAATACCATAAATCTAACTATGAGGAACTGTGTTGATAATGTAATATCTTTACTTTTTTCATAGCTTGTCCAGACTTGCCATACCTTTCCTCCTCAGAAGCAAACATCTTTTAACTTCATGGCTACATTCACAATCTGCAGAAATCTTGGATCCCAGGAAAATAAAGTCTGTCCACCGCTTCTTCCCCATCTATTTGCCATGATCTTTTTTTTTTTTAAGTTGAGCAGCAGGCCAGTCACATATATAGTTGTCAGTTCAAGGACGTTGGTCACATTTGTGGGTTTGTCACGCTTTGCTAGCCTGCCAAGCGAGTCGAGCCGTCAACCAGGCAAAACTTAGGCTGTAAGGCGAACCATTTGCGGCCCTTCGTTCGGCGCTCATTGCAGCACTTAGCGTGGGATACAAAATTAAGGCCCATGGGACTTAAGACCACAGGCACATATATGGACCTCTGAATCACTGAACAGTAAAAAGCTGAAAAAAACAACAAATATGCAGCAAATTAACTTACACACTCCCACACAGCACCGGGGGAGAGCCAGGGTGCCTGTGACTGAGGTTGCAACTTAATTTGAGGCATATTTGCCATTTTTTCGCGATCGAAAATCGCCTAAGCGAGAAAAAAAATGTCGGACGAAAAAACGTGAAAGGTTGAAAACGAGGCCGAAGCTCGCAAAAAACAGCCCCAAACACGTAACGCTTAAGGAAAACCAGTAACATTTCCTCCGCAACAGTAACATTTACACCAACGCAGTGACACTTTACCAAAAGCAGTAACACTTAACACAAGCCAGTAACACTCATGGCGGCGCCCCTAAACTACACAGGGGAGAGGCTCGCAATGATCGTCAAAGGTGCTCAGAGGGCCCTTAGGCTCGCATTGTTTGGCAAACAGCATTGCTAGCCTTACAATTTTACTCCCGTCATTTTTTAGGGCAATTTCCTAGTTATTAAATAATAACCTGTAAAATACGCAGCCAAGAGGGTTTCTTCTCTAAACCATTGTTTTAAACTTTCTACAAATTTTCATGGGGATGACCTGTTCAGTAAACTGATTAAACTACAGCAGTGAAAGATCTCTTTGTATAAACACCATGGGCCCTCATTAAATTTCAAGCCCACAGTTACCTTCATACAGCCCGTAAGACTGTGGGGTTTACATTTATAGCAGTTAAAGAATGATTAAATTGAACAAGCCTGCAACTATATGGCCGAAAGCAATAACCGTAAACCATGAACCCATAAGTAGCATTTCAGGGCATGATCATGATCAGTTAAGCAAACCTGTAACTACAGATTTAGAAACATCTTATAGTAAATAAGACCGTCATCATGACATCAGCAAAACATGTAAACTTCAATCATTTAGTGATTTGATCAGGCTTGCAATCTAGAGATTTAAAAATCAATAAAAATTAATGAAGAAACTGTTCTAGTGCATGTGGGTGGCCTGATATGTATTAACTCCTTGATTCCCGTGATTGATATAACACGGAAACTAAACATAAAAAAACAAAAATTTGATTGCAGATTTGGGAGCTTGAGACTGTTGTGCAATTAATTCTACTAGCTTTCATCACTTTTCTTGTATTAAAGTGCAGTATTGTGTTCTTATTTGCTTTAGTGTTACAAACAGGTGTTTAACCCTCTTGCGAGTCCTCTCTAGTACTTGTAGGATTTTTTGCTACATTTGCCATTAATGGGTGTGAAAGAAATTGCGGGCTTGAGGAATTGTAGCAATTGAATAGTGATTTGTGATTTTAGCTATTGCGGGCTTGACAGATCAAAGACTTAGCTGGTATAAAGTTATGATTTTGACAGCCTGTAGGGCTACAGTAACTACAAGTTGGACAGTTTAATAGGGCCCCATGTATTGTGGACAGAGGCACAAATAGGTAATTAACCAAGCTATTTTGAAAATGACCTCAGCAATTATTGTTCCCACATATGATAATCATATTGAGTTGAAAATAAGGGGAGTTGTAGTTATTTTTTCTACCGCTAATCCCCAATATACATTTTAGGCTTCGTCAGTGAGGTGTATCTGAATTCCACAAGGCACAGTGAGCAAGGGTTCAAAATTTGGAGTCCCTTATCACCCTTAGGGAAACTATGCCCTAAGGGTCATTTAAATAAACAATAAAAATAAATGAATAAAGCTGATTAATCAGTAACTAAACATGATAATGGGTAAAATATTCTGAATTATAATTTTATACAGAAATAAAATACAGATACAGACCAGACTTGAGTGATAACACTGGTGATGTGTGACAGTCTTACAGTCTGATGATGATTCAGAAGATACATCTCTCTTTCTGATACACTGATTTTCAGATAAAGTTTGACATTTATAGGTCTACAGAGCTCAGGAAAGAAAAATATGAAGTTCCTCCATATTGTATCTGAATAAATATCTGAATTGAATGTAAAATAAGCAAAACATGTTTTACCTAGCCCACCATAAATCAGCAGATTATACACATGGTATGTTGGGTGTGGAATATTATGTGGTATAGTGAGGGGATACTATTTAATCCTCTTGGTATGTGTGGAGGAAATTGTAAATGCTTGTTTAGTGGCCGCCATTTTCTACCTGCATAACTGTATGAAACTCCATTTTCTATTGCTGTCATGAATAATAGTTTTATATGGCTGATAATTATATTTCTTTGCTTTAACTTAAATGAATAAGTCATATGAAAAGACAGCTAACACAGCTTTCAAGCATAGCATAGGGTGGATTATGCACAAGACCTACACATAGACAGCTCTGTTTTGATCTTAAATGGATCTCATCAATGTGGGGCTGGTACCCAACTCGTGCTATAGATTTTTTTGGAAAGTTATTAATATCATGGTGTCACCTACAGCAGATGTCCCTAGGCACTTACCTACTCTGTCAAAGGCGCTCATTGCAGGGCTCGCGATGAACGCCACAGGTGCTCATCGCGAGGCACGCACATAGGACTTTAAAACAGATTGAAGACGAGCTCAAGATGAGCCCAGTAGGTGTTCATCACTAGGCTTGCAGCACTTTGCTGCAATGAGCGCCGAAGGCGCAATGACCGGCAAGGCCTGTAAAGTAGACTGGGGGAGAGGCTCGCAATGAGAGGGGAGAGGCTCACAATGAGAGCCACGCGATAAGCACCAAAGGTGCTCAGCGTGGGGCTCATCGCGGGGCTCGCAATGAGCGGTGAAGGTGCTCAGATTGTGTGACAAACAACATTGCCAGGCTTAACATTTTAAAAGCACTAAAAGCACTTTGTGAGACAGCTCTAGGACACATGTTCTATTCTGCATGACTTGTTTACCCCGAGGGTTACAGCAAAACTTCTCTACAGTGACAGCTGTAATACAGATTAACATTTAAAAGTCTAATGGCTCCAGAGACTCATCATCTGAAAAACTCTGAAATGAATGTTATCATTAGAAGCCTTGCTTGCACATCTCTTGGTTAAATAATTGCAATTGAGCACTAATAAAAAAAATGGTTTCCATTATCAATGCTACAATAATGTTGATATGTGCATAAAATATATAAGGTAATCCCAGAATGTGATTTATGGAGATTGTGAGGGTCATTCAAGTGAGCCACAGATTAAATGGCCTTCCATAAGCCCCTATAGTGTCCTGAACACATAATAAGAAGACTCCCCCTTTCATGGATTTGGAAGTTTCCTGGATATAACTCGAAATATAATATACGTGTGTATCTATTTACCTTACGTTATTACTTTATTGTATTAAGAAGTGTTTATACGTATTGTTTTTACTGCCTAAAATCAAACAATTCTATTCTGAACAGGAGAAACAGAATAGCCAGACATACGTTTCAGCCTCTCTTGGGCCTGTCCAGTGGTTGTAGCTGAACTCCCTAAGGCACCTTAAGTAAGAAGTCCATGACTGGAGTCCCCTATCACCCTGAGCCCAGATAGCAATCAATTAAGCTGCAAGTTTGAAAATGACTTGCTATGCTATTGCTAGACTTGCCAAGCTTCACAAGTTCGTAGCACATTTGCCTAAAGTCTTCATTGAAAGTCTCCAGATCAACTTGCTTTGCAAATTTGCTGCAAGTCGGCTGCAAGTTCTTCAGTTTAAAAGTATTGTGTGCAATGTGTACATCCCACCACAGAGGTCAGTGCTGAATTTCCATCTCATTGCTGTGTGAAGCTTTTCTTTGTATGGTGGTGGCAGCCATTTTGTAATCAGTTTGGAGGTTGTGTGAAGAGAGGTGAGTGGGAACCATGAGTTCTGATATAGAGATCATGGAGGATAGAAATCAAGGAGTAACCAAACATAATATTACATTGGCGTAGCACAATTTGGAATATTTTACTTTTCCTCATTTAAATGCTGAGATTTTGCTTATCGGGCTTACAGGAGCATGCAATCCTTCTGAGAAAACGCTCTTGTTCAGTAGCTCTATAACTGAACGAGCTGCAAAGCAGTCATCTTTACTTCCTAAAATAAATTCATAAATAAAATGTTTGTTTTAAAACTTTCACTCATACTAACTTTATGTGTACACCTTACAACGTTCTGGTATCTAAAATGTTCTCATTTAATGACATTAATAACTGGAATAGCTCACTAAAACAACACATGTTTGTTTTAGATACTGCAGGTTGTTTACTCCATTAACCTAGGCTAGGATATAGAATAAAGCTAGGATGCAGACAGTAGTATTGTAACGTTAAAGGGAAACTATAGTGCCAGGAAAATAAAGATTTCCAATTTATCATTGATTCCCAGGCATCTAGCAGAGCTACACAATCCTTTCACTGGAGAGGACTTGCAGCACAGTTCCCATTATGCAGGTCAGTTTGTATAACAGATTATTTTTTTCTATTTTTGATTGCAATGTACAGAACTTGTACAGTCATATCTTTTTATTGTATTAATGTTTTATTAAGCCTTTTACATAGGTTATATTGTCTGCTTCATTTCCACACTGCCTGCAAAAGATCATGTACTCTTTATTTGGTCCCAATAACTGTATTTTAAAGCAATATGAATATTGATGTAGTTTGAATAATTTGTATGCTGAATTAAAGGAGGAAAACATAGTTTAGTAGTCACCTTCTGACATGTGGAAATGGAAAGTGCTCATTAATTACAACAGGGCATTTAAAGTTGCTCTCGATAATATGTCTGAATCTTACTGATTCACTTCTTTTTTCTTTATAGCTCCAGCTAGAGAGGATAGAACATGGGCAGCTGTTCTGCAGTGGATGGCAGACATATCTGGCAGACTTGGTGAGTGAAACTTTATGTGTTTATAATCTTCAACAGTTACAGGGTTTTAAGGTAAAGTGAAATTTGTGGCACTGTACAAACCACACACATGTACATGTATATTTAAAACCTTATGATTTGTTTGATTTATTGGAATGTGTCAATGATGTGTACATTAATTAAGGTGAGCAGTTATTGGAGTGCAACATTACGTTAAGGTGTTTTCAGATTCTTAATTGGTTGATATATTTTTTTAGTATTAAATATAGACCATTTTAAGAATGCAAAAGACCTATGAAATACAGTTCTTATTCGTTGACATTTGGAATATTGGTATTTAATCCTGGATTGAATATATTTCAGATGTGAGAGGCTATCTCTAAAGACTTGCTTTTTCATTACCTATGGATATCTGTCTGTCTATCATATACATGATTATTTAATGTTTTTTGCTCTTGCAGAAGCATGTCGAACAGTCTATAAAGATGCTACAGACTATCATATGAGAAAATATATTGGTGATTGGCTTAACCAAGCCCACACACAAATTGTAGTTGCAGGTGGGTAGTATTTTTTTTTGTTGTTAAATTGAGCCTACTGCGCCACCTCTTTTCAATTTACTTTATACTGTTTGTATAGCCTTATTGATAAGGCACTTAGTGGTAAATACCGCTAGTGTGTAAATTATTTCTCTATAACGCACCCTACAGATTCCAATTAGAAGCATTTACTTCAACTTTGCTAAAGAAATGGGCGTGCACAGTAAACTTAATGCACCTGTGATGGTTGGGTCCTGGCTGCTTTGCACCAGCGTGGCACAGTTCAGACCTTCAACCAACCGTGGGATTCTTTGTCTCTTAGCCTGTACCTTTCCGCTATGAGAGCGTCTCTTTTCTGCAGATGCACAATATTTTGGTAATGATGTGGCTGTGAATACCTGCAAGCAGCCCAGCAGCCCAGGGGATACACCGCCTACTTTTGTTCTGGCACTATCGGCTTTTTCCATTCTTGTAGGTCAGGGTAGTGCAGCAATACTCGGGCCACAACAGCGGGAACCTAGTGTTCCAGAACAAGGAAATTAGCCTCACATGGGACAACCTCTTGGCAATATGGATACAGCACTAAGAACACTTTATTCTGGTCACACACAGCTTATATACACTTGCACAGTATGCAGATACAAGTTACACAGTGATTGATACACATCATTGACAAAAGGAGTGGTGCCCCCCTGACATCACTGACCAAGTCACCAGGACACAAGAACATTCTCATGGAGAACTTCTGGTCTAAATTTATTAACACATCCACCCAGGGTCCCACAGACCTTGTATGCTAAAAAAGCTACCTGGCCTCTGAACAATACAGTCAACACCATCCTTATCATATGTCTCTGATAACACTGTGGCACATTGTTGTCCGTGACTCCTGCCTGTCTAACTGTGCAAAGGTACAATATATAATCACTTATAGCTAAACAATGTAACCCCAGAGCTATACAGTTCACAGACATTGCCATGTTATATATATATATATATATATATATATATATATATATATATATATATATGTCATGTTATGCATAAGCTTAAAAGAAGCCATGTTTGATAATGGCTACAAAATGAAGAGCGAGGCATTTGTGGCCACATTTGTTTGTTCCAGCTCAACTTCCCAGAATGCAGTGTAATAACTGTTTTTCTCTGAACTCTGAGCTGGAAGCAGGTTTTTTAACTTGCTTTAGACATTCAAGTGTGAACACAGATGTACTTTTTATTTACTGTACTACTGTACGGTGGAGGGCTTCTATCGCTCTTTTGCCCACCATATTATAAATGATTGTTGTGGTGAACTACCTACTCATAATTTCCATAACACAGGCTGAGATCCCGCTCCATGCTGATGATAGCCAGTAAGCTTGAAACAGCTGTACATGGATTGGATACTCAGCCTGTGTTTATTCCAACTTAGGCTTTACATTAAAGCTGTGTAATACAGCATGCATAAGCTTAAAGGAAGCCATGTTTGATAATGACTACGAAATGAAGAGCGAGGCATTTGTGGCCACATTTGTGTGTCCCATTTCAACTTCCCAGAATGCAGTGTAATAACTATTTTTCTTGGAACTCTGAGCTGGAAGCAGGTTTTTTTAACTTGTTTTAGACATTCAATTGTGAGCACAGATATACTTTTTATTTACTATATATATATATATATATATATATATATATATAACGTATTTTTTTTCGTATAACACGCACCGGCGTATAACACGCACCTCATTTTAAGAAGGAAATTTCAGGAAAAAAAAACTTACATTTCAAATAAAGAACTTTAAAGCAAAATACGGGTAGCTCAGAACTTTTTTTTATTAATATTATTAACACTTATAAGGTAAATAATGTAAAATGACAGTAAAAGCAACTGTTTTAACAAAGAAACTTGGATATTATACGTTTTTACAAAAGTTTACTCAGAAATCGCTGCTCCTCCTCAACCCCCTCCTCAACCCCCCCATCCTCAACCCCCTCCTCAACCTCAACACCCCTCCTCAACCTACCTCCTCATCCTCAACCTCCCTCCTCATCCTCAACCCCCTCCTCAACCTCCCTCCTCATCCTCCCTCCTCAACCCCCCCTCCTCAACCTCCCTCCTCAAACCCCCTCCTCAACCCCCCATCCTCATCCTCCTTCCTCAACCCCCCTATCCTCAACCCCCCTCCTCAACCCCCCTCCTCAACCTCCCTCCTCATCCTCAACCCCCCATCCTCAACCCCCTCCTCAGCCCTCATCCTCAACCTCCCTCCTCATCCTCAACCCCCTTCCTCAACCCCCTCATCCTCAACCCCCTCCTCAACCTCAACCCCCCTCCTCAACCTCCCTCCTCATCCTCAACCTCCCTCCTTATCCTCAACCCCCTCCTCAACCTCCCTACTCATCCTCCCTCCTCAACTCCCCCATCCTCAACCCCCTCCTCATCCTCCCTCCTCAACTCCCCTCCTCAACCCCCCTCCTCATCCTCAACCGCCCTCCTCATCCTCAACCCCCCCATCCTCAACCCCCCTCCTCATCCTCAACCCTCCCCTCAACCTCCCTCCTCAACCCCCCTCCTCAACCTAAACCCCCCTCCTCAACCTAAACCCCCCTAAATACCTCCCCCTCTCCCTTTCCCTTCACTTACCTGCTTCTGCTCCGGCCTCCGCTCCTTCTTGACCCGGCATCACATGCGCGCCACGCCAGCACCCGGTATATGCTAATGGTGTGACGTCACATGCGCACCACGCCATTAGCATTAAAAAAAAAAAAAGAAGAAAGATTTACGTGTACCAAAGACCACTCGCAAGTAGTTTTTAAACTCATGGTGGGTCCCCAAGAAGTATTTAAAGTGACAGTATAGCACAAAAAACAATACAAAATGATAAGACATTATTTGAAACTTAACAATCCAATATCAACATATGTGTAATTAAAATGTTTTTGTCACAGCCATTACTTCAATTGGGCTAGCCCAGAATCTGGTTCTTACCCACCAGGCGGCTCGTGTGGGTTTTTGAAGATACCCCTGAAAGCAGGGATACACCCAGACCAGTATTTTAGCACCACACAGGTCCAAGGAACCACCGGAACCAGGATAGCAGGACTGCAGAGTCACCGACTGTAGTTCTAGTCAATCAGATGCAGCATCAATAACCCCAATGTATATAGTTTTCTCTTCCCCAGAATGAATAATACATGAAAATTATGTATATCCAAACTTACACCTGTTTATTATCAAGGACAACTCATCCTTATGTCCATGGCCAGAAAACAGCAAACATTCTCTTTCTCTCCTCCATTAAGGAGAGTTCAGAGTTCTTCATGATCCCAAGAACCATATTTGGAATTTCCTTTCCTGCTGTACTTGGCAGGGGGCATCTGCTAATGACCTTTCTCTCATTCCTCTGTCGACTTTCTCTAATACACTTTCAACTTTCTCTAATACACCGGGCAATACACTTTATAAGCATTCCTGGGGAAAATGCAGCATTTAGATAATAAACATGGTAATCCAGAGTCCAACAGTCCCCAAAAGTCCAGTGGGCCCATGACAATATGATATGTTAGTATTAAGCCAGTTTTATGTAAAATGCTGAGCCACTGATTCCAAAATGCATTGTTACTGGTTATGGTTTCGATAAAATAAAAATATGTTTTTTAAGTTGTTTCTCAGAAATTAGTTTTAGTCAGTAATGAATTATGGATTAACATTTCTTCAGTTTGAGCAAATTCCATTTCCCAGAGAAGGCATTTCAGTGAGATATCTAATCTAATAAACATGTGTAATTTTACTGAACAGTTTAAAGACATAGAGCCTCATTCAATTGCTTCGATGTTCAGATCCGAGCTCGCAAGTGGAGGTCACAGTGAAATTTGCAATTCAATTGGCGTCTTTTTGTATGCTCAGTTTGGGTTACGAGCTTGAAAAAATGTTGGCCGTACAACTCTTCACTTACACCATCCAGAAGCCTTTGGCCTTTGATGTGTTGCTTTCACAGGGCTAAGATCACAAATCGCTATTCAATTGCTCCAATTCCCTGAGCTCATAAATGTATCCACACTCATAAACCGCAAATGGAGGAGAAATTCATTTGTGTACTTGAGAGGACCCGCAAAGAGGTTAAACACCAATTCGTAGCACTGTAAATGCAAGTAAAACAGTAATCCTGCACTGTAAATTATGAGCGATGAAAGACATTCAAATTAATTGCACAACAGTCTCAAGCACGAAAAACTGCAGGAAATTAGTTTTATTTTTGTGTGTCATTTCGGGGTTAAAGGATCTTGGTTATCAATGAGTTAATACATATCAGGCCATCCATATGGACTAGAACAGTATTGGCATTAATTTTCATAATTCTTCATTTTTTAAGTTGTGCGAATCCAATCGCATATCAGACCCCTGAACTTGATTGATTGACTTGTATCCTCCATGTTTTACTGCCGTAATTATGACAGTCTAATTTTCTATTGGCTGAATCAAAATAGGTGGTTACGGGCTTGCTGAATTGATAAGGTTCCCACCCACAGCTGCTCCAAACCAGTACACGGTTTGAAAAGCTGCCTTCAGGACCGCAACTCATGACCTGGAGCAATTGAATAGAAAATGGAGACCAACGAGAGCCCGCAACTCGATCGCAGACATGCGGCCATCTATGAGCGAGTTGCGGGCTTCCAATTAAATGAGGCCCAAACTTTCTAGGAGCCCAATATATGGACTAGGAGCTTTTTAACATCCCCCAATTGTGATAATTTTTTGAATGTTTCACAAGCTTCAAATCTAATGAATGCCTATACATGTCAGATATAATTCTCCTATGTACAAAAGCTCATTAACTGTTGATATCACTCCATATATTCAATATTATCCAACTCTTTTGTATACAATAGTATACAATACTATGGGCCATATTAAATTCCAGCCAGTCCAATGTGAAGCATGTAACGGCTGCAAGCTTGAAATTTGGCGGAGTTACGTTGCTATTAAATTGGAACGTGCTGCGAGCTATGGGTTTGAGACGCAAATCGTAGCTCGTTCGTAGAACATTGGATTTGCAGCCGTGCAGACAATCAATTAGACTACAGACAATCAAGTGTAGACTACAGGTTTAGATGGAGCCAATGGAAAAAGAGAAAAAGAGATCGTACGTCATTGAACAATGGAGGTGGAATTTCAATTAAGAGTTACGATCGGACCCACATTCCTCAATATTGCAATATTGATAAAGCTGTAAATATGATATTCTATGCGAGTCACAATATATGTCTTAACACATTGATTGCCAGGATCGATATAACGTGGAATATAAAACATAAAATAAAGTATTTTTCTGGGCCGATTTGCGGGCTTGAGAATGTTGTGCTAATAATTCTAAGACCTAACATCACTTTAATTTTTAATAAATGTAAAGTAGTGTGTTTTTATTACAAATGCTACGTATTGGACTTTACTCCCCTTGCAGGTCCTATTGAGCAAACATTGGCAGTGAAGGATGGTGACTTTCCAGCTTGGTGGGATGGAAAAAAGAGACCTGGCCCCTCCTCTTACATTGACTCCACCCAAAAGTATAAAACCCTCCTCTTCACAACATGTAACCACAACATGTATAGACCCTGCCTAGTGACGCAGTCTCCACCTCTCAAAAGTCTCTCAAAAGAGATCCCATAGAGAAAGGCAGGGATTGTGGTGGGGTGGAGGGGATAGTGAGAGAGGTGGATAGAGAGAGAGAGATGGGAATAGAGAGAGTGAGAGAGAGAAAGGAAGGGATAGAGAGAGAGGAAGGGATAGAGAGAGAGGGAGATAGAAAGTTATAGAGATATACTCTATGCCTCTTCTTCTATCTCTCTCCCTCTCTATCCATCTCTCCTTCTACCCCTCTCCTCCCTCCCTCAATACCCCCCATCTCCATAACTCTCTATCTATCACTCTGAGCCTAGGTCAGGTATTTAACGACTGAGCCAATAATGATACAAGCAGATATTATGATAGCAGCAAATATACTGAGAGAGTAAAACTGCATAAATAAATAATTTGTTATATGAGCAAACAGATAAATTAAACAAACAGGGACTAAACAGCATGTGGGAGGAACGTCTTGCACCTACAGAAGGACAGGGTTATAATTCACCAACAACAGACCGCAACCAGAAAGTTTAACCCCAAGTTGGTTCTGCATGACTCAGAATTGTTTTGTTTCTCCCTCCATTTTAAACATTATTATCTTTAAAAAATACATTTAAATAAATCTATGTGTTTGGAAAAAATATAAAAAATATATTTATTCAATTTATAGGCTGCCTTTACATAATTAATATTAAGTTGCAAAAAACTTATTTGAGTGGTTAATTAGCATATATTTCTAATTCTGCTCCTTCACACACACACATATATATATATATATATATATATATATATATATATATATATATATACACATATATATATATACACATATATACACACACACACACATTATATACAGGGAGTGCAGAATTATTAGGCAAGTTGTATTTTTGAGGATTAATTTTATTATTGAACAACAACCATGTTCTCAATGAACCCAAAAAACTCATTAATATCAAAGCTGAATATTTTTGGAAGTAGTTTTTAGTTTGTTTTTAGTTTTAGCTATTTTAGGGGGATATCTGTGGGTGCAGGTGACTATTACTGTGCATAATTATTAGGCAACTTAACAAAAAACAAATAAATACCCATTTCAATTATTTATTTTTACCAGTGAAACCAATATAACATCTCAACATTCACAAATATACATTTCTGACATTCAAAAACAAAACAAAAACAAATCAGTGACCAATATAGCCACCTTTCTTTGCAAGGACACTCAAAAGCCTGCCATCCATGGATTCTGTCAGTGTTTTGATCTGTTCACCATCAACATGGCGTGCAGCAGCAACCACAGCCTCCCAGACACTGTTCAGAGAGGTGTACTGTTTTCCCTCCTTGTAAATCTCACATTTGATGATGGACCACAGGTTCTCAATGGGGTTCAGATCAGGTGAACAAGGAGGCCATGTCATTAGATTTTCTTCTTTTATACCCTTTCTTGCCAGCCACGCTGTGGAGTACTTGGACGCGTGTGATGGAGCATTGTCCTGCATGAAAATCATGTTTTTCTTGAAGGATGCAGACTTCTTGCTGTACCACTGCTTGGAGAAGGTGTCTTCCAGGAACTGGCAGTAGGACTGGGAGTTGAGCTTGACTCCATCCTCAACCCGAAAAGGCCCCACAAGCTCATCTTTGATGATACCAGCCCAAACCAGTACTCCACCTCCACCTTGCTGGCGTCTGAGTCGGACTGGAGCTCTCTGCCCTTTACCAATCCAGCCACGGGCCCATCCATCTGGCCCATCAAGACTCACTCTCATTTCATCAGTCCATAAAACCTTAGAAAAATCAGTCTTGAGATATTTCTTGGCCCAGTCTTGACGTTTCAGCTTGTGTGTCTTGTTCAGTGGTGGTCGTCTTTCAGCCTTTCTTATCTTTGCCATGTTTCTGAGTATTGCACACCTTGTGCTTTTGGGCACTCCAGTGATGTTGCAGCTCTAAAATATGGCCAAACTGGTGGCAAGTGGCATCGTGGCATCTGCACGCTTGACTTTTCTCAGTTCATGGGCAGTTATTTTGCGCCTTGGTTTTTCCACACGCTTCTTGCGACCCTGTTGACTATTTTGAATGAAACGCTTGATTGTTCGATGATCACGCTTCAGAAGCTTTGCAATTTTAAGAGTGCTGCATCCCTCTGCAAGATATCTCACTATTTTTGACTTTTCTGAGCCTGTCAAGTCCTTCTTTTGACACATTTTGCCAAAGGAAAGGAAGTTGCCTAATAATTATGCACACCTGATATAGGGTGTTGATGTCATTAGACCACACCCCTTCTGATTACAGAGATGCACATCACCTAATATGCTTAATTGGTAGTAGGCTTTCGAGCCTATACAGCTTGGAGTAAGACAACATGCATAAAGAGGATGATGTGGTCAAAATACTCATTTGCCTAAAAATTCTGCACTCCCTGTATATCTTACACGTGCAATAAGATATCGTCCCAAAAAGTAAGCATACCCTCTCCTTATAAATACATATGGAAATAGAGAAAGAGACTAAGACACAGGACCCATTCTGGATCGCTACCTTGTCATTGTTACTTCATTGAAGCTGTGAGCTATATCATGAAGGGTCACTCAAGATGGGCAGGTCATTTTAGAGAGGTTAGACAAAATACAGTCCACTGGAGTAGGAACTGGCAACCCACTCCAGTATCTTTGCCATGAAAACCATATGGATAAGCACAACCAGAAACACAGACAGATATACATGGTGTGCTGCATTCATATGGTCACTGAGAGTCAGACATGACTGAAGGACAGAACAACAACAGCAAGACACAGAGAGGGAGGGATATAGACTCACCTGAGCTTTGCAGCTGCGTCTGTCTGGTATAGGCCAGAGTGGTGACAGACAGGTCACAAGCTTGATGTGTGGAGTAGGGTAGTCAGAATCAATAAAACCATCAGAGAATTGGGGAAACTGTTTTTTTTTCCAATAAACTTTATTGAGATTGCACCAATGTATTCACTTCTGGGGGGACTATGAGAGCTGCAGTCCCTGTTTGATACAGGACTTTTACCTCCCGGCCATTCTGATTGGATGCTGCTGCGCTTGACAGACATGTACAGCTCTGTCTGTTATAGCACAGTTTGGGCATAGACCATGATCTGTATTACAAGGCAAGTCACCAGCAGGGGGCTAGATGTGATAAGTCAGTGTGTTTAGCTGCAGCATAGAGGGTTTTGAAATTTAAAATGACAGCAGTAGCTTTTAAAAAAACTGAATATTGACATACTATACATGATATAAAAAAATGTATTATTTAAATTATACAATTAAGTAAGTGATGGGATTAAGTCAGTGCATTCATTTTGGGAGGGCGGTTGCCCATTTGCCCCTATGCACCAGCAGCCCCTGCACGTTGGGCTTTGGGCTCCATTTGCGTGTTACGGGCTTGCTTGTGAGTGACTTTGTTGCAATTTAATAGCATGATTAGAAACGTAGGTGTTATGGGCTTTGACAGATTAAAGGATTTACGTCCACAAAGTTCAATGTAGCTCAAATCATAGCCGATTTGGCCCTCCTGCTTCTTAACCCGCAAGTCCTCTGCGGGCTCTTTTATGGGGCTAAATTTATAGCTGTAACCCATAAAATTGGAGCTACGGGCTACATTTTAAAACGTAGCCCCAATGTAATGTGGCTATCACAGCCCTAATAAATTCAGGCTGTGTTTTCAAATGTAGCCCGTATTGTATAAAGTAGGACTTACGGCTATTAAATTTACCTTGTAAAATGACCCGCCAACAACTTGCGGGCTAAAACTCAGGACGGCCGGAAAATGCCTACTGGACATGAAACGTTGAACTTCGCAGTCCGCAACCCTTTTATCTGTCAAGCCCATAACCCTATTAACCCCCCTCCAAGTAATTAACGCTCCTCTAAGTAATTAACCCCCTTTAAGTAATTAAACCCCTCTAACTAATTATCCCCCCTCTACGTGATTAACCCCCTCTAAGTAATTGACCCCCTCTAAGTAATTAACCCTCACCATACCTAATTCACCCTATCACTAACCACTTAACCCTATCTAGACCCAGTTATCCCTATCTAGTCCTATTTAACCCTAACTATAACTATTAAACCCTAACTGTAACTAGTTAACCCTAACTGGACCTAGTTAACCCCAACTGTACCAAAAACCCAAACCCTATTAATCCCTAACTTACTTACCTAACTCCCACCATATTAACCCCTACACTACCTACCTAACCCCCTAATAAAATCCCTAGCACCCACTAATTACATAAAGAAAAAAAACACCAATTACAAAAAAACACTAACTACTGAAAATAAAAAATGAATTACTGAAAATAAAAAACAGACTTACTAAAAAAAAAAAAAAGTTACAACCTGTTGGAAGAAAAGGGTTAATTAGACCACTGACCTGGCCAAAATGCCCCTCGGCCGGTGTCCAGCGATACCCTGGTCTTCAGTCTTCTGTCCCAGGAAAGCCCACTCTAAAAATGTCCAGACGTCCTGTCAAAGCTAAAAAAAAAGAAAAACATTACAGTCAATAAACATAAACTGACAACCTGTAATAAAAGAAAGGCTTAATAGTCTACTTACGTGGCCAAAATGCCCCTCCATCGATCCCCTGGTTTTCAGTTCTCCGTCCCAGGCACGGGCCCTCCCAAAAATCCAGACAGTCTAAAGAAAAAAATACTAGTAACAGAGTTACTCCCCTGAGGAGCTCCCCGCCGCAAATGGAGGTTCCCGTGCATGCTCCAATATAAAAAACTAAATTTCATCTTCTGATTGACTGAAATCGCTGTCAATCAGATTTCAGCCAATCAGAACACACAACTGGTGTGAGACAATCAAAATTGGACACACCACTATATCGCATTCTGCCCAGTTAGGGTTAAATAGGTACAGTTAAGGTTAAATAGGACTAGATAGGGATAACTGGGTCTAAATAGGGTTAAGTGGTTAGTGATAGAGTTAAATAGGTATGGTGAGGGTTAATTAGTTAGAGGGGGGTTAATTAGTTAGAGTGGTTAATTAGTTAGAGGGGGGTTAATTACTTAGAGGGGGGTTGATAATTTAGCGTTTGGGTTTATTAGTTAAAGAGGGTTAATTACTTAGGGGAGTTCATTAGTTAGAGGGGGGGGGGTTAATTACTTAGAGGAATGTTAATTAGTTAGAGGGGGTTAAATACTTTTAGGATGGTTAATTACTTTGAGGGGGTTAGTTAGTTATATAATTTAATGAGAGTGCAAGCTCTATTTCATAGATTAGTAGTGACTTTAATGCATTGCTAAATATAATTAATTTCCAGTTATGATTTGCCTTGTTTGAAACTCTTTAAATGGACATATTATAAGACGTGATTTTTTATTTAAATAGAGATAAAATAAAATATATTTCTCAGTTATATTTAACACACCCCAATAATTTTAGCATGAATTCCCTTTATAAAGAGTGCATGCCTGTTTTAGCCTGTTCGGGGTGATATTTTGGTATTTAAAGGGTTTAAAAAATAGTATTATATTGAATTAGTTTTGGGTCTTAAATATTGTTCTTAATAATATCTAGCACATCCCAGTGATATTGATTTCTTTTATAAATGGTCTGTTCCAGCACGTTCTGCGTCTTACACCATCCCCTATTTAGAGTGCTTTTAGGCAGCAGGATCGCACCAGGTCACTCATGGAAGCCTCAGAGACCAAGCAAAATGCAGATCTGGGATATAAGCGGTTATGGAGATTTAAAACAAATATACTAGTGGCATTTGGGAGATTAAAAAGGAACAAATGTGGGTAAAGGGGGGTGTCCTAGCATAAGGCCCTGGGGGTTCAAAACATCTGCAGAATAGGACATAGTGGGTGGGGGCCTCACCATGGGTTATTGTGCAGTTTGTGTCTCTCAGGGTTGTTATGGGAGGGGAGCAGGTGGAATAAATCTGCAGGCAGGGTAGGGTAAGTGAGCTGTAGTAAGAGAATAGTATGGGTTAACTATGGTGCTTGCTGGGAGGCAGGTGGTGGGTTAACCTGCAAGTTAGTTAGGTTGACAAGGGTTTATTATCTGTTTAATCCTGAGGTTACTTATTTACAGGTGGGAGTGAACCTGCAGGTACTTCAGTTTAGATGGCGCTCCATTTTGTTATGCTAAGGGGCCATTTTGTATTATGTAGCTGAAGTTCTGATGTAGATAAACCGGCAATTGCAGGCTGTTCTTTATTAATTGATGGAATGCAGGTGGGGAAAAACAAGCTAGGTACGACAGTGAGAGGGAACAAATGGTACATTCATTATGTTATTACTGCCAACATCTGCATACATCCAGTAGGAGTGATGAACATTGTAACAGAAGGCACAGACCTCTGCCTTCTGCATCAAAAAGTAAGCAGGATGCCCACACACACATAGGAGGCACAGAACACGGTTCTAGTTTAGTTGGAAGCCGCATCCCGTCAGAACACTGGGGTGTGTGGCTGTGCCACAGCACCACCTGGTGGTTTAAAACATTTACTGCAGGCAAATAACTATTCCATCCTCTGATCTGGCTCATAAGGCACGTCGACAGAAGAGGCCTTGAGCTATGAGAGGCGCGCCCGAGGCCCTGGGGGGGGCGTTCGAGTTGCGCCACGTCGGAGGATGGAATAGTTTTTTGCCTGCAGTAAATTTTTAGCACCACCAGGTAGTGCTCTGTCGCAGCCGCACACCCCAGTGTTCTGACGGGATGCTGCTTCCAAATAGACTAGATCCCGGTCCACTGCCAGGCTGCAGTCTGTAACTGGTAGGAAGGATTACCATCAGTATACAGCTGCAGGGAGTTATGAACATTCTAACAGAGGGCACAGTCCACTGCCTGATTTAGTGGGATGGGGAAACCTGTCACTCTCATTCTAAGTATTCCAAGAAAGTGGTTAAAGGACATTCATCTTCTCTGGACCACAGTCACCCTGACCGGGTTATAAGTGATCAACATAGTGATGTAGCCTTGGCAGGACATACAGCCTGCTTGCTCACTTTATTGGGGAGCCCTTATATGGTGTTCGCTACCTGTTGGTTGCAGTGTTTCAGTTCTCCTGGACACAGGGTTCCAGGGGGCTGGGGACCAGTGTTTAAGTTCTCCTGGGCATGGAGTTCCAGGAGGCTGATGGCGGGCTCCCCTGGGATTTGTGCATGGGCCCCTGTTGTATTCTATTTCAGACACGGCTCTTAAAAGACCATTGTTGTGTGCTTCTCCACCTGGACTACAATCATCATGACCAGGTTAAAATTGATCAATGTAATGATGTAGCCTTGGTAGGACAACGAGCCTCAGTCATGACCTCAGTGGCGAGGCCTTCAGGTAAGCATACATGCATATCAACATCTGTGTCAGTTCAGGGTTTATTTGAGGGTTTGAAAGAGATTCTAAGTTTGAGGGACAGAATAAGAGAGTGGTGGGGGTACTTGCTCAATTTTATTGGGAGCTGTTGGTTGCAGTGTTTCAGTTCTCCTGAGCACAGGGTTCCAGGAGGCTGGTGGCAAGTGTTTTTAATTCTTCTGGGCATGAGGTTTTCCAGGAGGCTGGTGGTGGGCTCCCCTGGGTTGTGAGCTAGTGCCCCTGTTGTGTGGTATTTCTGACAAAGCTCTTAAAAGACCATTCCTAAAGGTGAGCATGTCACGTAGGAATTAAATGAAAAATTGGAGGAGAGCTCTTTGAAATATTTTATTTTCTTCCTCTCGATAATTTTATTGAGCTTAAACATGATGATAAAAAGAGGAGTCTTGGAAAGAGAAAGAGGAACGTAGGTGAGACATAGAAAATTCCCTAACATTTTCTAATTTGGTTCCTGGCCTATGTTATTTTGGACTATTATTATTGAGGAGAAGCATCCAGAGTGCTGTTCTTCACGTTTTTGCTACCTGGTTGAAATAGACGGTATTCATAGAACACTGGAGATGCAATGGGAGGATAGAAATAGGGGTACCTGGGTAAAGATAGTTACTTCTTAGTTGCGGGTGGTTTAGAATTAAGTATGGACACTTCAGGAAAATACTTTTGTTTTGCATATGTGGCTTATCATGCTTCAAGAGAGCAAAATCCCAAAAGTCAGATATTTCAACTCTAAAGGAGGAGAATACAACAGAAGTCCTGAAATAATGTTTAAACAATATTAAAATATAAATAATTGTTTTTACCAGGTTAAAATGTATGAAGTCAAACGGTAGATTGTATACACTTTTCTACTAAAATGACTAGTTTGTAAATGTGATTGTTATTTCTCTATAAGAGAATATTATGTTTTATATTTGTAATTTAGCAAAAATCAATAAATAAAAAAAAGACAAAAAAAAAAAAGGAGGAGGACACCGGTACTGTTGTAAAAAAAAAGGAAAATTGCTACAATGGTTAAGAGCGTATATTAGGGTACAAGCTGGAGATGCTTATGTTTTGTGTATAGGTTTTCCAATGTCTTTTTAGTCCCTCCTTTCAGAAAGTACCAGGTGCCCTCCTAATTTGAAGTTAGCTAGGGAGAACCCTTTCGTTGGGCTCGAAGAAATTATTGGGCGAAGTGGAAAAGGGTAGGATGGCGGGTCCAGTTTCATATTTAAATCTAGAAAAGGAGTAACCTTCTATTTAAGGGTAATATTTCCAATATCATCAAAAGTTATATAATTTATGGAAAATACAATTAGTGAGTGTAAATAAACATATATTTCAGAAAAAGAGGATAGACACTCCACTTAATTGTTAAACCCTAATCTATTAGTTTAAGGAAGATACAATCATAATAATTAAAAATGAATTTATTAGCAATGTTAAAACAGCACTTAAAATACTTAAAACATAATTATCTTATACTGTTCCATCATATCGTCCATAAGTTAGAAAATGTGGTAATTGCACTGGATAATAGAGATATAGATATCTAATGTGGAAAACAATATGATATATACAAACATACAATTACTCATCCAAAAGCATTGAATGTGCAAAAGAAAAAGCTGACTGATATGCAGTATAGTCCTATTAAAGTAATATAAAGTGCTAAGTGTTGAGTATTAGAAAATAGATAAAGTGCTTGCTAAGTAATTGGAAAAATCCAATTATATGTGAAAGTGTATATAGTTTCATATTTACCTAATTATAACTTGAGGGTCTCCACTGGGTTAGTACCCAAGAAGAGTTTGGGCTATTTTTGTATAATCTATCACCTATCCTATCACAAAGGTTCTTCTGTTAAGGAGGGTACAGAAAACATCAGGCTTCAGTGAATTATGCTTTTTCACACAGGCAGTTAATCTTATTAGGGGGACTGGCCTATTTACGTTCCTGGCATATGTGTATAGAATCTCATTAACCTTTAGGTTGTAAGATAGAGAAGCAGCATTTTGTGGATTTTTTTTGAGGTTATCCTACTCTGAAAGTTACATTCATTTTGCAATGGGTGAACAGTCCCCTGTTTAGATTTACCAGTACACTATTTAAATGGCTTATATTTTTGGTCCAGGTAGAGTCTGAGGAGTGTGTGGATTTATTGAATAGCTTCTCGCTTATAGCTTCAGAATTTGGTAAACCTTCGGCAGTACATTTAAAAAAAAAAAAAGAAATGCCCAAAACATAATTAACTTCTGGTATACAAAATGATACAAATTTGATGGAATGCAGGTTAACGTTTGATAGAGTCATTGATTTGAAGGTGTCCGTCAAAGGGTCATGGGAACTAAGAAAGTAACACATTGTGACATGCAATCTATGTTGGGAAAGTAGAATTTTGCATGACGGATCATGCTCATAGGCAGACTTTGTCAAGGAGATTAGCCTTATCTCCAGTGGGGGTGAGTCAGCCATACCAACATATTAGGGTTTCTGCTGAGCATGAAGAAGGTTTGAAAGTTTGGCTATTGTTTCTTTTTAAATGTAATGGTCTGTCATTATTCTACCACTCAGGATATTTAGTGAAATGCCTCACGTTACCTGCGTTAATGCCCCATGCGGTCCCTCTCCCCTACTAACTGCACTCATTCCATCCTGCTCGCTGCTCCACGCAGTCATCTATCTGCACTGACACCAAAATGGCTTAGGTTTGTTTTCCTTGCGCTGTCACGCAAAGCCAACGTGGTGGAGTCACAGGCAGATGTCCCAGGATGTGCAAGCAAAGCTGTGATGCCCGAGAGAGTGTAGTGAGCACAGGCAGTGTGTGCTCATCAATCATTCACTGTAATTCTAGATAACACATTGTGTAATACATAGTACAGTGAGACAAAGCCTGCCAGCCTCGCCGCCCCCCCTGGTCCTATATCGGGCATCGCAATGAGTACCTTCGGTGCTCTTTGCAAGCCTCTCCCCCCTCTACCTTCCGGGCCTCTCCCTTATGGGACTCTACCTTCCGGGCCTCCGGGTAATTCTAGATAACACATTGTGTAATACATAGTACAGTGAGACAAAGCCTGCCAGCCTCGCCGGCCCCCCTGGTCCTATATCGGGCCTCGCAATGAGTACCTTCGGTGCTCTTTGCAAGCCTCTCCCCCCTCTACCTTCCGGGCCTCTCCCTTATGGGCCTCTACCTTCCGGGCCTCGCGATGCTCATTGCGCATGCGCAAGCCCAAACAATTTAACATTGCGTGACCAACATTCACAATTACCACAATATATCGTAGTGATATCGTAGGGCAGCACATATTCCAGATCTTCAAAAGCACCATCAATTTTGGGAGCAAGGATTCCAAGTATAGACCTCGTGATATGTAATTATTTGGCTCCAGCTACATGGAACTATTATAGCAAGTTATGGGGTGAATGGAATATTTGAATAGGGTGGCCATGTCTCAGGAAGATCAGGGAGATATTTAGAGGTGTCATTGTATTTCATATTGCATAAACAGGCACAGGGAACATCTCCTACTACCCTGGTGCCAATTTGCGCTACTGAGTATGAATCTTTTTATGTGGAACTGCCTTTTTCACTGGTGTTTTTTTGAGCTTTCAGAATTTCTGGATTAGTGGCACCAAAGAAATCGGTGGTTTGCTACCATCAGACGTAGCTGTTCAGGAGAAAATTATATAAGACCGATCAGTTAAGCAGGGGCCAATTAATTGTTTTATATCAGAAAACCGGTTTTGTTGTCCTTATGTTTGTATTGTGAGTAATTTGAAGGTTCACCCAGTCGAAGGGCAACATTCTTGGTTCATAGCATTGGCTCAAGTCTATCTAAGTATAAATTTCAGGCAGTTTTTAAGTCTTTCATTGTAGACACTGTTCAATTTGGTACACATTCATTTAGGTTTGGGGCAACAACAGAGGGAGCAAGGGCAGGTCTAGATGACAGTCTAGAAAATAAGATTTGGAGCTAGGAATTGAACAAGTTCTTATATTTGTCCTCATTTGTTGGTGTACTATTATTTCTTTTAGGTGCTCCAGGCACTCCAATTTGGTTATGGATATTAGGACATTCTTTAGGTGTAAGGGGCATGAGGTTTAATTAATATTTATAGTGCAAAGGAGGAAAACTTTATACAAATATATTATTTTATATTCTTTATTTTTCCCACTGAAATTTTGTAGACAATAATAATATTTATGAGTCAGTCCAGTGGCAACCTCACTCAGTGTACATCCTGTCATATGTATGCAATACTGGAACAGAGGATCCAGGGTCCATACCTCTGTGAGAGGTGTGAGCATGTTGCCTCTCTGGAAGCTCAAATAGCAGATTTGGAGCAGAGAATTGCAGAACTTAGTGATATTGCTCTACAAGAAAGGTGATTGGTGCTCACTGAGAACAGTTTAGCTGGACCTAGCATGGAGGGTGGAGCTGGGGCTAGTGAGGATGTCCAGGGAGGTAGCTGGGTTACAGTTACAAGGGGAAGCAGGGGGAACAGGAGGAGGCAGGCCAGTTCTGAGTTGGCAAACACCAACAGATTTGCCAGATTGAGTGAAAATGTTGGGGATGTCCATTCAGGAATGGCAATGACAGATAGAGCTGTTCCCTCTAACAGCTGGGAGAATAGCTCTACTGGAGGAGAAGGAGGGCAGAATAGGCAGAGCAACAGACAGGTTTTGGTTGTAGGGGACTCTATTATTAGGAAAGTAGACAGGGTCATTTGTCACCCAAATCCCAGCAATCGAACAGTTTGCTGTCTCCCGGGTGCTTTGCTTCGTCATGTTGTGGATCGGGTAGACAAATTATTGTGAGGGGCTGGAAATGAACCGGCGGTCTTGGTACATATTGGTACCAATGACAAAGTTAGTGGAAGATGGAGTGTCCTAAAGAATGATTTTAGAGAACTAGGTAATAAGCTGAAGGCAAGGACCTCCAAGGTAGTATTTTCTAAAATACTACCAGTGCCACGTGCTAGCCCAGGGAGGCAGAAGGAGCTTAGGGAGGTTAATGCGTGGCTAAAGATGTGGTGCACTAAGGAGGGGTTTGGGTTTTTAGAACACTGGGCTGACTTTGGTACAATCTCTACAGTAAGGATGGATTGCACCTTAATGATGAGGGAGCTTTTGTACTAGCGGATAGGATGGTAGAAAGGCTGGAGGAGTTTTTAAACTAGTAGGTGGGGGGAGGGACTAGATATAAGTAATGGGGTAGAAAGTGTAGAGGGTATAAGGGATACATTAACAACTCATAGGGGAGGAGATGTGGGAGGGGTAGTATAGTCAATAGGGAGGTAGTACTAAGTAATTCAAGTACACTGGCAGGCACTTCAGAACTACAGACTCATAACATAAGGTGTATGCTTGCTAATGCCAGAAGCTTGCCAGGAAAAATGGGAGCGTTTTTAGCAATTAATGAAAAAAGGGATATAATAGGCATTACCGAAACGTAGTGGGATGAATCTCATGACTGGACTGTTAATCTGGATGGTTATAACCTATTTAGGAAAGATAGAGGCAATGGTAAACGAGGAGGAGGGATTTGTCTGGATGTTAAGCCTAAATGTAAGCCTATATTCAGAAAAGATATTTATGGTGGACCTAGTGATAAAGCTGAAGGTTTGTGGGTAGAGTTAAATAGCGGAGCAGCAAATTCCAAAAGAATATTAGTAGGAGTATGCTATAAACCCCCAAATATAGCTGAAAGTGAGGACATACAATTATTGTTACAGATTGAAAATGCAGCTAAGCATGGTCAAGTTCTAATAATGGGAGATTTTAATTACCCTGAAATAAACGGGATAAATGAGACCAGCAGTTCATCTAAGGGGAGCAGGTTCTTGAGTACACTCAGGGATCATTATCTGGCCCAGGTTGTACAAGAGCCGACTAGACATGAAGCTATCTTAGATTTACTCATTACAAATAATATTGATATAGTATCAAATGTTGGAATATGGCAACCTTTGGGAAACAGTAATCACAACACAGTCTCATTTGAGATTTAATTAAAAAAAACAAAATTTTAAGGGGCCAACGAAAACTCTTAATTTTAAAAAGGCAGATTTTAACGGTCTAAGGGCAGCAATACAAAGTATAGACTGGGACAGAGAACTGGCAGGTAAAAATACTGAACATAAATGGACAACATTTAAGTATAAATAACTCCACAAATAAAAATAATTTCCTCTTAAATAATTAGCTGTAATAATATAATTACTTTTACACAAGAAAAAGAAGATGCTTAAACCAGTAATTATTCAGTCAGCTATTTTGAGGATATAAATATGCATGACTTTACCTTACAGTCGTTGTTTCAGGAATCATAAATGTAATTAGCATATTACAGCAGTCTCTCACTGTTTTTTTATGATTATTGTAGCCAAATGGTTAGATATTAAATTAATATCTAATATTTCTCTCCATTAATCTTTTTCATGTTCCTGAAATAAAGTATTTATTCACTAAATACTGTAGTTTCAGACAAGTTTTTTTGTCTCTATAAAAGTGCTGTAACTGCATTAATTCCCATTTGTTTCCTACATTTCAAAGATCTGCCATTAAATATTACAATTTCCCCATGCAAAATGAGTCCAGTTAATATTAAAGAAAACGTATATTTAATCAATCTAACATAATTTAATTACGTTTTGTATATGTCCACTATGGGCTTACATTCACAAATTATGGGCAGTGAGCTTTATTCAGATGGTCCATATAACAAATTAGTTAACAAACAAACCATGTGCAAAAATTAATCAAATTAATAACAATGTATAATTTCAGAAGTGTCTGTGAATAAGGTGTTATTGTTTAATGGTGTTCACACTATACTGTAATATATCATGGCTTGTTACACTTGTTAAAGTACAGGAAAATAAACATCAAGACCTTCAGCAATATTCTGGCAGAGCACCAAGACATTTCAGCAAAGTATGGTGGTAACTGACATATGCTGGGGATATTTCTATTTTTAGTTGTCTATCCTATATGTGATAAATAAATTACATTTTGTGTTTTACTTTGTATATGGGTAAGTACCATGGGCATAAGAACTGGGAAGGGGGGCAAGGGAGATATAACCCCTACTATTTTATTCCCTCTGTAATCCCTCTTTCTCTTCCTGAATAAATTGGTGCAATCCTGATAACCAGATTAAAGTTTATTGGAAAAAACAACTCCTGGCTCACTGTGCATGCGTATAGAGGTTGCTGCTCCTACAAATATTTTCCATGCTCCCATGTTTTAGATATTTGAATATACATCTCTACCCATTTGTATGTTTATATATATATATATATATATATATATATATATATATATATATATATATATATAGTTCTCAGCAGCGCAGGCTTGCCAAAATCCGTTGGTAACGCAACGTTAAAAAAGCGAGGGCCGCGGTTGCTGGTGGAGGGCTCTCATCCCTACGACTCAGTAGGGCTTAGGCAGGGAGCGCCAAAGTCGCTCACTACACTGATGGAGATGAGCGCCATAGGCACTTATCCCTACGACCCGCACGGCTTGCTCATCATACCTACAACTCGTGGAAAATTACGTCCAGAACACTTACAAAAGGAAACCGCCACTTAGAAAGAAAAATACGAGCCGTGAAAAATACAAACTTAACGGCCGAACCACGCACAGTGAAAAACACAAACAAACAAAAAATCACACACAGTAAGGGGGGACAGCAAGGATGTCTGGGAGGGAGGTTACACTCGAATTTAAGTCCAATTTCAAGACTTTCGCCCTTCAAAAGACCCCTAAATGAGAGAAAAATGGCAGCTGAAAAAAAAAAGGAGGCTACACGACCCCTAACCATGCAAAACACTGCCAAGCACATACGCCTTTTACACAGGACCGTACGAGGTACAAAATACACTATTAGGAAGGATGCAAAATGCTCCACACCTGTGTAACACATACACAATCGAAGCCATTTTACAACACTAACTTGCAACTAATAACATTCACATCCAAAATGCGGAATTACACAGCTAAACAAACCGTTTCCCCTCGCGCACGCAGCCTATTTACACTACACACTGCACACATTGCTGACACTTACACCTCAGCTCACCAAGAGTGCAAATCTACATTGTATGCTGCAGGAACATCAACACAGATTGTTAGCTCTTCAGCACCTTGCTTCCTGCATGTATTAATTCCAAAAAGGTAAAGTATATTAATTTATGATTTTATTATTTAATTCATTATCATAAAAATAAATCTAGAAAAAAAGACGACAGAATCACAATAAACACCAGAGGGGCTCATCGCACACCTCACAAGGAGCGCTAACAGTGTTTAGAGGAGCAAAACTACACCAGGGGAGAGGCTCGCAATGCGCGCCCCAAAAGGCGATCAGCGCAAACCTTGCAATGAGCGCAAAAAGAGCTCTGATAACCAAAAATACACCAATCGAGAGGCTCGCAATGAGCTCTGAAGGTGCTCAGCGCGAGGCTTACAATGAGTGCCAAAGGTACTCACACAACCAAAAGACTTACTTTTGTGGAAAACAGCATTACCTGACTTACAATTTTATTGCCGTCATTTTTTTTGAGAGCTAGTATATATATATATATATATATATATATATATATATATATATGTGTGTGTTTGTCTATATATATTTATTTAATATAAATTATACACAGGGCTTGTAGCCAGTTTAAGAAGATGCAGTATAGTATAAAAGGTTGAGAGGTTTTAAATTCAGTTTTAGTTTTTTCATTGTCAAGTAAAATAACTTGATGTCTGCTCTTCAGGTTTTACTTCAATCAGTCTACATGTATGAGCATTTAGCCCTTGCAGTGTGGTGAAGCATGTATTCAAAAACAGTAAATTAATTATAACTTAATATTGTAGTCATTAATTTTGCTGATGTTCAGTCATGATCTGCTCTCTGTGACCCTATGGATCACAGTGTGTCAAGTGCATCTGTTAGCCACTGCCCCTCTGAGTTTTCTCAAGGTCATGTTCATTGCTTCAATAACCTCATCTTTCAATCTCCTCTGTCGTTCCCTTATTCGCGTGCCTTCAATCTTTCCCACCACCAGAGTCTTCTCATAATATGTCCAAAATATTTGAGCTTTAGCCTCATGATCAAACCTTCCAGTAAACAATTTTCCTTGATTTCCTGTAGTATTGGTTGATTTCCTGTAGTATAGATTGGTTGGATCTCCTCGCAGTCCAAGGGACCCATCATGTCATCTCATATTTGACCACATCCAGTTTGCCATGGTTTATAGTTCTAATGTTCCAGGATCCTATACTAAATTTTTCTTCATTGCTTGCTTATTATATCAAAAAGACCCAGCCCTCAGACCCTGGGAAAGGCCATGCTCCCACCCATCCCTCACTCTCTCTCTTAAATATCTATCTTCCAATCCATTGTTTGCTTGTCTCCATTTTATGCTCCTCCCCCCCGTTAATATAATATCTGAGTTAATTTAATTTTCTTAAGTATCAATGGAGTTTCCTATTTTAAGTAAAACACAGAGTTTCTCAGAAATATCCAATAAGTCACAAGACTGTCACGTATACTCTCAAGCAATTTTTTACCATTGAAAATCTCTATGTCCCCCCCCCCCCCCCAGTATATTTTTGGCTCATACGTCCCTGGTGAGTACAGTCTCTCTCTGTCTTTTATTCTCTCTCTCTGTGTCTTGTACTCTCTCTCATATTCTCTCTCTTCCCCCGGCCACCCTGCAGCCATCTTGCATCTAGTTAGATGGATAGATAGATAGATAGATAGATAGATAGATAGATAGATTGATAGATAGATAGATAGATAGATAGATAGATAGATAGATAGATAGATAGATAGATAGATAGATAGATAGATAGATAGATAGATAGTCTAACTAGCATGTGGGAGGTTTGAGTTACTTCTCCACATTCTATGGAGGGAGAAACAAAACAGTACTGAGTCACACAGAACCAACTAATGTGTATTCTATGTGTATCAAGAAAATGCAGGTACTTCCCAGCATAAGAATAATGAGCTGAAACAGCGCCACCTAACCCACATCAAGATAATAAGTAAGTAAAGTAACAGAAAAAAAACTCATGTAAGTGGGTAGATTCTGTGCCAGTGGGCAGGACCTATTGAGGTTACATGTTGTGAAGGGGAGGGGTTTATTCTGTTGGGTTGAGTCAATGTAAGGTCTCTGTCTTCCGCCCCACTAACTTGGAAATTCACCAGACGCCACTGCTATTCAGTGTGATGTGTCGCAAATCATTGTAAAGTTAAATTATTTTAGCTTTATATGTCAGGTTATTAATAGGTAACTGTTATAAATTAGGAATGTATACCATATTAATTAGTTTTTTACATGACGGTATTCATGTATATTTGTTGTATTAATCATTTTACATTGTATTCATGTACACAGTACCACAAGGTGTTTAATATTTAAATATAGTTGACTATGAGAATCATTCTAAAGTGAAGTACATAGGGCTGTATTATACAAATGAAAGTGTTTTTTTTTATTGTTTTGTACAGAGGTTAGATGAATAATGAGAGTATTGCAGTATATAGTGATACATTTTTTATTGGACAAACATTTCAGTTAGAGTGACAAGCTTTTTCGAGAGTTGTACCTCTCTTTATCAAATCAGAAGCCACACTGAATAAGGTAATTAGAGAGCAATATGAAGGTGGCATCATACATTTTGTACTGATTGGTCAATTGTGCAAGTTTATAGACAAGGTTGGTGATGAGAAGAAAGAGACAGTAATATAAGTTTGGACAATAAATATCCATTCATATTAAGGAGTAGAAAGACAACAATAAAAAATGAGAAGATATATGGTAGCATCACAAGTCTATGTAAAGTCTGGTACCTTTAGTGTTGACAAATGGGATCATTTTAATGTTTTTCTCTTCTGGATGTTTTTTGCAACTCCCTCTTAAGAAGTTGAGAAGTTAGTGAAACTTCTCATTATGATTTACTATGGAACAGAAGTGTATTAATAAGCACCAATAATATTAGAACAACATTTTTTAGAGTTTGATGGGTGGACCTGTTATGTCATCACCCAACTACACCTAAAAGTGAATTTTGATAATCTGTTTAGTACAGTTTGTTTAATGAATGTTAGTTCTGTGAAGATACAAAAACCTGTTTTTTTTTGTAAAGTCTTAACAATGTCTTATATTGTCACGTGATATAACTTGAGTTACTGGTCATGTGTGTAAATTGGAGACTGCTCTATAGTAGATTGTAAGTTTGCGAGTTTTCAATCTTGTGTCAGTGCCTTGGAAACAAGCTCTATGTACATTTGATTTTATGATCAAAAACAGGGCCCTCCATTCCTTACAAGGTGTTTAATTTGTTTTCTGCTATGTAATCAACCCCTGTACAGCGCTACGGAATATGTTGGCTCGATATAAATAAAGATAATAATAATAGTAGAGAAGTGATAAGGTGGTTTCTGTTACATGGCATTGAGATTTGCCAATATTTTTTTTTTTTTTAAATGTAAAGAAAACATGTCCTCAACATATCAGATTGTGGCTGTGGTCATCCTAACGCTTGTGCACTAATATTATGTCAAAAATTATAATAATTTTTTAGACAAGCACAGTCGCATCATTCTCAATTCATTGTTAGGAAATGGAAAATTAAAGAAATTAAAAACAGAATTACTGGTAAGAAATGCAAGATTTCAAACACAGAGATGAGCCCTCCCTGATAATTAGTGCATATCCCAGTGAGCCGTCTCTGTTGGCTCCATATTTTGGTGCAGAGCATTTTTTAGGTAATTTAGACGTGGCTCCAGTGAGTGCCATACAAGTAACCTTCTCGTGTTCTGTTTATGCACCAGCGCTCTTGTTTCTGCTCTATTTCCCTCTGTAAATAAAACTCATTCTATCTCTCCGTGTAATGTGTACAAACATCATCTCTGCTGGATTGTTATAAAATGACAGACCATTCAGTGCTACAACCTCATAAACACAGAAAGATTCCAGGATCCTGCCAGGGTTACAGATATTTATTTGGATTACAGTGAGAGAGGAAATAAGGATGAAATAACAAGCTCTCAAAGGACATTTATATGCAAACAGAAAACTATAAAATCATTCAATAGACATAAAGGGTATATTAAGGAAAAAAAGCAAGGTGTATCATGTGTGTTTTACATAGTTGCAGTGTGTTTGTTCTCAGAGGTTTCGCGTCTGACACGCCAACAATTATCCAGTCGATGGAGCAGAAAACATGACTTATCAGAGAATTAAACCCTCTGCCAATCAGAAGATGACCAAGATTTCGGTAATGTTGTACAAATTGAAGTCGTTTCTGCCCATAAATAATCTACAACATGGGTGCAGTGACCAGCTTGTTTTTTGGAGCCCTATATGCAACAGGGTTCGTTGTACTGTCATTTCACACACACGCCTGGTAGCCCCCTGGTTCATTTGGATGGTGAGTTGCTCAACTCTAGCTTGTCGGTTGGCCCTCACATATCTTCACAGTTGACGTCCACCTCTGATATCAATGGCACGTTGCGCTCCACAGTCTCCACTCCATTTATTCTCAATAGTGCCGTTTGTCCAGTCACGGGTTCACTTTAATCACAGCAGCACACTACCCTGGGCCCGAAAGCCAATGATCACCCCCTTTTCAAAGTCGGATAAATTGCACGTTTTACCCATGACATTGATGGTTGATATGTTTGCAGAATGGCTACATGTCACTTTAAATACCCAGCAAGATAGCTCACAACATGTGCCATATTTCACTGGATATATATATATATATATATATATATATATATATATATATAGTGATGTCGCGAACCTAAAATTTTCGGTTTGCGAACCGCGAACGCGAAACCCCGCAAATGTTCGCGAACCGGCGAACATCGGCGAACCGCCATAGACTTCAATGGGAAGGCGAATTTTAAAACCCACAGGGACTCTTTCTGGCCACAATAGTGATGGGAAAGTTGTTTCAAGGGGACTAACACCTGGACTGTGGCATGCCGGAGGGGGATCCATGGCAAAACTCCCATGGAAAATTACATAGTTGATGCAGAGTCTGGTTTTAAGCCATAAAGGGCATAAATTACCTAACATTCCTAAATTGTTTGGAATAACGTACTTTAAAACATCAGGTATGATGTTGTATCGATCAGGTAGTGTAAGGGTTAGGCCCGCTTCACAGTGACAGACCAAACTCCCCGTTTAACACACCGCAAACAACCGCAAACAGTCCATTTGCACAACCGCAAACTCCCCATTTGCACAAGGTTGGATACCAAGCTAGACATGTCCCGTTCCTTGTCCTCACTGATGTCATTGAAGGTCTCTTCCTCCACCCAGCCACGTACAACACCAAGGGTCCCCAGAAAGGTGACAACAAGCCCCCTGGGACGCCTGCTGTGTTTGGTCTTCCACCTCCTCAAAGCCACCTTCCTCCTCTGACTCCTCTTCTTCAGACTCCTCTCACTGCATTGCCTCTCTCTGTATTATTATAAGGTTTGTTAAGTAGTACTACTCTTATCAGTTTAAAATCTGTTACAGCACATATCAGGGGGCGTGTATAAGGCCTGGATTTTTAGAACCAGGAGATGGAAAAAGATGCTTTGTTGGTCGTATCACTTCAATTTTGGGGCACAGCCTGTGCAGTCAAAGGTGCCACCAGATAGGAGTGACGTGTTTGTAAGTACTACTCTTATCAGTTTAATACTTGTTACGTTACCTATCAGGGTGCGTGTATAAGGCCTGGATTTTTTGAACCGGGAGATGGAAAAAGATGCTTTGTTGGTCGTATCACTTCAATTTTGGGGCACTTTGTGACATTAGCTTCTTACGCACAAACATGTCCTTTACAGGCACCTGACTATGGGCAGATGAGCAGGGACTGCTCAAGGCGAGAGACGGAGTGGCGGATGGTTGAGAGGGGGCAAGGAGGACAGCAGTGGTTGATGTGGCTTATGATGCTGCACCAGGAGGAGGATGGCGGCTTTGAGTTTGTGTGCTGCTTGTACTCATGTGTTGGTCTGGAGTCACCCAAACATTAGGTCTCAACCTGTAGAGGATAAGGGAACCAGGCTACTCTAGACCTCATTCATCATTACAGGTTTTGACAGATCGGTACTATGCGTCCAAGCTACTGTGACAACAGATATGAGTGGCACTGTGCACTTGCAGAAGTTGGTAGAGTAGACGCTGTAGGTCTGACACAAACGCTTGCAGACAACTAACTGCTATGCAATCTATTACAGTAGAAAAAATGTTTTTGGTTTTAAATGTACACTACTGTTACACCAGATATGAGTGGTGTGTTAAGAAGTACTACTTCTATCAGTTTAATCCCTGTTATGTGCCTTTTTTTGGGTTTGGTTGTTGAAGCCACAGTGCAGCACCAGAGGCCAGAAAAATTAGGCATGTACACATGCCTGAAAAATGAGGTATTGTTGATCTTGCAGCGAGCAGAGAAGAAGGTAGGCCTGATTCAACGCCCCATCCCTGCATATCCACACTCAGAGATTGAGGGGGCGACCCTTACAAGGCCACGGGCCGGAGATATAAAGGGGGGCCATCCCAAATAAGCACACAAGCGACAAAGGACAAAGGTAGTGAAGGGGACATAGAGGCCCATGGACTGACAATCGCCATCTTGGCAGGAAAAGGGCCCAGCAATTAAGCCAAACTGACCCAGCACAGGCAGCTACTTGAGTCAAACGCTGTACAATTACACCTTAATAAAGCTGAAAAATGCAGCAGCAGGGATTCTAAACGGCCACACAGGGACAAGGAGGCTAACAGCCCCCACAGTCTCTGCACCACTCTTTTTAACAGATAATCCAAGGGGCTAACCAGTGACCTTGCCCACAAAAAAAAAATCAGTATTTTATTGGAGGAATTATTAGTGTCTTTACACCCCAAGAGAGGACATAATATACGGTATCTTTAGACTACCTGATGGCCAAACCTCCTTTAGCCCCAATGCTATCCAAGAAACATTTCAAAACTTCGATCAGACCATATATTCATCCCAATCCCGCTGCAGCGGATCTGACATAGAGTCCTTCCTACTACAGCAAGAAGTCCACAAAATACCTGTACCTCAATTGGACAGCTTGAACCTAGACATATCCCAAGAGGAAGTTAAATCTACAATCCAAGATCTTAAATTTGGCAAGTCCCCAGGGCCAGACGGTTTTACTCATCTGTACTATAAGAAATTTGAGCCCTTGCTTACCCCCGCACCTAACATCTTTGTTTAACGCTATACTAAATGGAGAACCTATGCCCCCTTAATTGAATCAGGCCGACCTCATAGTCTTTCCAAAAGAGGGTAGGGACCCGAATCTCAAACTGTATTACAAGGCAGCGCAGCTGGCTTTCATTCCTCTGGCGCATTCTCCAAAACACATCAGCCGCTCTGGGTATTTATGGAAAATGTAAGCATGTCACCTTATACATGGGATACAGTAATATGGATTCCAGGCCTGTATACTTTTTTGAGAAACTTGAAAAACCCGTTGAGTAAGCACTCATTAAAAATATGGACGGAGATGAACTGGACACAAAAACTGGACACTCGGGTATCAGATCTTACCCCTATCGTACCCAATCCCCACTTTAAGATACATCTTCCGGAAAGCTCTCTCAGTTGGTGGAAGTCTCAGAACCTACTAAGGGTTGGTCCATGGTGGCATGATGACAAAATAATGACCTTTGAGTGGGTGAGAGATAGATACAATTTACCCCTGGCTGAACACTATAATTTTTGCAGGATACATCCTTTTATATATACGATAAGTGGTAGGGGAACCCCCCAAAGAAACACCTGGCTACTCAAAAAATATAGGGATTCCCCCTTTCAGCCTGGTATTATTAGCCTCATGTATGAACTATTTAATGAAAACTCATGGGCAAACAAACCAGACTATACCAAAGCCTGGGAGAGGGATTTGGGCACCGAGTTGGTAGATAGCACATGGGATAAAAGTTGGCAAGGCTTATGTAGGGGATCTTTAAATTATAGTCTGCTTGAGACTTCAATAAAGGTCCTACACAGGACATATATTACTCCTTTTAAGCTAATAAATGGGATCCAAAATGGAGGAGCTCATGTTTTAGGAACAGTGGTAATGAGGCTACATTTATTCATGTCTGGTGGGAGTGTTCGGCAGTCATAAGGCTATGGGAAGAAACATGCTTACAAGCTTCTAAAATTTTTAAGATTGACCTAATAAAATATTTTTTGAAAGAAAAAATACACATAGCTAGTAGTTGGAAAACCCCAAATTAAAACTTTCAGGAATTAATAAAAAAAATCAACTATTTACTGCTCAACGAGAGATTTAACCATGTAGTCTTGGATAGAATCACCCAGTTCCATACAATTTGGGATCCCTGGATAACATCCCCATTTAGTGCCCCCCTAATATAATAAAACATTTGTTAATGGTTGAAGCGACTCGGGGGGAAGGACCGGAGTGGGGGAGCCCTGGAGGAGACCCTTCAGAAGCAACCGGCGGCAAAATCATCCGAGGAACGGAGAGGTCGCCTACTGAAGCCTGCCCTAGGGTAACCCAAGGGCGATTGAGCAGGTTAGATATTGTAAATAATAAGCTACAGCTGGAGTGATGATAGATAATAGGACTTTACTATTGTCTGTTTTACCATGTCTTAGGTTTCTCTTAAAAATTGCAATCACAGTAAAAAAAAAGAAAATGTATTAACCAAAAAAGTTAAAAAAAGAAGGCCTAGCCACCTAATTTTAACAAAATGTCTTCATTGTAAATATGTATTTTTGCACAACTGTTGTGTTATGCAAGACTGTTCAATATGCTTTCTTTTCCATTACATGCCGTACGCCTTCTGGCATAAAAATTGAAATTCAAAAATTAGATATTGTTGCAGCCGCTGCTGTTGCAGCGGCCAGAAAAACTGACCTTTGTTCACCAGGCAGAAAGTGCCATAAAACATTGCCTCTTCTTGAAGCCTAGTTGGTGGCGGATAATTCACGCAAGTCATCCGGCATTCACAGATAACATACAGCGTGTGGACCATTTATAGCCGAAGGCAGCTCATCTCATCAGGCCTTTTTCAGTCGAATGTATCGCCCAGTGTCAGTCCCTTCGGGATCCATCCCTCATTCATCTTTATAAAGGTGAGGCAATCTAGACTTTTTTGCCCTAGGCGACTTCTCTTCTCGGTGACAAAACCTCCTGCTGCACTGAAGGTCCTTTCTGACAGGACACTTGAAGCGGGCAGGCCAGAAGTTCAATTACAAATTGGGATAGCTCCGGCCACAGGTCTAGCCTGCATACCCAGTAGTCAAGGGGTTCATCGCTCCTCAGAGTGTCGATATCTGCAGTTAAGGCGAGGTAGTCTGCTACCTGTCGGTCAAGTCGTTCTTTGATGGTGGATCCCGAAGGGCTGATGCGATGCGTTGGACTGAAAAAGGTCCGCATGTCCTCCATCAACAACACGTCTTTTAAACGTCCTGTCCTTGCCGGGTTGGTCGTGGGAGGTGGATTACTTTCACCTCTTCCCCTGTTATATTGCCCTTGTGCTGTGACATCACCCTTATATGCTGTGTAAAGCATACTTGTTAATTTGTTTTGGACCTGCTGCATCCTTTCTGACTTGCGGTAATTTGGTAACAAATCAGGCACTTTCTGCTTATACCGGGGGTCTAGTAGCGTGCACACCCAGTACAGGTCGTTCCCCTTCAGCCTTTTTATACGAGGGTCCTGCGACAGGCACGACAGCATGAAAGACCCCATTTGCACAAGGTTGGATGCCGAGCTAGTCATGTCCCGTTCCTCGTCCTCAGTGATCTAGCTGAAGATATGTTCTTCCCCCCAGCCACGTACAACACCACGGGTAACAGATAGGTGACAACGAGCACCCTGGGATGCCTGTTGTGATTGGTCTTCCTCCTCCCCCTCAAAGCCACATTCCTCCTCTGACTCCTCTTCCTCACAATCCTCTTCCAGCGTTGCCGCAGGTCCAGCAAGCGATGCTGATAAGGCTGTTTCTGGTGGTGATGGTGACCACAACTCTTCCTCTTCCTCATCATGCTCATCTATGGCCTGATCCAGCACTCTTCGCAGGGCACGCTCCAGGAATAAAACAAATGGTATGATGTCGCTGATGGTGCCTTCGGTGCGACTGACAAGGTTTGTCACCTTCTCAAAAGGACACATGAGCCTACAGGCATTGCGCATGAGCGTCCAGTAACGTGGCAAAAAAATCCCCAGCTCCGCAGAGGCTGTCCTAGCACCCCGGTCATACAAATACTCGTTAATGGCTTTTTCTTGTTGGAGCAGGCGGTCGAACATTAGGAGTGTTGAATTCCAACGTGTGGGGCTGTCACAAATCAAGCGCCTCAATGGCATGTTGTTTCGCCACTGGATATCTGAAAAGTGCGCCATGGCCGTGTAGGAACGCCTGAAATGGCCACACACCTTTCTGGCCTGCTTCAGGACGTCCTGTAAGCCTGGATACTTATGGACAAAGCGTTGTACGATCAGATTACACACATGTGCCATGCATGGCACATGCGTCAACTTGCCCAAATTCAATGCCGCCAACAAATTTCTTACGTTGTCACAAACCACTTTGCCAATCTCTAGTTGGTGCGGAGTCAGCCATTGATCCACCTGTGCATTCAGGGCGGACAGGAGTGCTGGCCCGGTGTGACTCTCTGCTTTGAGGCAAGTCAACCCCAAGACGGCATGACACTGCCGTATCCGGGATGTGGAATAGTATCTGGGGAGCTGGGGGGGTGCCGTTGATGTGGAGCAAGACGCAGCAGCAGAAGAGGACTCAGCTGAGGAGGTTATGGAAGAGGATGGAGTAGGAGGAGTAGAGGAGGTGGCAGCAGGCCTGCCTGCAAGTCGTGGAGGTGTCACCAACTCCTCTGCAGAGCCACGCATTCCATGCTTGGCAGGCGTCAGCAGGTTTGCCCAATGCGCAGTGTAGGTGATATACCTGCCCTGACCATGCTTTGCAGACCAGGTATCAGTGGTCAGATGGACCCTTGCCCCAACACTGTGTGCCAGAGATGCCATTACTTCCTTTTGCACAATTGAGTACAGGTTGGGGATTGCCTTTTGGGCAAAAAATTTCGGCCGGGTACCTTCCACTGTGGTATCCCAATCGCTAAAAACTTTTTGAACGCCTCAGACTCCACCAGCTTGTATGGTAAAAGCTAGCGGGCCAAGAGTTCAGACAAGCCAGCTGTCAGACACCGGGCAAGGGGGTGATTTTGTGGCATTGGCTTCTTACGCTCAAACATGCCCTTGACAGACACCTGACTGTGAGGAGATGAGCAGGAACAGCAAGAGGCGAGATACGGAATGGTGGAGAGTTAAGAGAGGCAAGGAGGACAGCAGTGGTTGATGTGGATGAAGATGCTGGACCAGGAGGAGGATGGCGGCTTTGAGTTTGTGTGCTGCATGTACTCATGTGTTGATCCCATTGGCGTTTGTGATGTGACATCATGTGCCTTCGCAAAGCAGTTGTACCTAGATGGGTGTTGGACTTCCCACGACTCAGTTTCTTTTGGCACAGGTTGCAAATGGCATCGCTGTTGTCAGAGGCAGACACACAAATAAAATGCCACACTGCTGAGCTCGGTGGTGACGGCATTCTGGTGGTGGCAACAGCATGTGTTGATTGGCGTGCTGTCTGGCTGACCCCGGGTGCTGATGCATGCTGTCTGACTTCGCCACTAGCTCGTTGCGATGACCTCCCTCTACTTCCAACTCGTCTCCTCCTCCTCTCTGTCTCCCCATCTGAACTTTCCCCCTGTTCTACTTCTCTTCTAGCAGGCACCCACGTGACATCCATGGACGCATCATCATCATCATCACCCGCCTCACTTGTATATGACAACTGAACAAAGGAAGCAGCAGCGGGTACATCATCATCATCATCACATCGTACGTACATGTGTGTAATGCTGCCTGACTGAGACATATCCCTGTTATCTACATTCTCTGTCAATAATGGTTGTGCATCACTCATTTCTTCAAACTGATGTGTAAATAACTCTTCTGACTGATCAATTGAATTGGCTGTGGTACTAGTGTTGGTGGTGGCGGCAGGCGGGTGAGTGGTAACTTGAGAGGTGCCCGAAGCTAATCTGGAGGAGGATGGTGCGTCAATGTTCCAAGCAGAAGCTGTAGAAGATTGGGTGTCCTGTGTTAGCCAGTCAACTACGTCCTCTGAACTTTTCAAGTTCAGGGTAACTGGCCTCTGAACACTGGCCATTATTGTAGGGCCAAAGGGAGTCACAGCACCACGACCACGACAGCCTCTGCGGGGTGTCCTGCCTCTGCCTGTCATTTTTTTTAAAATGTGGACTGTTGGTACCCCAACTAGACTGGATTGGTTGAACTTGGCACAGTACTTGTAAGCAGGACACACACTATGGGTAGCGGTCAAGCAAATTAACTTTGATTGACGGTTATGCAAATGCACTTAGATAAAAAAAAAAAAAAAGTTTGGGTTTTTTAAATGTGGACTGTTGGTACCCCAACTAGACTGGATTGGTTGAACTTGGCACAGTATTTTAAAATTATGAGAAAACATGTTCTGTAAACTAAATAAAAATCATTTTAGGAGGTTGAGAGAAAAAGAAACCGGATGGGGGGATACCGAGCAGAGCACACCATCTACAGCCCACTGGGAGACAAACTCATCCATTCCCCCAGTGGACAAAGCCAGGTGGTACTCTGCCCGGATACGGGAGCGCACCAGCACCCGGAACATGGCCTCAGGTGACAAGGGAACCCCCCCTATCAAACACTGCTTCCTGGACTTATATATAGCCAATTTGGCTAATGCCAGGAGCAGGTTGACGAGGAGGTCCCTGGCCTTATTGCCCCGGGACACTGGGCGCCCAAAAATAAAAATGTGAGGGGAGAAATGCAGCCAGAACTGACAAGAGGGGCTGCAGTCTGGCGCAACTAAAATAAATATGATACACGGACTCTCCCTTGCCACAGAATGGACAAGTGGAGGGAGAGTCCGTGAATTTAGCTAAGTACTCTCCAGTGCTCAGTGCACCATGGAGCACTCTCCAACTCAAGTCCCCGGTGGGTCGTGGAACTAAATCAGAATAAAGTTCCCTCCACCGAGGCCTCTTGCCCTCGTCAGCTGGTAGGACTCGCCTCCAGATGGTATCGGGACGGGTCACGAGGGCAAGGAAGTGCACTGTATGGAGCACGAGAGAATATAAGCTCTTCCTCGGCATGCCGCGAAAGCATGCCGAGGGTATGTCCCTCAACTTTGAGAAGTTGGGGACAGGAGGAGCCTGAGGGGAAATACGGGGCTTGTGTCCAATGCAAACAGCCCGGAGCAGGGGTGTTGAAAGGTGCATGTGGCACTCCGGCCTGCAAAGCCCCGCGAAGGAAGGTGCGCGAGTCGGGGGAGATGGCATCCCTAATCTCCTGGAGCAAGTGCCCTGAGACTTTGGGCGTCACATATCCCAAACAGAGCGCAAGCTCCTGGGGTGACACCCAATCAGAACGCCCGTATTCCAGGAAATCCCCGACTCGGGTCATCCGTGCATGACTAAGGCGGCGGATGATACTGGGGGACTGTAACATTGGAGCCCCCACTGCTGGATTAAATAGCAGGGGCTCCGTGAATATTTCATCCCCCAAAGGCACGCCCTACCTGCTCACGGAGACCATGCTCCAGGCCTTGAGGGTTTCCTGGTAGTATGCCGGCAACACAGAGAGGTCTCTCCCAAACCCCTCAGGCCTGATCAGAAATAATTGCCGGTCATACCCCAGGTTGCGCAACTGGCGATAAAAGCTGGATGCCAGTGCACACCACTGCGGAGAGGGATCTGCATATAGGTATCTCTGCAGGTACTGAAGGCGGAAGGTGGACAACTGGGAGCACACACA